>OZ010748.1:3593355-4193355 GCA_963932245.1 Tachinus rufipes | reverse complement strand
TTTTGCCTATTTCTCAAAATTTTCTCGGCACAACTTAATTATTATAATTTTAATTAAATATTACATTAAATTTCCTACAAAGTGATGTAAAATTAAATACATTTGATAGGTTGGTACGCCTGAAATTTGCTAATTTAACTAATTTATTCCAAAAAACTGCAGTTTTTCACCTATTTTTTAAAATTTTCTCGGCACAACTTAATAATTGTAATTTTTATTAAATACTACATTAAATTCCCTACAATTTGATGTATAATTAGGTAAATTTAATAGGTTGGTAAACTTGAAATTTTTTTATTTTCACTAATTTATTCCAAAAAACTGCTGTTTTTCACCTATTTCTCAACAATTTCTCGGCACAACTTAATAATTGTAACTTTGATTAAATACTACATTAAATTCTCTACAATTTGATGTATAATTAAGTAAATTTAATAGGTTGGTATGCTTGAAATTTGCTAATTTAACTAATTTATTCCAAAAAACTGCAGTTTTTCACCTATTTCTCAAAATTTTCTCGATACAACTTAATTATTATAATTTTTATTAAATACCACATTGAATTAGTTGCATTTTTTAGATTGGTATGCCTGAAACTTGGTAATTAAACTACATTTTTACAAAAAATTACAGTTTTTTAGCTTTTCTCAAATTTTTTTAGACACAATTTGGTCTATTTGTAGTGTGTTTGTTTGCATTATCAAAAAATGTCATTTAAGTTTTTTAGAGCAATAAAAATGCTCTACATGTTAGGTAAATTGCGTCAGCACAATGTAAGAATTAAGTAAGCTATGGTGATTTTAAAGATTTTTCAAAAAATTTGTTAGTACTCAAAACTGTTGATAATTTAAAATTTTCTTGCAATATCAAAAAATGTAATTTAAGTATTTTAGAGCAATAAAAATTTTCTCTATGTTAGGTAAAATGGGTCAGCACAGTGTAAGAAATAAGTAAGCTATGATGATTTTAGTAATATTTCAAAAAATTTGTTAATACTGAAAACTGTTGATAATTTAAAATTTTCTTTCAATATCAAAAATATTCATTTAAATTTTTTAAAGTAATAAGGTTAATATATAAGTGTAGTAAATTGCGTCAGCATAAAATAAGAAATAAATAAGCTATGACTATTTTAGTGATAATTCAAAAAAATAGTTTATACTCAAAACTGTTGATAATTCAAAATTTTGTTGCAAAATCAAAAAATTTCATTTAAACATTTTTAGCAAATATTATGACCTAACTAATCCAAAATTTGCATAATTATAGCTTAATAGTTAAGCAAGTTATTACAAGTTAGGTAATTTTGCAATTTTTTAGTTATTTTGTAAATATTTAATTTAAGCTTAATTAGTTTTATAAAAATTAGTCAACTATACGTCAGTTTAAAGCAAATTTAATTTTTTTCAATTTATTAATAATAAAAAAAGTTGGTTTAAGCCTTAATTTAAGACTTATGTTTAGAAATGTGCTTAAAACGGTTTTTAACCAAAATTCAAATTTAACTATAGCTTGCTTAATTATATAAAAATTTTGCTATACTAAGTCATTTTGAAATAAATTAGTATTGCTAATTTTATTAAAAAAAAAAAAATTTTGATTAAAACCATAATTTAGGACTTATAACGAGAAATTTGATTGAAATCAATTTTAGTAAAATTAGATATTTTAGCACAACTTTTTTATTACCAATTAAATTGTAATACATTTTGTATCATTTGAGGCTTAATTGAATTTTGCTTAATTTGTTTTATATGAATAACTTTGATTAAGTCCATAATTTAGAACTTATGACAAGAAATTTGATTGAAAAAATTTTAGTAAAATTAAATATTTTAGCATAACTTTTTTATTGTCATTTAAATTGTGTTACACTTTATTTTATTTATGGTCTAATTCAATTTTGTTTAATTTTATTTATATAAATAACTTTGATTAAATTCATAATTTAGGACTTATGACAAGAAATTTGATTAAATTTTTTTAAGGTAAAGCTTGGTATTCTGGCAAAAGTTTTTTAATATTATTTGAATCTTACTTTACTTTAAATTACTTAAAGCTTAATTTAATTTTGCTCAATTTATTATATATGATTGGTTTAGAATAGGTTTACTATTTAGAACTTATGATAAGAAAATTGCACAAAAATAATTTTAATGAAAACTGAAATTTTGTTATAATTTGATTAATATTGTAGCAATACTAATTCCCAATAAGTCATTGTAAAGAAAATTTAAGTTTTCCTAATTTACTTAAAATAATAAAAACTGATTGAGGCCTTATTTAAAGACTTATGACAAGAAATCTCAACAAAATTAGTTAGATGAGAATTGAAATTTTGTTATAATTAAGTTAATTTTGTAGCATTATTGATTCTCAATACGCCATTGTAAAGAAAATTTAATTTTTCCTAATTTACTAAAAATAATAAAAGTTGATAAAGGCCTTATTTTAGGACTTATGACAAGAAATCTGCACAAAATTAGTTTTTATCAAAATTAAAATTTTGTTATAATTTGGTTAAATTTGTAGTAATATTGATTCCCAATAAGTCATTTTAAAGCAAATTTGATTCTTTTTAATTTACTAAGAACAATAAAAGTTTATAAAAACCTTATTTTAAGACTTATGATAAAAAATCTGAATAAAAATAGTTTTTATGAGAATTGAAATTTTGTTATAATTTGGTTAAATTTGAAGCAATATTGATTCCCAACACGTCATTGTAAAGCAAATTTGATTTTTCTTAATTCACTAAAAATAATAAAAGTTGATTAAGGCTTAATTTTAAAACTTATGACCAGAAATCTACACAAAAATAGTTTTTATGAGAATTGAAATTTTGTTATAATTTGGTTAATACTAAAGCAATATTAATTCCCAATATGTCATTGTAAAGCAAATTTAAATCTTTCCAATTTACTATGAATAAAAAAAGTTGATTAAAGCTTTATTTTAAGACTTATGACCAAAAAACTCCACAAAATTAGTTTTTTTAAGAACTGAATTTTTGTTATAATTTAGTTAATATTGTAGCAATATTAATTCAAAATATGTCATTGTAAAGCAAATTCAATACTTCCTAATTTACTAAAAATAAAAAAGTGATTAAGGCCAAATTTTAAAACTTATGACAAGAAATCTGCACAAAATTCGTTTTTATGAGAATTGAAATTTTGTAATAATTTGGTTATTTTATAGCATAATTGATTCCCAATACGTCATTGTAAAAAAAAATTGATTTTTCTTAATTTACTAAAAATAATAAAAATTGATTAAAGCCTTATTTTAAGACTTATGACAAAAAATCTACTCAAAAATAGATTTAATCAAAAATGAAATTTTATTATAATTTAGTTAATATTGTAGCAATATTAACTTCAGATATGCCATTGTAAAGCAAATTTAATTTTTTCTAATTTACTGCAAATAATTAAAGTTGATTAAGGCCTTATTGTAAGACTTATGATAAAAAATCTGCACAAAATTAATTTTTATGAGAACTGAAATTTTGTTGTAATTTGTTTAATATTGTAGCAATATTGATTCCAAATATGTAATTGTAAAGCAAATTTGCATCTTCCTTATTTACTAAAAATAATAAATTGATTAAGGCCTTACTATAAAACTTATGACAAGAATTCTACTCAAAAATGGTTTAAAAAAAAATTTAAATTTTGTTATAATTTGGTTAAATTTGTAGCAATAATAATTCACATAAGGTCAATCCAACGCAAAATTAATTCTTCTTAATTTACTATAAATAATAAAAGTTGATTAAAGCCTTATTTCAAGACTTATGAGAAGAAATCTACACAAAAATAGTTTTAATGAGAATTGAAATTTTGTTATAATTTGGTTAATATTGTAGCAATATTAACTCCAAATATGTCACAACAAATCAAATTTTCTTCTTCTTATTTTACTAAAAATAATAAAAGTTGATTTATGCCTTATTTTAAGACTTATGACAAGAAATCTACTCAAAAATAGTTTTTATGAGAATTGAAGTTTTGTTATAATTTGGTAAATATTGTAGTAATATTAATTCCCAATATGTCATTGTGAAGCAAATTCAATTCTTCCTTATTTACTAAAAAAAATAAAAGTTAATTAAAGCCTTATTTTAGGACTTATGACTAGAAATCTACACAAAAATAGTTTTAATGAGAATTGAAATTTTGTTATAATTTGGTTAACTTTGAAGCAATATTGATTTGCAATATGTCATTGTGAAGCAAATTTAATTCTTCCTAATTCATAAAGAATAATAAAAGTTGATTAAAAACTTATTTTAAGACTTATGGCAAGAAAACCGCTATTTTGCTTAATAATTTCGTTTGCAAAAAAATTATTTTGTTTTTTTGGTTTGCAACGCTTTAAAAATTTTAAAAAAAAACATGCTTTACTCAATAATGCAGTTTATTTAATACTTGTAGGGTTTGCAACTTTGCTAAATATGGTTTGTAACTTTAATTGATTTAAGCAAAGCAAAAGTTTAATACAAAATTAAAAAAACTGTAACTTTAAAACCGTCTATTGGATATTGATGCAAATTGGTACCAACATGTTCCATTATTATATGTACCAACTGCATAAAAATTAAAAAAACGTACACGTTTAATTCTGCATAGCCTCAGTTTAATTGACTTCGCCACTTCTAATTAACAGACTTGCTGGATTAAAAAATAGTTTGTAATTTTTAAACGGTGCATTGAATATTAGTGCAAGTTAGTATTAATGTATTTCATTATTATAGGTACCAACTTCCAAACAATTATAAAAATGTACACGCTCAATTTTATATAATCTCAACTTAATTGACCTCACGCTTTCTAATGAACAAACTTACTAGATTAAAAAACAATTTGTAATTCCTAAACGGCGCATTGAATATTTATGCAAATTGGTACCAATATACTTCATTATTATAGGTACCAACTGTACAAAAATTATAAAAAATTTCACGCTTAATTTTATATAAACACAATTTGATTGATCTCAAACTGCCTAATCAACAGGATCACTGGATTAAAAAAATATTCCGTAACTCCTAAACGGTGCATTGAATATTAGTGTAAATTGGTACCAATATACTTCATTATTATAAGTACCAACTGCTAAAAAATTATAAAAATTTACACGCTCAATTTTGCATAACCTTAATTTAATTGACCTAACACTGTCTAATCAACAGATTTAATAGATTAAAAAATAATTTGTAACTCCTAAACGGTGCATTGGATTTTGATGCAAATTGGTACCAATTTACTTCATTATTATAGGTACCAACTGCAAAAAAAATATAAAAATTTACACGCTCAATTTTACATAACCTTAATTTAATTGACCTAACACTGTCTAATCAACAGATTTAATAGATTTAAAAATAATTTGTAACTCCTAAACGGTGCATTGGATATTGATACAAATTGATACCAATATATTTCATTATTGTAAATACCAATTGCATAAAATTTATAAAAATTCACAAGCTCAATTTTGCATAACCTCAATTTAATTGACCTCACGCTGTCTAACTAACAAACTTATTGGTTTAAAAAATAATTTGTATTTCCTAAACGGTGCATTGGATGTTGATGCAAATTGTTACCAGTATACTTCATTATTATAAGTATCATCTGCATAAAATTTATAAAAATGTACACGCTCAATTTTACATAACCTTAATTTAACTGAACTGACGCTGTGTAACTAACAAACTTACTGGTTTAAAAAATAATTTGTAACTTCTAAACGGTGCATTGAATATTGATGCAAATTGGTACAAATATACTTCATTATTATACGTACTAATTGCATAAAATTTATAAAAATGTATACGCCTAATTTTACATAACCTCAAAAAATAATCAAACAAACTTTTTCAAATAAAATTTGATTACAAATCTACTTTGCTTAAAACATTTAATAAATAATTCTTAGAAAATTATGCAACTTTCCAATAATAACAAGTTAAGTCAGCATTGCTTGTTGTATATGTAATTGAATAAACTGCATAGATAAACAGAAATAAGAGTGGGGTATTGTGGTCATTTACTATGCACGCTACATGGTTTAATAAATGGAATTAAAATTTAAAAAAAAAAAACAGATGACAATCGTAATTGCGTCAAATGAAACATGTCTATTATTGTCGTTGTGCGTTACCAATTAAGTCAAATTGGCTTTTTACATTTCCGACTTCCTGCCATTCAATCGACCTTGTAAACGCTATTATGCAATTATTTAACTTAATAAAATAATTAAATTTTCGTTTGATGATTTTCAAATTAGATAACAAAAGACAGTGGAAATAAGAGATGACTGGTCACGTCCCAGTAGCTACATACAATGCCTTACGACTAACAAAAGCCGATCGATTTCATTATAAAATCGAGTTTACTAAGGTGCAACGATCTCTCGCTTCCTAGTAGATTGTAATAATGGTAAATGGATTAGATTTCGGTGATTTATAATAATTGTTATGCGACATTTTATTGCAATCTGATGTTGGCGCCCAACAATGGGCACTAATGTAACAATTTTAATATTGTCTTAAACATATTGATTGCCCCATATTGAAAGCAATCAGCAGGAAACGTAATATGATTTGCACAACATCGTGAGTGAAACACGGAGTGGCGGCGAGGGCGTAAAATGATAAATACTTTCGCTTCAATCACACCTAACCCAGATACAACTCTCCCTCGCTTCTTCTTGCAACAAATTATTACAATCTAAATAATTAACCAGTAACGTATATATATTACTATTACACTACTTTCTCTGCAAAAATTATTTTAAATAAAAATGCAGCAACCTTGCGAATATATTATTACGAACGCACCCATCAACAGCAATCCTTTGTAGCAGATTCCTATGCAGATTCTGGGTTAATGTCACTTGATTCACTTTATTTGATTACATACAAAACTAGCTGAATTGGTTGTATTGTGTTTTTTAAATTGTATAAGAGTTGGTGACCATCTGCTGTAGGTTAGATGGTATGCGACATGGAACTGGAATTGCAGTTGGGCACAGTTCTTTGTTTGGAATATTAAATAGATGTTAGGGCGTGCTTTGTGGGAAGGTTTTAGGGAACTTTATTTCACAACTTGTTTATATTAATGCAATTCCCACACATGATTTTGTAAGATTTTTGATTTAAAATGCATCTTTGGCAAGTTAACAATACAAAAATAGTAAAAAAATATTATTTTTCTATCAATTTATCTATCATCAGTAACGTTTGACATATTGGGAATCAATATTGCTGCAAAATTAACCAAATTATAACAAAATTTCAATTCTCATCAAAATTATTTTTGTGTAGAATTCTGGTCATAAGTTTTAAAATAAGGCTTTAATCAACTTTTATTATTTGTAGTAAATTAAGAAAAATCAAATTTACTTTACAATAACATAATGGGAATTAATATTGCTACAATATTAATCAAAATATAACAAAATTTCAAATTTCATAAAAACAATTTTTGTGTAGATTTCTTGTCATAAGTCTTAAAACAGGGCATTAATCAACTTTTATTATTTGTAATAAATTAAGAAGAATTAAATTTACTTAACAATGACATATTTGGAATTAATAATGCTACAAAATTAACCAAATTATAACAAAATTTCAATTCTCATCAAAATTATTTTTGTGTAGATTTCTGGTCATTACTTTTAAAATAAAGCCTTAATCAAATTTTATTATTTCTAGTGAATTAAGAAAAATCAAATTTTCTTTACAGTGACGTATTAGAAATCAATATTGCTGCAAAATTAACCAAATTAAAACAAAATTTCAATTCTTATAAAAACTACTTTTGTTCAGATTTCTTGTCATAAGTCTTAAAATAAAGCCTTAATCAATTTTTATTATATTTAGTAAATTATTAGGAATCAAATTTGCTTTACAATGACATATTGGAAATTAATATTGCTAAAATATTAACCAAATTATAACAAAATTTCAATTTTTATAAAATAATTTTTGTGCAGATTTCTTGTCATAACTCCTAAAAAAAAGCCTTAAACAACTTTTATTATTTCTAGTAATTTAGGAAAAATCAAATTTGCTTTCCAATAACATGTTGGAAATCCATATTGCTATAATATTGACCAAATTATAACAAAATTTCTATTCTCTTAAAATAAACCCTAATTCAACTTTTATTATTTTTAGTAAATAAAAAAAAATCAAATTTGGTTTACAATGACATATTGAAAATTAATATTTCTGCAAAGGTAACTAAATTATAACAAAATTTCAATTCTTACCAAAATTATTTTTGTGTAGATTTCTAGTCATAAGTTTTAAAATAAAGCCTTAATCAACTTTTATTATTTTTAGTAAATTAAGAAAAATTAAATTTGCTTTTCAATGACATTATTAGAATTAATATTGCTACAAAGTTAAACAAGTTATAATAAAATTTCAATTCTCTTTGAAACTATTTTTCAGCAGATTTCTTGTCATAACTCATAAATTAAAGCCTTAATCAACTTTTATCATTTTTAGTAAATTAGGAAAAATCAAATTTGCCTTAGAATGATATATCTGGAATCAATATTGCTACAAATTTAACAAAATTATAAAAAAATTTCAATTCTCATCAAAACTATTTTTGTGCAGATTTCTTGTCATAAGTTTTAAAATAAGGCCTTAATCAACTTTTATTATAATTAGTAAATTATTAAAAATCAAGTTTGCTTTACAATGACTTATTTAAAATCAATATTGCTACAAAATTAAACCATATTATAACAAAATTTCAATTCTCATAAAAAATACTTTTGTGTTGATTTTTTGTCATAAGTTTTAAAATAAGGCTTTAATCAACTTTTATTATTTTTAGTAAATTAAAAAAAATCAAATTTCCTATACAATGACATGTTCAGAATCAATATTGCATCAAAATTAACCAAACTATAACAAATTTTCAATTCTCATCAAAACTATTTTTGTGTAGATTTCTTGTCATAAGTCTTAAAATAAAGCCTTAATCACTTTTTATTATTTTTAGTGAATTAGAAAAAACTAAATTTGCTTTACAAAGACATATTAGAAATTAATATTGCTACAAAATTAACAAAATTACAACAAAATCTTAATTCTCATCAAAACTATTTTTGTGTAGATTTTTTGTCATAAGTTTTTAAATAAGGGCGTAATCAACTTTTATTATTTTTAGTAAATTAAGAAGAATGAAATTTGCTTTACAATGACGTATTGAAAACCAATATTGCTTCAAATTTAACCAAATTATAACAAAATTTCAATTCTTATAAAAACTATTTTTGTTCAAATTTTTTGTCATAAGTCTTAAAATAAAGCCTAAATCAATTTTTATTATTTATGTAAATTAAAAAAAAATCAAATTAGCTTTATAATGACATAATTGGAATTAATGTTGCTACAAAATTAACCAAATTATAACAAAATTTCAATTCTTATAAAAACTATTTTTGTGCAGATTTCTTGTCATAAGTTTTAAAATAAGGCCTTAATCAACTTTTATTATTTTTAGTAAATTAAGAAGAATGAAATTTGCTTTAAAGTGATTTAATGAAAATCAACATTGCTACTAATTTAACCAAATTATAACAAAATTTCAATTATCAACAAAACTATTTTTGAACAGATTTCTTGTCATAAGTCTTAAAATAAAGCTTTAATCAATTTTTATTATTTTTAGTAAATTAAGAAAAATCAAATTTGCTTTAAAATGACAAACTAAAAATCAATATTGCAACAAATTTAACCAAATTAAAACAAAATTTCAATTCTCATAAAAACTATTTTTGTGTAGATTTCTTGTCATAAGTCTTAAAATAAAGCCTAAAACAATTTTTATCACTTTTAGTAAATTAAAAAGAATCAAATTTGCTTTACAATGACATATTGGGAATTAATATTGCTACAAAAGTAACAAAATTATAACAAAATTTCAATTCTCATCAAAACTATATTGAAGCAGATTTCTTGCCATAACTCTTAAAATAATGTCTTAATCATTTATTATTATTTTTAGTAAATTAAAGAAAATCAAATTTGCTATACAATGTCTAATTGGGAATCAATATTACTACAATATTAACCAATTTATAACAAAATTTCAATTCTCATCAAAACTATTTTTGAGCAGAATTCTTGTCATAACTCTTAAAATAAAGCCTTAATCAACTTTTATTATTGTTAGTAAATTAGAAAGAATCAAATTTGCTTTACAATGACATATCTGGAATCAATATTGCTACAAATTTAACAAAATTATAAGAAATTTTCAATTCTCATCAAAACTATTTTTGTGCAGAATTCTTGTCATAACTCTTAAAATAAAGCCTTAATCAACTTTTATTAATTTTAGTAAATTAAGAAGAATCAAATTTGCTTTACAATGACTTATCTAGAATCAATATTGCTTCAAATTTAACAAAATTATAAGAAATTTTCAATTCTCATCAAAACTATTTTTGTGCAGATTTCTTGTCATAAGTCTTAAAATAAAGCCTTAATCAATTTTTATTAGTTTTAGTAAATCCAGAAGAAATAATTTTCCTTTACAGTGACATATTGGAATTCAATATTGCTATAAAATTAACCAAACTATAACCAAATTTTAATTTTCATAAAAACAATTTTTGTGTAGATTTCTTATCATAAGTTTTAAAATTATTATTATTTTTAATAAATTTAAAAAAATTAAATTTGATTTACAATGACATAATTAGAATTAATATTGCTATAAAGTTAAAAAAGTTATAATAAAATTTCAATTCTCCTTAAAACTATTTTTGTGCAGATTTCTTATCATAAGTTCTAAAATAAGGCTTTAATCAACTTTTATTATTTTTAGCAAATTAAGAAAAATTAAATTTGCTTCACAATAACGTATTGGAAATTATTATTGCTACAAAATTAACTAAAATATAACAAAATTTTAATTTTCATGAAAACTATTTTTGTGTAGATTTCTTCTCATAAGTTTTAAAATAAAGCTTTAATCAACTTTTATAATTTTTAATAAATCAGAAAGAATCGAATTTGCTTTACAAAGACGTATGTGTAATCAATGTTGCTACAAATTTAACAAAATTATAAGAAAATTTCAATTCTCATCAAAACTATTTTTGTGTAGATTTCTTGCCATAATTTTTAAAATAAAACCTTAATCAACTTTTATCATTTTTGGTAAATTAAAAAGAATCAAATTTGCTATACAATGACATATTTAGAATCAATATTGCTACAAATTTAACCAATTTATAACAAAATTTCAATTTTTATAAAAATTATTTTTGTGTAGATTTCTATTCACAAGTTTTAAAATAAAGCCTTAATCAACTTTTACTATTTTTAGTAAACTAGAAGGAATCAAATTTACTTTACAATGACATATTTGGAATCAATATTGCTACAATATTAACCAAATTATAACAAAATTTCTATTCTCATAAAAATTACTTTTGTTCAAATTTTTTGTCATAAGTCCTAAATTGTAAACTTAATCTAAATTAATCATATAAAACAAATTAAGCAAAATTAAACTAAGCTTTAATTAATTTAAAGTAATTTAAAACTCAATTAATATTAAGAAATTTATCCAGAGTATATCATGTTTTACTGTAAAAAAATTTAATCAAATTTCTTATCATAAGTCCTAAATTATGAATTTAATCAAATTTATTTATATAAAATAAATTAAACAAAATTTAATTAAGTTATAAATAATATAAAGTGTAACAAAATTTAATTAGGAATAAAAAAGTTATGCCAAAATATTCAATTTTATTAAAATTGCATTCAATCAAATATCTTGTCATAAGTCCTAAATTATAGACTTAATCAAAGTTATTCATATAAAATAAATTAAGCAAAATTTAATTAAGCCCTAAATAATACAAAATGTATAACAATTTAATTAGTAATAAAAAAGTTGTGCTAAAATATCTAATTTTACTAAAATTGTTTTTAATCAAATTTCTTGTTATAAGTCCTAAATTATGGTCTTAATCAAAATTATTATCTTTTTATTAAAATTAGCAACACTAATTGGTTTCAAAATGACATAATTTACCAAGAATTTCATATAATTAAGCAAGCTATAGCTAAATTTCAAATTAGCTTGAAAACATTTTTAAGCAGATTTCTGAACATAAGTCCTAAATTAAGGCTTAAACCTACATTTTTTATTGATAATAAATTAAGAAAAATTAAATTTGCTTTAAATTGACGTATAGATGACTAATGTTTATAAAAGTAAGTAAGCTCAAATTAAATATTTACAAAATAACAAAAAAGTTGCAAAATTACCTAACTTGTAATAACTTGCTTAACTATTGAGCTATAATTATGCAAATTTTGGATTAGTTAGGTCATAATATTTACTAAAAAAAACTTAAATGAGATTTTTTGATGTTGCAACAAAATTTTGAATTATCAACAGTTTTGAGAATTAACTATTTTTTTGAAATATCATTAAAGTAGTCATAGCTTACTTATTTCTTAATTTATCTTGACGCAATTTACTACACTTATAGATCAACCTTATTACTCTCAAAAATTTAAAGACAATTTTTTGATATTGCAAGAAAATTTTAAAATATCAACAGTTGCAAACCTTTTTTAGCAAAGTTTTAAACCAAATTAATTGTCAAATGTATTTTCAAAATAATTTACAATTAAATCAATTAATTTTATAAATTATGAAAATTTATAGCCAAATTACAAACCTTTTTTTAGCTAAGTTACAAACCAAACTAGTTGACAATAGCATTCTAATTGCAACACAACTACTTTAGAATGAAATAAATTATTTTTCATCAAAATTTAATTTGATTACACTAATTTAGGCAAGTTGAAACCATATTTAGTAAAGTTACAAACCAAACTATTTGACAATTGTATTCTAATTGCGCCACAACTAATTTAGAATAGAATGAATTACTTCTCATCAAAACTTTATTTGATTACAACTAATTTAGCCAAGTTGCAAACCATATTTAGCAAAGTTACAAACCAAACTAGTTGGCAATTGTATTCTAATTGCGCCACAACTAATTTAAAAAAGAATAAATTACTTTTCATCAAAATTTTATTTGATTACAACAAATTTAGCCAAGTTGCAAACCATATTTAGCAAAGTTACAAACCAAACTAATTGACAAAACTTTATTTAATTATAACAAATTTAGCTAAGTTGCAAACCATATTTAGCAAAGTTACAAAAAAACTAGTTAACAATTGTATTCTAATTGCGCCACAACTAATTTAGAATAGAATAAATTAGTTTTCATCAAAACTTTATTTAATTACACTAATTTAGCCAAGTTGCAAACCATATTTAGCAAAGTTACAAACCAAACTAGTTGACAATTGTATTCTAATTGCGCCACAGCTAATTCAGAATATAATAAATTACTTTTCATCAAAACTTTAATCAATTGCACTAATTTAGCTAAGTTGCAAACCATATTTAGCAAAGTTACAAACCAAACTAGTAGACAATTGTATTCTAAATATGCCACAACTAATTTAGAATAATATAAATTACTTTTTATTAAAACTTTATTTGATTACAACTAATTTAGCCAAGTTGCAAACCATATTTAGCAAAGTTACAAACCAAACTAGTTGACAATTGTTTTCTAATTGCGCCACAACTAATTCAGAATAGAATAAATTACTTTTCATTAAAATTTAATTTGATTACACTAATTTAGTCAAGTTGCAAATCATATTTAGCAAAGTTACTAACCAAACTAGTTGACAATCGTATTCTAATTGCGCCACAACTAATTTAGAATAGAATAAATTACTTTTCATTAAAATTTGATTTGATTACAATAAATTTAGCCAAGTTACAAACCATATTTAGCAAAGTTATAAACCAAACTAATTGACAATTGTATTCTTATTGCGCCACAACTAATTTAGAATAAAATAAATTATTTTTCAACAAAACTTTATTTGATTACAACTAATTTAGCCAAGTTACAAACCATATTTAGCAAAGTTACTAACCAAACTAGTTGACAATTGTATTCTAATTGTGCCGCAACTAATTTAAAATAGAATAAATTACTTTTCATCAAAACTTTATTTGATTACACTAAATTAGTCAAGTTGCAAACCATATTTAGCAAAGTTACAAACCAAACTAATTGACAATTGTATTTTAATTGTACCACAACTAATTTAGAATAGAATAAATTACTTTTCATCAAAACTTTATTTATTTACACTAATTTAGTCAAGTTGCAAACCTTATTTAGCAAAGTTACAAACCAAACTAGTTGACAAGTTGTATTCTAATTGCGCTACAACTGATTTAGAATAGAATAAATTACTTTTCATCAAAACTTTATTCAATTACACTAATTTAATCAAGTTGCAAACCATATTTAGCAAAGTTACAAACCAAACTAGTTGACAATTGTATTCTAATTGCGCCACAACTAATTTAAAATAGAATAAATTACTTTTCAACAAAACTTTATTTAATTACACTAATTTAGCCAAGTTGCAAACCATTTTTAGGAAGGTTACAAACCAAACTAATTAACAATTGTATCGTAATTGCGCCACAACTAATTTAGAATAGAATAAATTACTTTTCATCAAAATTTTATTTAATTATAACAAATTTAGCTAAGTTGCAAACCATATTTAGCAAAGTTACAAAAAGACTAGTTAACAATTTTTAATTGCGCCACAACTAATTTAGAATAGAATAAATTAGTTTTCATCAAAACTTTATTTAATAACACTAATTTAGCCAAGTTGCAAACCATATTTAGCAAAGTTACAAATCAAACTAGTTGACAATTGTATTCTAATTGCGCCACAGCTAATTTAAAATAGAATATATTACTTTTTATCAAAATTTAATTTGATTACACAAATTTAGTCAAGTTGCAAACCATATTTAGCAAAGTTACAAACCAAAATAGTTGACAATTGTGTTCTAATTACGCCACATTTAATTTAGAAAACAATAAATTACTTTTCATCAAAACTTTATTAATTACAACTAATTTAGCCAAGTTGCAAACCATATTTATCAAAGTTACAAACCAAAATAGTTGACAATTGTATTCTAATTGCGCTACAACTGATTTAGAATAGAATAAATTACTTTTCATCAAAAAAAATTTTAATTACACTAGTTTAGCCAAGTTGCAAACCTTATTTAGCAAAGTTACTAACCAAACTAGTTAACAATTGTATTCTAATTGCGCCACAACTCAATTAGAATAAAGTAATATACTTTTCATCAAAACTTTATTTGATTACAACAAATTTAGCCAAGTTTCAAACCATATTTAGCATAGTTACAAACCAAACTAGTTGACAGTTGCATTCTAATTGCGCCACAACTAATTTAGAACAGAAAAAACTACTTTTTATCAAAACTTAATTTGATTACACTAATTTAGTCAAGTTGCAAACCATATTTAGCAAAGTTACAAACCAAACTAGTTGACAATTGTATTCTAATTGCGCCACAACTAATATAGAATAGAATAAATTACTTTTCATCAAAACTTTATTTGATTACAACTAATTTATCCAAGTTGCAAACCTTATTTAGCAAAGTTACAAACCAAACTAGTTGACAGTTGCATTCTAATTGCGCCACAACTAATTTAGAATAAAATAAAATTCTTTTCATCAAAACTTGATTTGATTACACTAATTTAGCCAAGTTGCAAACCATATTTAGCAAAGTTACAAACCAAACTAGTTGACAATCGTATTCAAATTGCGCTACAACTAATTTAGAATAGAATAAATTACTTCATCAAAACTTTATTTATTTACACTAATTTAGTCAAGTTGCAAACCATATTTGGCAAAGTTACAAACCAAAATAGTTGACAATTGTATTCTAATTGCGCCACATTTAATTTAGAATAGAATAAAATACTTTTCATCAAAACTTTATTTAATTACAACAAATTTAACTAAGTTGCAAACATTTTTCATAACCTCAAACAAACTGTCTTGATCTAACTCAATCTAAATATTAACTTCATAATTAAAACAGTTGTAACTTGATAATTATACATTGGATTTTGATACAAATTGGTACCATTATACCTCATCAACATGAGTACCAACTGTAGAAAATATATCAAAATCGGTAAGCTGAATTTAACATAACCTCAAACTAATTGACGTACTAATTTTATAACAAAAACAGTTGTAACTCGCTAACTACACATTGGAAATTGATACAATTTAATACTAATGTACTTTATCATCTCCAGTACCAACTGTAGAAAATTGATTTAAATTAATAAACTCAATTTAACATAACCTCAAAAACTAACTTAAAAATTAAAACAGTTATAACTCGCTAACAATATGTTAAAACTTAATGCAATTTTGTAGTAATGCACCTAATAGTCATCAATACTAACTGTATAAAATTGACAAAAATCGATACGCTCAATTTGATTTTAAATTAACTTAACTAATTACTAATACAATAAAAGTTAAGTAAATACATTTCTTGAGAGATAAACATTTACAAGATATAAGAGTCAATTTAAAATATTTATTATTTGTCTTCACATTCAAATGAATTATTTGTTTTAATTCCTTATTGAATCATTTGCTTGATTTAATTGTGATTAACAAAAAATAAAATTATTTGCGCTCTCACTAGAAGCTAAATTAACAATTTCCTTCACTAATTGTGCAATGTATACAATTCGGTTAGAATTGCACAGCAGGCAAAGAAGATTATATAAAGTAATGGTGAAATTTCTTCATAGCCATAGCACCAATTGTAACGCTTTTTTACAATCGATTTGATTATTTCCCGAATATAATAGGAATTGTATTGTTGAATCGCGTGCTCAATATGCGGGCGACCTTTAAGAAGCGCCTCTTGCATATTTTATATATGAAATGTCAACTTTTACTTTCCTTTGGAGGATCGTCGTCGGGGCACATCATTCCAAATGCACGACTTATTGTTCGAATAGTATAATACAATATCGAATGTGGAAACCCAGTAGACCCTCATTCTCGTTTGATTGACTCCATCTGTCATTACCGCTTGCGCCGATAATAATTAAATTTCACATATTGGGTCATGCTTTGTCAACCAATTGTTGCACTTTCCTTTTTTATACTATTATTTGAAACCTCATTATATCTAAATTGTAATTAAATGCTAATCGCTTAAGCTTTTAGTGAATCAATAATGTCAAATAGTATTATTATTTAATTATAAAATTAAGGTTAATTTCCGTTAATTGAATTGCTAAAATTGTTGAAGACATTTGTCACATCTTCTTCCTCAATTCATCACAAACTCATGCGATTTCTAATTTTGTAATGTATTATTTATCACGGCGATGTTCATGGATTGCATTGCATTGCATTGCATTGCACATCTGTCTCGTTCTTCAGCTGCGTTCGCTCGCAACAGTAACTGGAACAGAATGGGGACCCTTGTAACCATGTTCTTTAATTACCCTGATATTTAATTAACAACACATGTTGGTGGAAAAAATGCTACTATTAACTATCTAAACATGAGTAATTGCTGCTGCGTGACGAAGAGTATCGTGTTCTTCTGATTAAATAAAGTTCTTTAAATAATATTTGAAATAACAAAAACGAGACCTACAAAGCAGTTGATGTATGATATGTTTTATTTCATTAACGAAAGAATTTATTGGAGCATTGAAGACATAAATTTATAAAATATGTAATGCATTCCGCCTTGTAAAACGCACACCTTGGCCTTGTAGTCAGCAGCAATATGCTGCAGCAAGCAAACAGCAGCCGTTTTGCTATTTTCTATTGAGCTCGAGGGGAATTCGATGAAGAAAAAACCTGCCTGTTTACCTGATGGTTGTTTGATGGTTTAAACGCAGGTGGGTCGAATGAATTCCAACTGGTCGATTGTACTAGAGGCTTTGAACTTCCTCTCTCTCTGTATGTGAAGAGTTATGCTAATTTTATTATCATCATACGCACATTCCGTCCTATCGGTCTTTTTATCTTTTATTGGTGTACAGATTATGGACCTCTAGGTTGTTAATCCGGTGTTACAAGTGGAATGGTTTGTTGCGTACATATAAATTGGATTTAAATGTAACCGGCTGGATTTGTACACACTTTTTATTGATGCTGAAGACGTATTATAAGTTAGAATTAGATACTTATTTAGATTTAATTTTAATAATGTGAGCGTGTCGACTTTTTTAAATTTTATACAGTTGGTACTAATATTAATGAAGTATAATAGTACCAATTTGTATCAATGTCCAATGTATGGTTAGCAAGTTATAACTAATTTAGTTGTGAAGTTAGTACTTAGGTTGAGTTAGATTAAGTCAATTAATTTGAGATTATGTCAAATTCAGCTTATCGATTTTGATCAATTTTATACAATTGGTACTAATACTAATAAAATACAATAGTTCCAAATTTAATCAATATCTAATGTATAGTTAGCGAGTTATAACTGTTTTAGTTGTGAAGTTAGTATTTAGGTTAAGCAGATCAAGTCAATTACTTTGAGATTATGCCAAATTGAGCTTATCGATTTTAATCAATTTTATACAGTTGGTACTAATGCTAATAAAGTACAATAGTACCAAATTGTATCAATATCCAATGTAGAGTTAGCAAGTTACAACTGTTTTAGTTGTGAAGTTGGTATTTAGGTTGAGTTAAATTAAGTCAATTAATTTAAGGTTATGTCAAATTCAGCTTATCGATTTTGATCAATTTTATACAGTTGGTACTAATGCTAATAAAGTACAATAGTACCAAATTGTATCAATATCCAATGTATAATTAACGAGTTACAACTGTTTTAGTTGTAAAGTTAATATTTAGGTTAAGTTAGTTTAAGTCAATTAATTTGAGGTTATGTCAAATTGAGCTTATCGATTTTAATCATTTTTATACAGTTGGTACTGATGTTAATGGAATACAATAGTACCAAATTGTATCAATATCCAATGTATAGTTAGCGAGTTACAACTGATTTAGTTGTGAAGTTAGTATTTAGGTTGAGTTAGATCAAATCAGTCACTTTAAGGTTATGTCAAATTGAGCTTATCGACTTTAATCATTTTAATGCAGTTGGTAATCATGTTAATGAAGTATAATAGTACCAAATTGTATCAATATCCAATACATAGTTAGCAAGTTACAACTGTTTTAGTTGTAAAGTTAGTATTTAGGTTAAGTTAGATCAAGTCAATCAGTTTGAGGTTATGTTAAATTGAGCTTATCGATTTTAATCAATTTTATAAAGTTGGTACTAATGCTAATAAAGTACAATAGTACCAAATTGTATCAATATCTAATGTATAGTTAGCAATTAACATATGTTTTAGCTGTAAAGTTAGCATCTAGCTAGTCAGTTACTTTGAGGTTATGTCAAATTGAATTTATCGATTTTAATCAATTTTATACAGTTGGTACTAATGTTAATGGAGTACAATTGTGCCAAATTATATCAATATCCAATGTATAGTTAGCAAGTTACAACTGTTTTAGTTGTGAAGTTAGTATTAAGGTTAAGTTAGATTAAGTCAATTAATTTGAGGTTATGTTAAATTGAGATTATCAATTTTAATCAAATTTATACAGTTGATACTAATAATAATGAAGTACTTTTTTACAAAATTGTAATTATTTTCAATAAACGGTTACAAAGTTATAATTGTTTTAGTAATGCCTTAAGGATACGACTTGAGTTGGCTCAATTTAATTAATTTTAGTTTACAACAAATTGAGCGTATTGATTTTAATCAATTTTACACAGTTGGTACTTATGATAATAAAATATATTGATACTAAATTGCATCAATATCCAATGAATGGTTAACAAGTTATGATTGTTTTAGTAAATTAAAAAATTCTAAATCTTAGTTTAAACCCAATTTATTAATTCTATGCTTAGTTCTTAAACTTGAAATTTAGTTTTCTTACTAATTTAAGTCTTCTAAATTCAAATTTACTAAACACGAATTAATATTTAGAAGAACAATAATTTTAGAGCTATTTAATTGATAAAAGCAATAATTACAAAAAAACTAAATCTGAGTTTAAACTAAAATTAATAATTCTGTGCTTAATTCTAAGCCTTAGAATTAAGTTTTTGTACTAATTAAAGTCTTTTAAATCCAAATTTACTAAGCACGACTTAATTTTTTAAACAACTATAAAGTTAGAAAAATTTATTTAATGAAAGCAACAATTTCAAAAATCTTAAATCTGAGTTTAAATCTAATTCATTATATCAGTGTTAAAGTTTAAAACTTTAAAATAAGTTTTGTTACTGATTCAAGTCTTCTAAACCCAAATTTATTAAGCGCAACTTATTTTTTTAAGCAATAATTAAGTTAGAGTAATTTATTTAATAAAAGCAACAATTTCAAAAAAACTTAAATCTGAGTTTAAACCCAATTTATTAATTCCCTGCTTAATTCTAATACATGAAATTGAGTTTTCTTATTAATTCAAGTCTTCTAAAAGTAAATTTACTAACCACAACTTAATTTGTCAAGCAACCATAAAGTTAGAGCAATTTAATTATTGAAAGTAACAATTTCTTAAAACCTCTAAATCTGAGTTTACACCTAGTTTATTAATTTCGTGCTTAGTTTTATGACTTGAAATTAAGTTCTAATACTAATTCAAGTCTTTTAAATCCAAATTTACTAAGCAGAACTTATTTTTTTAAGCAACCATAAAGTTAGAGCAATTTATTTAATCAAACTAACAATTTCTTTAAACCTAAATCTGAGTTTAACTTTAGTTTATTAATTCCGTGCTTAGTTTTATGACTTGAAATTAAGTATTGATACTAATTCAAGTCTCTTAAATCCAAATTTACTAAACACAACTTATTTTTTCAACTAACCATAAAATTATAGCAATTTTTTTAATGAAAGTAACAATTTCTTAAAACCTAAATCTGAGTTTAACCTTAGTTTATTAATTCCGTGCTTAGTTTTATGACTTGAAATTAAATTCTGATACTAATTCAAGTCTTTTAAATCCAAATTTACTAAGCACAACTTAATTTTTTAAGCAACCATAAAGTTAGAGCAATTTATTTAATGAAAGCAACAATTTATAAAAACTTAAATCTGAGTTTAAACATAATTTATTAATTTCTTGCTTAGTTTTATGACTTGAATTTAAGTTCTGATACTAATTCAAGTTTTGTAAATCCAAATTTACAAAGCAGAATTTATTTTGTTAAGCAACTATAAAGTTAGAGCAATTTGTTTAATAAAAGCAACAATTTTACAAAATTTAAATCCAAGTTTAAACCTCATTTATTAATTCCCTGCTTAAATCTAAAACATGCAATTAGGTTTCCTTATTAATTCAAGTCTTTTAAATCCAAATTTACTAAACACAATTTATTTTTTTAAGCAACCATAAAGTTAGAGCAATTTATTTAATGAAAGCAACAATTTCAAAAAATCTAAATCTGAGATTAAACCTAATTTATTAATTCTGTGCTTAATTCTAAGACTTAAAATTAAATTCTGTTACTAAATCAAGTCTTTTAAACCCAAATTTACTAAACACAACTTATTTTTTTAAGCAACCATAAAGTTAGAGCAATTTATTTAATAAAAGCAACAATTTCAAAAAACTTAAACCTGAGTTTAAACTTAATTTATTAATTCTGTGCTTAATTCTAAGACTTGGAATTAAAATTTTTTACTGATTCAAGTCTTCTGAATCTAAATAAACTAAGCACAATTAATTTTTTTAAGCAGCAATAAAGTTAGAGCAATTTATCAATAAGAGCAACAATTTCAAAAACCTAAATCTGAGTTTGAACTTAATTTATTAATTCCGTGCTTAATTCTAATACATAAAATTAAGTTTCCTTATTAATTCAAGTCTTCTAAATGGAAATTTACTAAGCAGAACTTATTTTTTTAAGCAACCATAAAGTTAGAGCAATTTATTTAATAAAAGCAACAATTTCAAAAAACTTAAGTCTGAGTTTAAACCTAATTTATTACTTCCGTGCTTAGTTTTATGACTTAAAATTAAGTTCTAGTACTAATTCAAGTCTTTTAAATCCAAATTTACTAAGCACAACTTAGTTTGTTAAGCAACCATTAACTTAAAACAATTTATTTAATGAAAGCAACAATTTCTTAAAACCTAAATCTGAGTTTAAACTTAGTTTATTAATTTCGTGCTTAATTCTAAGACTTTAAATTAAGTTCTGTTACTAATTCAAGTCTTTAAAATCCAAATTTACTAAGCAAAACTTATTTTTTTAAGCAACCATAAAATTAGAGCAATTTATTTAATGAGAGCAACAACTTCAAAAAACCTAAATCCGAGTTTAAACCTAATTTATAAATTCCCTGCTTAACTCTAATACATAAAATTAAGTTTCCTTATTAACTCAAGCCTTTTAAAACCAAATTTACTAAGCACAATTTATTTTTTCAATCAACCATAAAGTTAGTGCTTTTTTTTTAATAAAAACAACAATTTCAAGAAACCTAAATCTGAGTTTAAACCCAGTTTATTAATTCCTTGCTTAATTCTAAGACTTAATATTAAGTTTTCTTACTGATTTAAGTCTTCTGAACCTAAATACCCTAAGCTCAAATAATTTTTTTAAACAGCAATAAAGTTAGAACAATTTAATCAATGAAAGCAACAATTTCAAAAAACTTAAATCTGAGTTTAAACCTAATTCATTAGTTCTGTGCTTAATTCTAAAACTTGGAGTTAAGTTTCTTCACTAATTTAAGTCTTCTGAATGCAAATTTTCTAAGGAGAATTTAATATATTAAGTATTGATGATATTAAAGCAATTTAATTAATAAAAAAAGCATTTTCAAAAATCTTAAATCATAGTTTAAACTTAGTTCATTAATTCTTAACTAAAGTCTTAAAGTTAAGTTTAACTATTATATTTGATTAAAACTAAATTTATAATATTCTGGTTTTTGACTTGGCTAAATTTGGTTTAAAACTAGAATACAGCATATATTTTTATAGTAAATTTAAAATTCCATAACTCAAAATTGGTACATTGGATTTTGATGTAACTTAATTCCAACACACGTAAGTATCATTACTACCAACTGTTAAATAAGTACAAAAATCCATACGCTTAATTTGTCATAACTTCCAATTAATGAACATGACAACAAAAATCAAAAATTTTTATACAAAACTCAAAAGATCATAACTTAAAACTGGTACATTGGATTTTGATGTAACTTAATACCAACACACCTAAGTATCATTTTTACCAACTGTCAAATAAACACAAAAATCCATACGCTTAATTTGACATAACCTCAAATGACAACGTAAATCAAGAATTTTAAAACAAAACTCTAAAGTTTATAACTAAAAACTGGTACATTGGGTTTTTATATAACTTAATACCAACACACGTAAGTATCATTACTATCAACTGTTGAATAGATACAAAAATATATACGCTTAATTTGACATAACCTTGAATTAATCAACATGACAACGTAAATCAAAAATCTTGAAGCAAAACTCAAAAATTCATAACTCAAAATTGGTACATTAGATTTTGATGTAATTTAATTCCAACACGCGTAAGTATCATTACTACCAACTGTTAAATAAGTACAAAAATCCATACGCTTAATTTGAGATAACCTCAAAATAATCAACATGACAACGTAAACCAAAAATGTTGATACAAAACTCAAAAATTCATAACTCAAAATTGGTACATTAGATTTTGATGTAATTTAATACCAACACACGTAAGTATCATTACTACCAACTGTTAAATAAGTACAAAAATCCATACGCTTAATTTGACATAACCTTGAATTAATCAACATGACAACGTAAACCAAAAATGTTGATACAAAACTCAAAAATTTGTAACTCAAAATTGGTACATTGGATTTTGATGTAACTTAATACCAACACACGTAAGTATCTTTACTACCAAATGTTAAATAATTACAAAAATTCATACGTTTAATTTGACATAACCTCAAATAAATCAACATGACAACGTAAACCAAAAATCTTGAAGCAAAACTCAAAAATTCATAACTCAAAATTGGTACATTAGATTTTGATGTAATTTAATACCAACACACGTTAGTATCATTACTACCAACTGTTAAATAAGTACAAAAATCCATACGCTTAATTTGACATAACCTTGAATTAATCAACATGACAACGTAAACCAAAAATGTTGATACAAAACTCAAAAATTTGTAACTCAAAATTGGTACATTGGATTTTGATGTAATTTAATACCAACACACGTTAGTATCATTACTACCAACTGTTAAATAAGTACAAAAATCCATACGCTTAATTTGACATAACCTTGAATTAATCAACATGACAACGTAAACCAAAAATGTTGATACAAAACTCAAAAATTTGTAACTCAAAATTGGTACATTGGATTTTGATGTAACTTAATACCAACACACGTAAGTATCTTTACTACCAAATGTTAAATAATTACAAAAATTCATACGTTTAATTTGACATAACCTCAAATAAATCAACATGACAACGTAAACCAAAAATCTTGAAGCAAAACTCAAAAATTCATAACTCAAAATTGGTACATTAGATTTTGATGTAATTTAATTCCAACACGCGTAAGTATCATTACTACCAACTGTTAAATAAGTACAAAAATCCATACGCTTAATTTGAGATAACCTCAAAATAATCAACATGACAACGTAAACCAAAAATGTTGATACAAAACTCAAAAATTCATAACTCAAAATTGGTACATTAGATTTTGATGTAATTTAATACCAACACACGTAAGTATCATTACTACCAACTGTTAAATAAGTACAAAAATCCATACGCTTAATTTGACATAACCTCAAATAAATCAACATGACAACGTAAACCAAAAATCTTGAAGCAAAACTCAAAAATTCATAACTCAAAATTGGTACATTAGATTTTGATGTAATTTAATACCAACACACGTTAGTATCATTACTACCAACTGTTAAATAAGTACAAAAATCCATACGCTTAATTTGACATAACCTTGAATTAATCAACATGACAACGTAAACCAAAAATGTTGATACAAAACTCAAAAATTTGTAACTCAAAATTGGTACATTGGATTTTGATGTAACTTAATACCAACACACGTAAGTATCTTTACTACCAAATGTTAAATAATTACAAAAATTCATACGTTTAATTTGACATAACCTCAAATAAATCAACATGACAACGTAAACCAAAAATCTTGAAGCAAAACTCAAAAATTCATAACTCAAAATTGGTACATTAGATTTTGATGTAATTTAATACCAACACACGTTAGTATCATTACTACCAACTGTTAAATAAGTACAAAAATCCATACGCTTAATTTGACATAACCTTGAATTAATCAACATGACAACGTAAACCAAAAATGTTGATACAAAACTCAAAAATTTGTAACTCAAAATTGGTACATTGGATTTTGATGTAATTTAATACCAACACACGTTAGTATCATTACTACCAACTGTTAAATAAGTACAAAAATCCATACGCTTAATTTGACATAACCTTGAATTAATCAACATGACAACGTAAACCAAAAATGTTGATACAAAACTCAAAAATTTGTAACTCAAAATTGGTACATTGGATTTTGATGTAATTTAATACCAACACACGTTAGTATCATTACTACCAACTGTTAAATAAGTACAAAAATCCATACGCTTAATTTGACATAACCTTGAATTAATCAACATGACAACGTAAACCAAAAATGTTGATACAAAACTCAAAAATTTGTAACTCAAAATTGGTACATTGGATTTTGATGTAACTTAATACCAACACACGTAAGTATCTTTACTACCAAATGTTAAATAATTACAAAAATTCATACGTTTAATTTGACATAACCTCAAATAAATCAACATGACAACGTAAACCAAAAATCTTGATACAAAACTCAAAAGCTTATAACTCAAAATTGGTACATTGGATTTTGATGTAACTTAATACCAACACACGTAAGTATCTTTACTACCAACTGTCAAATATGCACAAAAATCCATACGCCCAATTTGACATAACCTCAAACTAATCGACAAGTAATAATGTTAAACTGTCAATTATTTTAATAATCGTGAAAAGTAAAGTTTAAATGTACTTAAAATTAATTATCAAAAGTGAAATTGCAGAGAAACAAAAAATATCAACATTGTCATTATAATGTTAGAAACAAATCACGTCTTTAGCAGCTGCTTTATGTGTAAGATAATTTTATCGTAAAATCATAACTCAGAAGAATCGTGATCGTTGCAGTAACAGCAGCAGCATCTGTAACACAATTTTCGTTCCCAGTATTAACAATTTCCAATCGCTGCTTTCACCATTAAATCTTTTAATGCACTCTCTTTGGAAAGTCTCGAACTTGATGATCCAAGCAAGCAATGCAATATATAAAAGAAGACCCTTTTATGTGGATTATGCAAGCGATGTAGTAATCACCTTCGCAATTGCTTTGTCTCGTCTTACTTGGAAAATTGATTCTTCTTGCAAATCGATTGTAAATGGCATCGTAATAACTTTTGTAATAATTTTCTTAGAATCATTTCCAGCTGATACTTGATTTTATTATTAATAATGCAACTAATTCTTTGTATTTGTATTATTACAATGATAACTTAATTGGATAATCCGAGCAAACATTTGAGAGACAATTCTAAGAATAAACTTGGCTCCCAGACATAGATCCCGACGAACGAACAAATATTTGGGGCCAATTACAAAACAAACAATAACTAAATTGTCCCTAATAACGTTTCACGGCCACGTTTCTTAGCGCTTTCATTCAACTGAAATCGAATACGCCTAAACACAACAATTTACACTTTTTAAATTTAATGTCTCATCCACGCCTCGACAAATAAATAATTAAGATTAAAATAGCGTGAAATTAATTTAAATTGTTTGGTTCAATCTAATATTGCGTTTTGGATTGAATTGATTGGAAAGTGCATTAAAAATATCAAACAATAAAATATTAAATGATTCATTAATTCCCATTCACAATCAGCAAACAATTAAAAGGTTATTGTTCACGAAATGCATGCTCTCCGGGTCGCGCGATTTGAATAAAAGTGTGAATGTGGGTACCCAGAATTGTTGTATTGTGTCACCTTAACCGCTCATTTATTAATTATTGCTTAATAATGTGGGCATGGAATTTTATATTTTATCAAATTTGCGCATGCCCACATTGTTAAATTAATTGGCGAAATCCGTTTCGGTTAATTAATCGCTCTCTAATTTTTAAGGCAATTAAGATCCATTTTTTAAAAAAGAAATTAAATTAGACATGGGAACTGCTTCTGAGTGTCAATGGATTCGTTTATTAATATTCATTTAATGTAATTAGGAACAAAAATTTAAAACAATTGAATTTTTTCACATCGATAAATTGGCCTATTTTATAAAAGGAACCAATTGATTTTAAACCTAATTTATTTTAATTATGTTAATAATTAATTTTCAATTCAGATATACGTTGCTTCCGATTGTTTAATACTACGTTTGACAGTTTTGTAACACTTTTGACAGTTAAACGTTACTTTTGGCAGTTAAACGTCACTTTTGACAGTTAAACGTCACTTTTGTCAATTAATTAAATTGTTTTCTATGATAAAATTTTATTCTTTAAAAATTAATAAAAATTTAGTTTTACATAAAACAAAATAAATTTTATGTATACTTTTTTTAAATTAACAAAGATATCTTGAGTTTTTGTTTCTAATGTAAAATAAAAAGTTTTCTTCAATTATCTTCAAAACTAAAATTTTAATGACTAAATTTTATTCTTAAAAAATTGTTAAAAATTTAATTTTACGTAATAGGAATAAAATTTGTAAAAATATTTTTGAATTAAAAAAGATATTTCAAGTTTTTATTTTTGAAGCAAAATTAATATGACAAGTTTTCTTCGATTATTTTTAAAACTAAAGTTTAAATCTTGAAATTTTATTCTTTAAAACTTGATTAAAATTTACTTGTACGTAATAAAAAATAAGTTTTGTAAAAATATTTTTAAAAACAAAAAAGATATTTTAAGTTTTTGTTTTTGGTTCAAAATGAACATTACAATTTTTTTTCAATTAACTTTAAAATTAAAGCCTAAATGATAAAGTTTTATTCTTTAAAACTTGATTGAAATTTAATTTTACGTAACAAGAACAAATTTTGTAAACATATTTTTAGAAACAAAGAAGATATCTCAATTTTTTGTTTTTTGGGGAAAATTATTTTAACAAGTTTTCTTCAATTATCTTCAAAATTAATGCTTAAATCATAAAATTTTATTCTTTTAAACTTAATAGAAATTTAGTTTTACGTAACAAGAATAAACTTTGTGAGAATATTTTTTATAAGCAAAGAAGATATCTTCAGTTTTTTATTTTAGTGCAAAATAAATATAACATGTTTTCTGTAATTATCTTTAAAACTAAAGCTTAAATCTTAAAATTTTATTCTTTAAAACTTAATAGAAATTTAGTTTTACGTAACAAGAACAAACTTTGTAAGAAAATTTTTTAGAAACAAAGATGATATCTTCAGTTTTTGATTTTAGTGCAAAATTAATTTAACATGTTTTCTGCAGTTATCTTTAAAACTGAAGCTTAAATCATATAATTTTTTCTTTAAAACTTAATAGAAATTTAGTTTTACGTAACAAGAACAAACTTTGTAAGAATATTTTTTAGAAACAAACAAGATATCTTCAGTTTTATATTTTAGTGCAAAATTAATTTAACATGTTTTCTGCAATTATCTTTAAAACTGAAGCTATATCATATAATTTTATTCTTTAAAACTTGATTAAAATTTAAATTTACGTAATAAAAATTAAATTTTGTAAAAATATTTTTAAAAACAACGAAGATAACTCTAGTTTTTGTTTCTAGGGCAAAATCAATTTAACATGTTTTCTGCAATTATCTTTAAAACTGAAGCCTAAATCATAAAATTTTATTCTTTAAAACTTAATTGAAATTTAGTTTTACATAACAAGAACAAACTTTGTAAGAATATTTTTTAGAAACAAAACAGATATCTTTAGTTTTTGATTTTAGTGCAAAATTAATTTAACATGTTTTCTGCAATTATCTTTAAAACTGAAGCTTAAATCATATAATTTTTTCTTAAAAACTTGATTGAAATTTAAATTTACGTAATAAAAATAAATTTTGTAAAAATATTTTTGTAAACAACAAAAATATCTAGAGATTTTGTTTTTGGTGCAAAATTAATATTACAAATGTTCTTCAATTAACTTCAAAATTAAAGCCTAAATTTTAAAATTTTATTCTTTAAAACTTAATTGAAATTTAGTTTTACGTAACATGAACAAACTTTGTAAGAATATTTTTTAGAAACAAAGAAGATATCTTCAGTTTTTGATTTAAGTGCAAAATTAATTTAACATGTTTTCTGCAATTATCTTTAAAACTACAGCTTAAATCATAAAATTTTATTCTTTAAAACTTAATTGAAATTTAAATTGACGTAATAAAAGTTAAGTTTTGTAAAAATATTTTTAGAAACAAAGAAGATATCTTAAGTTTTTGTTTTTTGAGCATAATTACTTTAACAAGTTTTCTTCAATTATCTTCAAAATTGAAGCTTAAATCATAAAATTTTATTTGTTAAAACTTAATTAAAATTTAATTTTACGTAATAAAATTTAAGTTTTGTGAAAATATATTCTAAAAGAATAAAGATATCTTGAGTTTTTGTAATTGAAGCAAAATTAATATGACAAGTTTTCTTCAATTATCTTTAAAACTAAACCAAAAATCAAATTATTTTATTTTTTAAGATTAGTTTTAAATTAAATTTTCTATTATATAAATTTACTTTAATAAAGTTATCTCTTAAATAATAAAAATTATTTAAAGTTTCTAGTATTAATCAAAATTATTTTTTTTAGATTTCTTCAATTATCTTTAAAATTGAAGCCAAAATTGAAATATTTTATATTTTAAGATTTGTTTTAAATTAAATTCTTTGTTATATAAACTTATTTCTATAAAATTATCTTTTGAATTTTAGAAAATATTTAAAGATTTAGGTATTTTTCAAAAAATATCATTTTTAGTTTTCTTCAATTATCTTTAAAATTCATGCCTAAATTAAAATATTTTATATCTTAAAAGTTGTTTTAAAATAAATTTCTTAATACATAAACTTATTTCTATAAAACTAGCTTTAAAATTATAAAAGATATTTGAAAATTTAAGTATTTTTCAAAAAATATTTCTTTCAGTTATTTTTAATTATTATTAAATTTAAGCCTAAATTGAATTATTTTATATTTTAAAATTTGTTTTAAATTAAATTCTTCAATATATAAACTTATTTCTATAAATCTATCTTTAAAATTAGAGAAAATAATTAAAGATTTCAGTAATTTTCAAAAAATAATAATTTCAATTTTCTTCAATTATCTCTAAAATTTAAGCCTAAAATAAAAAAAATTATATTTTAAGATTTGTTTTAAATTAAATTTTTTAATATATAAAGTTGTTTTAATAAAATTATCTTTTACATCATAGAAGATAATTAAAGATTTCAGTAATTTTAAAAAAATATTTTTTTCAATTTTCTTTAATTATCTTTAAAATTGAAGCCAAAATTAAAATATTTTATATTTTAAGATTTGTTTTAAATTAAATTTTTTGTTATATAAACTATTTCTATAAAGTTATCTTATAAATCTTGAAAAAATTTTGAAGATTTCAATATTTAAAAAAAAAAAATATTTTCAGTTTTCTTCAATTATCTTTAAAACTAAAGCCTAAATTAAAAAAAATTATTTCTCAAGATTTGTTTTAAATTGAATTTTTCAATATATAAATTTATTTCTATACAGTTATCTATTAAACTATAGAAGATATTTGAAAATTTCAATATTTTTCAAAAAATATTTTTTTCGGCTTTCTTCAATTATCTCCAAAATTAAAGCCTAAATTAAAATATTTTATATTTTAAGGTTTGTTTTAAATTAAATTCTTTAATATATAAACTTGTTTCTATAGAAATATGTTTTGAATTATAAAAGATAATTAAAGATTTCAGTATTTTCCAAAAAATATTTTTTTCAGTTTTCTTTAATTATCTTTAAAATTGAAGCCTAAATTGAAATAATTTATATTTTAAGATTTGTTTTAAATTAAATTCTTAAATATATAAACTTGCTTTTATAAAATTATCTTTTGAATTATAAAAGATATTTAAAGATTTCAATATTTTCCAAAAAATATTTTTTTCATTTTTCTTCAAAATTGAAGCCTAAATTAAAATAATTTGTATTTTAAAATTTGTTTTAAATTAAATTCCTTAAAATATAAACTTAATTCTATAAAGTTATCTTTTGAATTTTAGAAGATATTTGAAAATTTTTGTATTTTCCAAAAAAATTTTTTTCAGTTTTCATCAAATATCTTTAAAATTGAAGCCTAAATTGAAATATTTTATTTTTTTTAATTTATTTTAAATTAAATTCTTTAATGTGAAAACTTGTCACTATAAAGTTATCTTTTAAATTATAGAAGATATTTGAAAATTTCAGTATTTTTAAAAAAATATTTTTTTTAGTTTTCTTCTATTATCTTTAAAATTGAAGTCTAAATTAAAATATTTTATTTTTCAAGATTTGTTTTAAATTAAATTTTTTATTACATAAACTTATTTTTAAAAAGTTATCTTTTAAATTTTAGGAGATATTTGAAGATTTCAATATTTTTCAAAAAATATTATTTTCAGATTTCTTCAAATATCTTTAAAATTAAAGCCTAAATTAAAATATTTTATATTTTAAGATTTGTTTTAAATTAAATTTTTTAGTATATAAATCTCTTTCTATAAAGTTATCTTTTAAATTATAGAAGATATTTAAAGATTTCAGTATTTTTCTCAAACTTTTTTTCACAGTTTTCTTCAATTATCTTTAAAATTAAAGCCTAAATAGAAATATTTTATATTTTAATATTTGTTTTAAATTAAATTCTTTAATATACAAACTTATTTCTATAAAGTTATCTTTAACATTATAGAAGATATTTGAAGATTTCTGTATTTTTCAAAAAATATTTTTTCCAATTTTCTTCAATTATTTTTAAAATTGAAGCCTAAATTAAAATATTTTGTATTCTAAAACTTGTTTTAAATTAAATTCTTTAATTTATAACTTTGTTTCTATAAGGTTGTCATTCAAATTTTGAAAGATATTTGAAGATTTCAGTATTTTTCAAAAAATTATATTTTCAGGTTTCCTTAATGATCTTTAAAATTGAAGCATAAATTAAAATATTTTATTTTTCAAGATTTATTTTAAATTAAATTTTTCAATATATAAAATTATTTCTATAAAGTTAACTTTTAAATTATGGAAGATAGTTGAAGATTTCAGTTTTTTTCAAAAAATATTTTTTTTAGTTTTCTTCAATTATCTTTAAAATTGAAGCTTAAATTAAAATAATTTATATTTTAAGATTTGTTTTAAATTAAATTCTTTATTATATAAACTAATTTTTATAAAGTTATCTGTTAAATTATAAAAGATATTTGAAGATTTCAGTATTTTTTTAAAAATATTTTTTTTAGTTTTCTTGTATTATCTTTAAAATTGAAGCTTAAATTGAAATAATTTATTTTTTAAAATTTGTTTTAAATTAAATTTTTAAGTATATAAACTAATTTCTATAAAGTTATCTTTTATATTATAAAAGATATTTGAAGATTTCAATATTTTTCAAAAAATATTTTTTTCAGTTTTCTTCAATTATCTTCAAAATTAAAGCCTAAATTGAAATAATTTGTATTTTAAAATTTGTTTTAAATAAAATTCCTTAAAATATAAACCTAATTCTATAAAGATATCTTTTGAATTTTAGAAGATATTTGAAAATTTTTGTATTTTCCTTAAAAAAAATTTCAGTTTTCATTAAATATCTTTAAAATTGAAGCCTAAATTAAAATATTTTATTTTTTAAAATTTATTTTAAATTAAATTTTTTAATGTGAAAACTTGTCTTTATAAAGTTATCTTTTAAATTATAAAAGATATTTGAAAATTTCAGTATTTTAAAAAAATATGTTTTTTAGTTTTCTTCATTTATCTTTAAAATTGAAGTCTAAATTAAAATATTTTAATTTTCAAGATTTGTTTTAAATTAAATTTTTTATTACATAAACTTATTTTTATAAAGTTATCTTTTAAATTTTAGGAGATATTTGAAGATTTCAGTATTTTTCAAAAAATATTATTTTCAGATTTCTTCAAATATCTTTAAAATTAAAGCCTAAATTAAAATATTTTGTATTTTAAAATTTGTTTTAAATTAAATTCCTTAAAATATAAACCTATTTCTATAAAGTTATCTTTAGAATTTCAGATGATATTTGATAATTTCAGTATTTTTAAAAAAATATTTTTTTTTAGTTTTCTTCAATTATCTTTAAAATTAAAGCCTAAATTAAAATATTTTATATTTTAAGATTGGTTTTAAATTAAATTTTTTAATACATAAACTTATTTCTATAAAGTTATCTTTTAAATTATAGAAGATATATGATAATTTCAGTATTTTTCAAAAAATATTTTTTTCAGTTTTCTTCAATTATCTTCAAAATTAAAGCCTAAATTAAAATAATTTGTATTTTAAAATTTGTTTTAAATTAAATTCCTTAAAATATAAACCTATTTCTATAAAGTTATCTTTTGAATTTTAGAAGATATTTGAAGATTTTTGTATTTTCCAAAAAATATATTTTTTAGTTTTCGTCAATTATCTTTAAAATTGAAGTCTAAATTAAAATATTTTATATCTTAGGATTTGTTTTAAATTAAATTTTTCAATATATAAAATTATTACTATAAAGTTAACTTAAAAATTATAGAAGATATTTGAAGATTTCAGTAATTTCTAAAAAATATTTTTTTCAGTTTTCTTCAATTATCTTCAAAATTGAAGCCTAAATTGAAATAATTTGTGTTTCAAAATTGGTTTTAAATTAAATTCCTTAAAATATAAACCTATTTCTATAAAGTTATCTTTTGAATTTTAGAAGATATTTGAAGATTTTTGTATTTTCCAAAAAATATTTTTTTCAGTTTTCGTCAATTATCTTTAAAATTAAAGCCTAGATTGAAATATTTTATATTTTAAGATTTGTTTTAAATTAAATTCTTTAATATATTAACTCATTTCTTTAAAGTTATCTTTTAAATTCTAGAAGATATTTAAAGATTTCAGTATTTTTCAAAAAATATTTTTTTCATTTTTCTTCAATTATCTTTAAAACTGAAGCCTAAATTGAAATATTATATTTTTTAAATTTTGTTTTAAATTAATTTTTCTATTATAAAATTTTATGTTCATTTTAGACAGTTAATTGATAATTTTAGAAAATCAATTTCAAGGTTAAACAAATTTATCATTTAACTTGATTTAAATCACTTAAATTAAGTTCAACTGAAAACGGTTAAGAATATTGAGTTGCGGAATAAAAATTTAAATTTAGATGACTTGAATCTATATAAAATCAATATTAAAGTTTTTTTTTTGTTCAAAATTGGCTTTAATTAATTTATGAATTAACAAGTTGCCTTTAGGATGGTAATGATTAACGTCACTTAAATTGAGTTCATTTGAAAACGGTTAAGAATTTTGAATTGTGGATTAAAAATTTGGAGTTAACATACTTGATTTTATTAGAAAACCTTATTTATGGCACTCAATTGTTAACAAGTTGGTTTTAATTTGCATTTAAATTGAGTTTAATGAAATTTAAAAAAGTCAACTTAGTTAAGAAAACTGAGATTTCTCGGCAACCTTTGAATATTTTTGAGTTTGGATTAAAAATTTAGAATTAGCATACTTGATTTCATTAAAAAACATTATTTAGGGCACTCAATTTTTGTCAAGTTTTTTTTAATTTGCATATAAATTGAGTTTAATGAAATTTAAACAAATCAACTTAATTCAAAAAATTGAGATTACTCGGAAACCTTACAATATTTTTGAATTTTGATTAAAAATTTGAAATCAGCATACTTGATTTTATTGGAACACCTTATTTGGGGTACCCAATTGTTGTCAAGTTGGTTTTAATTCGCATTTAAACTGGGTTTAATAAAATTTTAAAAAACTTTTTGTCTTTAAAAATTCTAAATATAAAATAGCAATCAGATGGAGGTAGTTCCAGCGGAAACACCGCACACCGCATCCTGTCGATTAAATTAAATAAACAAATCAGTCTTCGGAATAATTAATGAACCGTCTGACAAATGGAAAAATTTAAATAAAAAATAATCATTTGATTCAAACTCAATGAATGAAAACCATGAAAAATCGATCGATTCGCATCGAAACAAAAACAAACGCGAATCGAATCTATAAAAAATGAGAAGGTCAGAGTCACTTACGTGTATCGCAGAAAAAATTGCGGACAAACAGGAAACTGTATTTTTAAGCACCTTTTTTTTATAATATCAATTCAATATTGAAGGCCACGACGTGTTTGCAACCAATTTAATTTATAAAATGTTGGGGGAAAGGCGACGCAAACAGACACCAACGCTTCATTAATAATGAATATTATCGATCAAATAAAGGAAGGAAACCATGTACAAGAAGTAAAATGCTTTTGAATGAATTAGGAGATGATAATTAAAGTTATTGCAGCAATCAACCAAAAATGGTTGTGGCTTTCTAGTCCCATATGAGTGACACTTCTTGGTCTGCATCTAATCGCATTTAATAATGATAATAATATAATTAAACCATTTGTTCCAGCTAGGCGTGCTCATGGAACCAGGCGACACACAGACACAGCAAAAGTTCTACTTAACACATTCACTCGTTGGGTAACAGTGTGTAGCGTGTATTTCGTAAAATATAGGTCTGCAAAGCGGAATTGAAAAGTTGGAGTTATAAGAAATTGATTTAATAATCATAAATCAAAAAATAATAAAATTTGATCAAAAATTTTTAGGTTTAAACCGAGTTTATTGGTTCCTTACATAATATTTGAGTTAATAACTTAAAAAATTATTGAAATATAATTTTGATTTTAATACATTTATTGAAAACATATTGAACTATTTGTGTTAAAAATTTCATAAACATATTTCAATTATTTTCGGAGTTATGTAGGTTTAAACTATGTTTATTGGATTCTTACATTATGATTAAGTTGACTTAAAAAATCATTACTCAAAGAATCTTCAAAAAACAATTTTGATTTTTACAATATAGATCAAAAACATATTAAACTATTTGTTCCAAAATTTTCATAAAAACATCTCAACCAATTTTAAAATTATGTAGGTTTAATCTGAGTTTATTGATTTCTTATAAAATGTTTGAGTTGATCAAAAAAATCTTAACTCAAAAAATCTTCCGAATACAATTTTGATTTTTACAACATACATTAAAAACATATTGAGCTATCTGTTCCAAAAATTTCTTAAAGATATCTCAACAAATTTTGAAATTATTTAGGTTTAAACTGAGTTTATTGATTTCTTATAAAATGTTTGAGTTGATCAAAAAAATCATAACTCAAAAAATCTTCCCAATACAATTTTGATTTTTACAACATACATTAAAAACATATTAAGCTATCTGATCCAAAAATTTCGTAAAGATATCTCAACAAATTTTAAATTTATTTAAGTTTAAACTGAGTTTAATGATTTTTTTTAAAACGTTTGAGTTGACTAAAAAAATCATAACTCAAAAAACCTTTAGAATCCAATTTTGATTTTTACAATATATATCAAAAACATATTGAACTAATAGTTTTAAAAATTTCATAAAAAAATCTCAACAAGTTTTAAAATTATTTAGGTTTAAACTAAGTTTATTGATTTTTCAGAAAATGTTTGAGTTGACCAAAAAAATCATAACTTAAAAAAACTTTAGACTACAATTTTGATTTTTACAATATAGATCTAAAACATATTGAACTAATAGTTCCAAAAATTTCATATAAAAATATCAACAAATTTTAAAATTATTTAGGTTTAAACTGAGTTTATTGATTTTTCATAAAATGTTTGAGTTGAGCAAAAAAATCATAACTCAAAAAACTTTTTGAATACAATTTTGATTTTTACAATATAGATCAAAAACATATTAAACTATTTGTTCCAAAAATTTCATAAAAATATCTCAACAAATTTAAAAATTATTCAGGTTTAAATTTATTAAATTGATTTTTTATAAATTTTTTGAATTGATCAAAAAAATCATAAATCAAAAAATCTTTTAAATACAATTTTGATTTTTACAACATAGATCAGAAACATATTGAAATATTTGTTCCAAAAATTTCATAAAGATATATCAACAAATTTTAAAATTATTTAGGTTTAAACTGGGTTTATTGTTTTTTTATAAAATGTTTGAGTTGACCAAACAAATCATAACTCAAAAATTCGTTAGAATGCAATTTTGATTTTTACAGCATAAAATAAAAACATATTGAACTATTTGTTTTAAAAATGTCATTAAAATATATCAACAAATTTTAAAATTATGTAGGTTTAAACTGGGTTTATTGATTTTTTATAAAATGTTCAAGTTGACCAAAAAAATCATAACTCAAAAAATCTTGAGAATACAGTTTTGATTTTTACAATATACATCAAAAACATATTGAACTATTTGTTCCAAAATTTTCATAAAAATATCTCAACAAATTTTAAAATAATTTAGGTTTAAACAGTTTATTGATTTTTAAAAAAAAATTTGAGTTGACTAAAAAAATCATAACTAAAAAAATCTTTTGAATACAATTTTGATTTTTACAATTTAAATCAAAAACGTATTGAACTAATTGTTCCAAAAATTTCATAAAATTATCTCAACAAATTTAAAAGTTATTTAGGTTTAAACTAGGTTTATTGATTTTTTATAAAATGTTTGAGTTGATTAAAGAAATTATAACTCAAAAAATCTTTAAAATATAATTAAGATTTTTACAATATAGATCAAACACATATTGAACAATTTGTTTTTAAAATTTCATAAAAATATCTCAACAAATTTTAAATTATTTAGGTTTAAACTGAGTTTATTGATTTTTTATAAAATATTTGAGTTGACCAAAAAAATCATTACTTAAAAAATCTTTAAAATACAGTTTTGATTTTCACAATATAGATCAAAAACATATTAAACAAGTTGATCCAAAAATTTGATAAAAATATCTCAACAAATTTTAAAATTATATAGGTTTAAACTGAGTTCATTGATTTTTTATAAAATGTTTGAGTTGACTAAAAAATTGATAACTCAAAAAATCTTTAGAATACAATTTTGATTTTCACAATATAGATCAAAAACATATTGAACAATTTGATCCAAAAATTTGATATAGATATCTCAACAAATTTTAAAATTATTTAGGTTTAAACTGGGTTTATTGATTTTGTATAAAATGTATGAGTTGACAAAAAAAATTATAACTCAAAAAAGCTTTAAAATATAACTTTGATTTTTACAATATAGATCAGAAACATATTGAAATATTTGTTTCAAAAATTTCATAAAGATATATCAACAAATTTTAAAATTATTTATGTTTAAACTGGGTTTATTGTTTTTTTATAAAATGTTTGAGTTGACCAAAAAAATCATAACTCAAAAAATATTTAGAATACAATTTTGATTTTTACAGTATAGATTATTAACATATTGAACTATTTGTTCCAAAAATTTCATGAAGAAATCTCAACAAATTTAAAAACTATTTAGGTTTAAATTTATTAAATTGATTTTTTATAAATTTTTTGAATTGATCAAAAGAATCATAAATCAAAAAATCTTTTAAATACAATTTTGATTTTCCCAACGTATATCAGAAACATATTAAACTATTTGTTTCAAAAATTTCATAAAAATATCTTAACAAATTTTAAAATTATTTATAATGAGTTTAAACTGAGATTATTGGTTACTAATGTAATAACTTAAGTCAATTAAAAAACCATAATTTAATAATGTTTAAAAATAAAATGTTGTTAAATATACTACTCATTTTAAACATATTGAACTACCTTTGTTTAAAATTTCATAAAAAATTATCAACAATTTTTGGAATTATTAAGGTTTAAACTTAGATTATTAGTTTCTTAAGTAATAGCTTAAGTTAATTAAAAAACTATAACTCAAAAATTTATCAAAATTTTGAAAATTTTACTACTAATTTTTAACGTTTTAAACTATCTGTGATTAAAAATTCCTTAAAATATTTCAACGATTTTCAGAATTATTAAGATTTAAACTAAGGTTATTAGTTTTTTATGTAAAATTTTTGTTAGTAATTAGTCGGCCATTTTGTTATTTGTTAAAGTTTATTGCCCAAATTTGGGAATTATTTTAAACAACTATATTTGCATTATATTATAAAATATCAACAAGTTTGGTAAATAACTTTCCAAATTGCAGCAATTTGTTAAAGAATTTTGTCAAATTTTGTTAGTAATTGGTCCGCCATTTTGTTATTAGTTAAAGTTTATTGTTCAAATTTTGGAATTATTTGAAACAACTATATTTACATCATAAAACAAAATATGAACAAGTTTAGTAAGTTATTTTCCAAATTATAGTAATTTATTTAAGAATTTTGTCAAATTTTGTTAGTAATTCGTCCATTCGGCCATTTTGTTATTTGTTGAAGTTTTTTGTCCAAACTTTGGAATTATTTAAAACAACTATATTTACATCATAAAACAAAATATGACTAAGTTTGGTAAATTATTTTCCGAATTATAGCAATTTATTTAAGAATTTTGTCAAATTTTGTTAGTAATTGATCCGCCATTTTGTTGTTTATTAAAGTTTATTGTTCAAATTTTGGAATTATTTAAAACAACTATATTTACATCAAAATACAAAATATGAACAAGTTTGGTAAATTATTTTCCGAATTATAGCAATTTGTTTAAGAATTTTCTCAAATTTTGTTAGTAATTGGTCCGCCATTTTGTTTTTTTTTTGAAGTTTATAGTCTAAACTTTGGAATTATTCAAAACAACTATATTTACATCAAAATACAAATTATGAACAAGTTTGGTAAATTATTTTCCGAATTATTGCAATTTGTTTAAGAATTTTGTAAAATTTTGTTAGTAATTGGTCCGCCATTTCGTTATTTTTAAAAGTTTATTGTCCAAACTTTTGAATTATTTAAAACAACTAAATTTACATCAAAATACAAATTATGAACATGTTTGGTAAATTATTTTCCGAATTATAACAATTTCTTTAAGAATTTTGTCAAATTTTGTTAGTAATTGGTCCGCCATTTTGTTATTTTTTAAAGTTTATTGTCTAAATTTTGGAATTATTTAAAACAACTATATTTACATCAAAATGCAAATTATGAACAAGTTTGGTAAATTATTTTCCGAATTATTGCAATTTGTTTAAGAATTTTGTCAAAATTTGTTAGTAATTGGTCCGCCATTTTGTTATTTTTTAAAGTTTATTATCCAAACTTTGGAGTTATTAAAGACAACTATATTTACATCATAAAACAAATAATGAACAAGTTTGGTAAAGTATTTTCCGAATTATAGCAATTTATTTAAGAATTTTGTAAAATTTTGTTAGTAATTGGTCCGTCATTTTGTTATTTTCAAAAGTTTATAGTCCAAACTTTGGAATTATTTAAAACAACTATATTTACATCAAAATACGAAATATGAACAAGTTTGGTAAATTATTTTCCGAATTATAGCAATTTGTTTAAGAATTTTGTCAAATTTTGTTAGCAATTGGTCCGCCATTTTGTTATTTTTTTAAATTTATTGTCTAAATTTTGGAATTAATTAAAACAACTATATTTACATCATAACACAAAATATCAACAAGTTTGGTAAATTATTTTCCAAATTATAGCAATTTGTTTAAGAATTTTGTCAAATTTTGTTAGTAATTGATCCGCCATTTTGTCATTTTTCAAAGTTTATTGTCCAAATTTTGGAATTAATCAAAACAACTAAATTTACATCAAAATACAAAATATCAACAAGTTTGGTAAATTATTTTCCGAATTGCAGCAATTTGTTTAAGAATTTTCTCAAATTTTGTTAGTAATTGATCCGCCATTTTGTCATTTTTCAAAGTTTATTGTCCAAATTTTGGAATTAATTAAAACAACTAAATTTACATTAAAATACAAAATATCAACAAGTTTGGTAAATTATTTTCCGAATTACAGCAATTTGTTAAAGAAGTTTGTCAAATTTTGTTAGTAATTGGTCCGCCATTTTGTTATTTTTTTAGGTTTATTGTCTAAATTTCAAAATTAGTTAAAACAATTATATTTACATCTACATCCAAAATTTCTACAAGTTTAATAAATTGGTTTCAATATTAAATCATTTATCAATGATTGGTTTTGGTTTCAACTTTAAATTCTAATAAATTGACTTTCAAATTTCTTCATAATTTTAACAATTTTTAAAGTAAACCAAATTGGTTTAAACCAATACTTTTGGCATAGTTAAAAGTATATGCAAACCAAATTTGGTTAAATTGATTTCAATATTAAGAAAGTTACCATTGATTGAATTTAGATTTAACTTTAAATTTTAATAAAATAATTTTCAAAATTTCTTCATAACTTTAATAATTTTTAAAATATACCAAATTGGTTTAAACAAATACTTTTGGCATACTTTAAAGTTTATATAAACCAATCTTGGTTAAATTGGTTTCAATATTAAGAAAGTTATTAACGATTGAATTTGGATTTAAGTTACAATTTTAATAAATTGACTTTTAGTTTTTTTAATTATTTTAACAATTCTCAAAATAAATCAAATTGTTATAATAATTTTAGTCATAATTTGAACTATATGTAAACCAATTTTTGTTAAATTTGTTTCAATATTAAAAAAGTTATTAATGATTAAAATTGTCTTCAAATGTTCAACCAAATTGGTTTTAATATTACGTCAACAATGATGCATAAATAAATATTTGCAATAAAATAAAAATAAATATTGAATTACGTTGAGTCAGAAAGTATCGGCACAGAATTTCCAGCCGACCTTCACTAATCAATTTCGGTTTCTTGTAAGAATGATTCACACAACAGCACTTACCTAAAAATTTGTTGTAATATATCCGGCTTAATCCAATCTGCGCCTTAAGACTTAAGAGATGATTATCCAATCGCAACAACAAACATCACTGTTAGAACAATAATTGCACTTTTTTCATTATTCGAGACGCATGCGACTACAAACTTGGCTCAAACGACGCGCACACTTGATGCACTGGTTGGAGACTGGTCGCTACTATACGCAAAGAAGTCGAGGTTGCTTAGTTGGCGCATGCGTTACTTACTGCGAACCGGTTGGGTTCTTTGTAAAATAAAAAGCACGTGCGATGAAGATGGTATAGGATTTTATTTAATATTGGAAAAGGGATGAAATTATTTGTTTCCCCATTCATAACCTTAGACTTTTGACTTGTACGACCTGTAATGACTTGTTGAGTAGCGCAGCGGGTGTAATTTACTTGCTTGTTTACTAATATCACCTATTAGGTTGCATGGGGTCAACTTGCTATGTCATAATTATGCAGTTATCTGCAAATCATTGCATATATTACAATATTTATTTGTAATATAATTTACATTATAAACACCTAAAATGATATATAATAATTCTATTTGCAATCAAAATTAATTAAAAATGTAAATAACAAAATATTAAAACTGAATTTAATTACGCTTAAAATGATGCAGTTTCAATTGTTTTCAGCATGAAGTTAATAAATTAATATTTTTATGATTATTTTAATTATCCATAAATTTGAGTTTCTATGAATGACTTCAAACAAATTAAAGTTATGTAAAATTGGCCGTGTCAATTTAATTTAATTTTTCACAGTTGGTAGCAATGATATTTAAAAGTATTTGTAGCAAATTTTATTAATATCCAATGTTTTGGTAAAAAATTATGATGGCTTTAATTGTTTTTATAAAATCAAAATTTTATTAAAAAGTTGAGGTTATGTAAAATTGGTTGTGTTAATTTAATTCAAATTTTCACAGTTGGTAGCAATGATATTGAAAAGTATTTACAACAAGTTTCATTAATATTCAATGTTTAGTTTAAAAATTATGATTATTTTAATTGTCTTTACAAAATCAAGTTTTTATTAAAAAGTTGAGGTTATGTAAAATTGGTCGTGTGAATTTAATTCAATTTTTCAAAGTTGGTAGCAATATTATTGAAAAGTATTTGTAGCAAGTTTTATAAATATCCAATGTTTAGTTTAAAATTTAAGATTATTTTAATTGTTTTTACAAAATCAAGTTTTTGTTTAAAAGTTGAGGTTATGTAAAATTAGTACTGTCAATTTAATCCAAACTTTTATAGTTGGTATAAATGATATTAAAAAATATCTGTAACAAGTTTCATTAATATCCAATGTTTAGTTTAAACATTATGATAGCTTCAATTGTTTCTATAAATTCAAATTTTAATTAAAAAGTTGAGGTTACGTAAAATTGGTCGTATCAATTTGATTTAAATTTTCACAGTTGGTAGCAATGATATTTAAAAGTATTTGTAGCAAATTTCATTAATATCCAATGTTTTGGTTAAAAGTTATAATGGCTTTAATTGTTTTTATAAAATCAAGTTTTTATTAAAAAGTTTACGTTATGTAAAATTGATCGTGTTAATTTAATTCAAACTTTTACAGTTGGTAGCAATGATATTGAAAAGCATTTACAACAAGTTTCATTAATATTCAATGTTTAGTTTAAAAATTATGATTAATTCAATTGTCTTTATAAAATTAAGTTTTTATTAAAATGTTGAGGTTATGTAAAATTGGTCGTGTGAATTTAATTCAATTTTTCAAAGATGGTAGCAATATTATTGAAAAGTATTTGTAGCAAGTTTTATAAATATCCAATGTTTAGTTTAAAATTTATGATTATTTTAATTGTATTTACAAAATCAAGTTTTTGTTTAAAAGTTAAGGTTATGTAAAATTGATCGTGTCAATTTAATTCAAGTTTTTACAATTGGTAGCAATAATATTAAAAAGTATTTGTAGCTAGCTTTATTAAATCCAATGTTTAGTTTAAAAATTATGATTAATTCAATTGTCTTTATAAAACCAAGTTTTTATAAAAAGTTGAGGTATGTAAAATTGGTCGTGTCAATTTAATTTAATTTTTTACAGTTGGTAGCAATGATATTGAAAAGTAAATGTAGCAAGTTTTATTACTAACCAATGTTTAATTTAAAAATTATGATTGCTTCAATTGTTTCAATAAATTCAAATTTTTATTAAAAAGTTGAGATTATGTAAAATTGGTCGTGTCAATTTGATTTAAATTTTCACAGTTGGTAGCAATGATGAGGAAAAGTATTTGTAGCAAGTTTGATTAATATCCAATGTTTAGTTTAAAAATTCTGATTAATTCAATTGTCTTTATTAAATTAAGTTTTTATTAAAATGTTGAGGTTATGTACAATAGGTCGTGTGAATTTAATTCAAACTTTCACAGTTAGTATAAATAATATTGAAAAATATTTGTAGCAAGTTTCATTAATATCCAACGTTTAGTTTAAAAATTATGATAGCTTCAATTGTTTCTATAAATTCAAATTTTTATTAAAAAGTTGAGATTATGTAAAACTGGTCGTGTCAATTTAATTCAAATTTTCACAATTGGTAGCAATGATATTAAAAAGTATTTGCAGCAAGTTTTATTACTATCCAATGTTTAATTTAAAAATTATGATGGCTTCAATTGTTTCAATAAATTCAAATTTTTATTAAAAAGTTGAGATTATGTAAAACTGGTCGTGTCAATTTGATTTAAATTTTCACAGTTGGTAGCAATGATAATGAAAAGTATTTGCAGCTAGTTTCATTAATATCCAATGTTTAGTTTAAAAATTATGATTAATTCAATTGTCTTTATAAAATCAAGTTTTTATTAAAAATCTGAGGTTAGGTAAAATTGGTCGTGTCAATTTAATTCAAATTTTTCACAATTAGTAGCAATAATATTGAAAAGTATTTGTAGCAAGTTTCATTAATATCCAATGTTTAGTTTAAAAATTTTGATGGTTTTAATTGTTTCCATAAATTCAAATTTCTATTAAAAAGTTGAGGTTATGTAAAATTAGTCGTGTCAATTTAATTCAAATTTTCACAATTGGTAGCAATGATATTGGAAAGTATTTGTAGCAAGTTTCATTAACATTGAATGTTTTGTTTGAAACTTATGATGGTTTTAATTGCCTTCATAAATTTTAGTTTTCCTAAAACGCATTAAATTACACTTAATAGATTTTAGCTTAAAATCAATTATAATTGTAAATTGTTTTTATTTAGTTTATTATGTAATAGATATTACAAAATACAAAAATAAGTAACTAAAAAAAACTTGGAGGCGCCGGGCATCGATCCCGGTACCTCTCGCATGCTAAGCGAGCGCTCTACCATCTGAGCTACGCCCCCTGATAGTAAATATTACTCTTAGACTACTTAAAAACATTGAAATCGTACTGCATATTAAATTTATTTAAGTTCAATAAATTTTATGTGTGTGTGTGTTATATGAAACACAAATTAAATTTAGAAAACAAACTAAATTTAAAAAAGCGCAAAGTGAGTTGCGTTATTATACTTAATTAAATTTATTTCTTATTGTATGCAACCATAACAGCAGTATATTGGGTTGCCTATGTTAAGCTTTATATTTAAATAATTGGTGCACAACAATGGAAACTGCTATTTGCATAATTCTTATCTTATCGCATTTAATGCATGTTATTATGTTATTGATATTGATTACATTATCATAACATGTAGTTAATGTTAATTATTTTATTAATAATTGCATGGGAATTTCACACATTTTTGACATCTGTCATTAATATTTTGGATTTTATACAAATAATCCTAAAATGTAAGTTGAAATTAAAATATTTTATTAACATAAATTGAAGCCAATTAAATTTCTTTTAAAACGACCTATAATAAGTTGAGGATAGGATTAAATTAACCAAACTATGGCAACATTGCATTTTTGGGCAAAAACCAATTTCGTTGGTATTTTACAAATAATCAAATAATTAAATTTTCTTTAAAATGACGTATGATAAGTTGAGGTTAAGATTAAATTAACCAAATTATGACAACATTGCATTTTTGGGCAAAAACCAATTTGGTTGTTTTTTTACAAATAATCTTAAAATTTAGGTTGGAATTCAAGTATTTTATTTACATAAATTGAAGTCAATTAAATTTCCTTTAAAACGACCTATAATAAGTCGAAGTTAGGATTAAATTAACCAATCTCAAAAGTTGAAGAAAAACTGATGCAGTAAAAGTTGTGCGGAATCTAATTTTCTACAAAATTTATTTAAGTTGTTTTTGGATACTTTAAGGTAAGAGCTGTCAAATTTGCAGAAAAAATGGAAGTTTCTTCAAATATCTCAAAAGTTAAAGAAAAAGTTAGAACATAAAAGTTGTGCAAAATTTAATTGTCTTAATAAAATTTACATAACGTTTTTTAACTATCAGAGCAGTCAAAACGCAGAAACCATGGATTTAAGGTTAAATTCTTCAATTATCTTGAAAGATACAAAAGTTAAAAATTCTAAAATTTAGAAAAAAAGTTTCAAGGAATAATATTCTACCAAATTTGTAAAACGGGTTTTTGTATATGTTGACATTAAGGCTGTCAAAACTGCAGAAAACATGGTTCTTAAAAAAATTGCTGTAATTCGGAAAAAAATTTACCAAACTTGTTGATATTTTGTATTATGATGTAAATATAGATGTTATAAATAATTTTAAAATTTGGACAACAAACTTCAAAAAATAACAATATGGCAGACCAATTACCAACCAAATTTGACAAAATTCTTAAATACATTGCTGTAATTCGGAAAATAATTTACCGAACTTGTTGATATTATGTATTACGATGTAAATATAGTTGTTTCAAATAATTCCAAAATTTGGACAACAAACTTCAAAAAATAACAAAATGGCAAACCAATTACCAACAAAATTCTTAAATAAATTGCTTTAATTCGGAAAATAATTTACCAAACTTGTTGATATTAAGTATTATGATGTATATATAGTTGTTTTAAATAATTCCAAAATTTGGACAACAAACTTCAAAAAATAAGAAAATGGCAGACCAATTACCAACAAAGTTTGACAAAATTCTTAAATAAATTGCTGTAATTCGGAAAATAATTTACCAAACTTGTTGATATTTTGTATTATGATGTAAATATAGTTGTTTTAAATAATTCCAAAATTTGTAAAAAAAACTTTGAAAAATAACAAAATGGCAGACCAATTACCAACAAAATTTGACAAAATTCTTAAATAAATTGCTGTAATTCGGAAAATAATTTACCAAACTTGTTAATATTTTGTATTATGATGTAAATATAGTTGTTTTAAATAATTCCAAAGTTTGGACAATAAACTTAAAAAAATAACAAAATGGCGGACCAATTACTAACAAAATTTGACAAAATTCTTAAACAAATTGCTGTAATTCGGAAAATAATTCACCAAACTTGTTGATATTTTGTATTATCTTGTAAATAAAGTTGTTTTAAATAATTCCAAAGTTTGGACAATAAACTTAAAAAAATAACAAAATGGCGGACCAATTACTAACAAAATTTGACAAAATTCTTAAACAAATTGCTGTAATTCGGAAAATAATTTACCAAACTTGTTGATATTTTGTATTATGATTTAAATTTAGTTGTTTAAAATAATTCCAAAATTTAGACAACAAACTTCAAAAAATAACAAAATGGCAGACCAATTACCAACAAAATTTGACAAAATTCTTAAATAAATTGCTGTAATTTGGAAAATAATTTACCAAACTTGTTGATATTTTGTGTTATGATGTAAATGTAGTTGTTTAAATTATTTCCAGAATTTGGACAATAAACTTTAAAAAATAACAAAATGGCAGACCAATTACCAACAAAATTTGAGAAAATTCTTAAATACATTGCTGTAATTCGGAAAATATATTACCAAACTTGTTGATATTATGTATTATGATGTAAATATAGTTGTTTTAAATAATTCCAAAATTTGGACAACAAACTTCAAAAAATAACAAAATGGCAAACCAATTACCAACAAAATTCTTAAATAAATTGCTTTAATTCGGAAAATAATTTACCAAACTTGTTGATATTAAGTATTATGATGTATATATAGTTGTTTTAAATAATTCCAAAATTTGGACAACAAACTTCAAAAAATAAGAAAATGGCAGACCAATTACCAACAAAGTTTGACAAAATTCTTAAATAAATTGCTGTAATTCGGAAAATAATTTACCAAACTTGTTGATATTTTGTATTATGATGTAAATATAGTTGTTTTAAAAAATTCTAAAACTTGGAGAATAAACTTCAAAAAATAACAAAATGGCAAACCAATTACTAACAAAATTTTTCAAAATTCTTGAACAAATTGCTGTAGTTCGGAAAATAATTTACCAAACTTGTTGATATTTTGTATTATGATGTAAATATAGTTGTTTTAAATAATTCCTAAATTTGGACAATAAACTTATAAAAATAACAAAATGACGGACCATTTACTAACAAAATTTGACAAAATTCTTAAACAATTTGCTGTAATTCGGAAAATAATTTATCAACCTTGTGAATATTTTGTATTTTGACGTTAATATAGTTGTTTCAAATAAATCTAAAATTTGGATAATAAACTTTCAAAACTAACAAAATGGCGGACCAATTACTAACAAAATTTGACAAAATTCTTAAACAATTTGCTGTAATTCGGAAAATAATTTATCAACCTTGTTAATATTTTGTATTTTGACGTTAATATAGTTGTTTCAAATAAATCTAAAATTTGGATAATAAACTTTCAAAAATAACAAAATGGCGGACCAATTACTAACAAAATTTGACAAAATTCTTAAATAAATTGCTGTAATTCGGAAAATAATTTACCAAACTTGTTGATATTTTGTATTATGATTTAAATTTAGTTGTTTAAAATAATTCTAAAATTTAGACAACAAACTTGAAAAAATAACAAAATGGCAGACCATATACCAACAAAATTTGACAAAATTCTTAAATAAATTGCTGTAATTTACAAAATAATTTACCAAACTTGTTGATATTTTGTGTTATGATGTAAATGTAGTTGTTTAAATTATTTCCAGAATTTGGACAATAAACTTTAAAAAATAACAAAATGGCAGACCAATTACCAACAAAATTTGAGAAAATTCTTAAATACATTGCTGTAATTCGGAAAATAATTCACCAAACTTGTTGATATTATGTATTATGATGTAAATATAGTTGTTTTAAATAATTCTACAATTTGGACAATAAACTTTAAAAAATAACAAAATGGCAAACCAATTACCAACAAAATTTGACAAAATTCTTAAATAAATTGCTGTAATTCGGAAAATAATTTACCAAACTTGTTGATATTTTGTATTATAATGTAAATTTAGTTGTTTAAAATAATTCCAAAATTTGGACAACAAACTTCAAAAATTAACAAATTGGCAGACCAATTACCAACAAAATTTGACAAAATTCTTTAATAAATTGTTGTAATTTGGAAAATAGTTTACCAAACTTGTTAATATTTTGTTTTATAATGTAAATTTAGTTTTTTCAAATAATTCTAAAATTTGGACAACAAACTTCAAAAAATAACAAATTGGCAGACCAATTACCAACAAAATTTGACAAAATTCTTAAATAAATTGCTGTAATTTAGAAAATAATTTACCAAACTTGTTAATATTTTGTATTATGATGTAAATATAGTTGTTTTTAATAATTCTAAAATTTGGACAACAAACTTTAAAAAATAACAAAATGGCAGACCAATTACCAACTAAATTTGACAAAATTTCTAAATAAATTGCTGTAATTTGGAAAATAATTTACCAAACTTGTTAATATTTTGTATTATGATGTAAATATAGTTGTTTTTAATAATTCTAAAATTTGGACAACAAACTTCAAAAAATAACAAAATAGCAGACCAATTACCAACTAAATTTGACAAAATTTTTAAATAAATTGCTGTAATTCGGAAAATAATTTTTCAAACTTGTTGATATTATGTTTTATAATGTAAATTTAGTTGTTGAAAATAATTCCAAAATTTGGACAACAAACTTAAAAAAATAACAAATTGGCAGACCAATTACCAACAAAATTTGACAAAATTCTTAAATAAATTGCTGTATTTCGGAAAATAATTTACCAAATTTGTTGATATTTTGTATTATAATGTAAATTTAATTGTTTAAAATAAATCCAAAATTTGGACAACAAACTTTAAAAAATAACAAAATGGCAGACCAATTACCAACAAAATTTGACAAAATTCTTAAATAATTTGCTGTAATTCGGAAAATAATTTACCAAACTTGCTGATATTTTGTATTATGATGTAAATATAGTTGTTTTAAATAAATCCAAAATTTGGACAATAATCTTAAAAAAATAACAAAATGGCGGACCAATTACTAACAAAATTTGACAAAATTCTTAAATAAATTGCTGTAATTCGGAAATTAATTTACCAAACTTGTTGATATTTTGTATTATGATGTAAATATAGTTGTTTTAAATAATTACAAAGTTTGGACAATAAACTTAAAAAAATAACAAAATGGCGGACCAATTACTAACAAAATTTGACAAAATTCTTAAACAAATTGCTGTAATTCGGAAAATAATTTACCAAACTTGTTGATATTTTGTATTATTTTGTAAATGTAGTTGTTTTAAATAATTACAAAGTTTGAAGAAAACACTCTGACAATTAATAAAATGGCGGACTAATTACTATCAAAATTTGTACATAAAAAACTTATAACCTCAGTTTAAATCTTAATAATTCAAAAAAGTGTTGAAATATCTTAATGAATTTTTAAACACAAATTGTTTAATACGTTAAAAAATAACAGTCAAATTTTCAAAATTTTATTTTGGTAATTTTTTGAGTTATGATCATTTAATTAACTCAAGTAATCACATCAGAAACTTTTAATCTCAGTTTAAACTTTAATAACTCTGAAAATTGCTAAGATAATTCTATGGTTTTTCAAACACAGGTAGTTTATTATGTTTAGAATCAGTAATTAAATTTTCAATGTTTTAATTTAATAAATTTTTGAGTTATAGTTTTTTTATTAACTTAAGCTATTACATAACAAATTAATAATCTGAGTTTAAACCTTAATAATTTCAAAAATGGTTGAGATATTTTGATGAGGATTTAAACAAAAGTAGTGTAACATGTTAAAAATAAGTTGTAAATTTTTCAAATGTTTACTTTAAAACATGTTTGAGTTATGGTTTTTTAATTGACTTAAGATATTACAGTAGTAACCAATAATCTCAGTTTAAACCTAAACAATTTTAAAATTTGTTGAGATATCTTTATGAAATTCTTGAAACAAATAGATCAGTATGTTTTTAATCAATTTTGTGAAAATCAAAATTTTATTTTGAAGATTTTTTGAGTTATGACTTTCTTGGTCAACTCAAACATTTTATAAAAAATCATTAAACTCAGTTTAAACCTAAATAATTTTAAAATTTGTTGAGATATTTTTATGAAATTTTTGCAACAAATAGTTCAACATGTTTTTAATCTATATTGTAAAAATCAAAATTGTATTTTGAAGAGTTTTTGAGTTATAATTTTTTTAATCAACTTTAACATTTTATAAAAAATCAATAATCTTAACCTATATAATTTTAAAATAAGTTGAGATATTTTTATGAATTTTTTAGAACAATTAGTTCAACATGTTTTTGATCTATATTGTAAAAATCGAAAATGTATTTTAAAGATTTTTTGAGTTATGATTTTTTTAGTCAACTCAAACATTTTATAAAAAATCAATAAACTCAGTTTAAACCTAAATAATTTTAAAATTTGTTGGGATATCTTTATGAAATTTTTGGAACAAATAGATCAATATGTTTTTAATTAATGCTGTAAAAATCAAAATTGTATTTTAAAGATTTTTAGAGTTATGATATTTTTAGTCAACTCAAACATTTTATAAAAATTCAATAATCTCAGTTTAAACCTAAATAATTTTAAAATTTGTTGAGATATTTTTATGAAATTTTTGAAACAATTAATTCAACATGTTTTTGATTCATACGGTAAAAATCAAAAGTGTATTCTTAAGATTTTTTGAGTTATGATTTTTTTGATCAACACAAACATTTTATAAAAAATCAATAATCTCAGTTTAAACCTAAATAATTTTAATTTTTTTTGAGATGTTTTTATAAAATATTTGGATCAATTAGTTCAATATGTTTTTAATCTATATTATAAAAATCAAAAATGTATTTTAAAGATTTTTTGAGTTATGATTGTTTTAGTCATTTCAAACATTTTATAAAAAATCAATAAACTAAATTTAAACCTAAATAATTTTACAATTTGTTGAGATATTTTTATGAAACTTTTGAAACAAATAGTTCATCATGTTTTTAATCTATATTGTGAAAATCAAAATTGTATTTTGAAGATTTTTTGAGTTATGATTTTTTTTAATCAACTTAAACATTTTATAAAAAATCAATAATCTTCGTTTAAACCTAAATAAATTTAAAATTTTTTAAGATATTTTTATAAAAATTTTGGAACAAATAGATCAATGTGTTTTTAATCAATGTTGTAAAAATCAAAATTGTATTTTGAAAAAAAATTGAGTTATGATTTTTTTAGTCAACTCAATAATTTTATAAAAAATCAATAATCTCAGTTTAAACCTAAATTATTTTAAAATTTGTTGGGATATCTTTATAAAATTTTTGGAACAAATAGTTCAATATGTTTTTAATCTATGTTGTAAAAATCAAAATTGTATTATTAAAAATATTTGAGTTATGATTTTTTTAGTCAAATCAAACATTTTATAAAAAATCAATAAACTTAGTTTAAACCTAAATAATTTTAAAATTTGTTAAGATATTTTTATAAAACTTTTAGAACAAATAGTTCATCATGTTTTTAATCTATATTGTAAAAATCAAAATTGTATTTTAAAGATTTTTTAAATTATGATTTTTTTAGTCAACTCAATCATTTTATAAAAAATCAATAAACTCAGTTTAAACCTAAATAATTTTAAAATTTGTCGAGATATTTTTATGAAATTTTTGGAACAAATAGTTCAATATGTTTTTAATCTATATTGTAAAAATTAAAAATGTATTTTGAAGTTTTTCTGAGTTATGATTTTTTTAGTCAACTTAAACATTTTATAAAAAATCAATAAACTCAGTTTAAACCTAAATAATTTTAAAAATTGTAGTGATATTTTTATGAAATTTTTGGAACAATTAGTTCAACATGTTTTTAATTTATTTTGTAAAACCCAAAAAAGGATTTTGAAGACTTTTTGAGTTATGATTTTTTTGATCAACTCAAACATTTTATAAAAAATCAATAAACCTAAATAATTTTAAAATTTGTTAAGATATTTTTATGAAAATTTTGTAACATAGATCATAATGTTTTTAATCAATGCTGTAAAAATCAAAATTGTATTTTAAAGTTTCTTTGAGTTATGATTTTTTTGATCATTTCAAATATTTTATAAAAAATCAATAAACTCAGTTTAAACCTAAACCATTTTAAAATTTGTTGAGATTTTTTTATGAAATTTTTGGAACAATTAGTTCAATATGTTTTTGATCTATATTGTAAAAATCAAAATTGTATTTTAAAGATTTTTTGAGTTATGATTTTTTTAGTCAACTCAAACATTTTGTAAAAAATTAATAAACTCAGTCTAAACCTAAATAATTTTAAAATTTGTAGTGATATTTTTATGAAATTTTTGGAACAAATAGTTAAATATGTTGTTAATATATGTAGGAAAAATCAGAATTGTTTTTAATTTTTTTTTTTGAGTTATGATTATTTTAGTCAACTCAAACATTTTATAAAAAATCAATAAACTCAGTTTAAAACTAAATAATTTTAAAAATTGTTAATATATCTTTATAAATTTTTTTGAACAAATAGTTCAATATGTTTTTGATTTTACTTGTAAAAATCAAAATTGTATTCTATAGAGTTTTTGAGTTATGATTTTTATAGTCAACTCATACATTTTATAAAAAATCAATAAACTCAGTTTAAACCTAAATTATTCTAAAATTTGTTGATATATCTTTATATATTTTTTGGAACAAATAGTTCAATATGTTTTTAATTTAAATTGTAAAAATCAAAATTGTATTTTAAAGTTTTTTTGAGTTATGAATTTTTTGGTCAACTCAGACATTTTATAAAAAATCAATAAACTCAGTTTAAACCTAAATAACTTTAAAATTTGTTGAGATATTTTTATAAAACTTTTGGAACAAATAGTTCAACATGTTTTTAATCTATATTGTAAAAATTAAAATTGTATTTTAAAGATTTTTTGAGTTATGATTTTTTTAGTCAACTCAAACATTTTATGAAAAATCAATAAACTCAGTTTAAACCTCAATAATTTTAAAATTTGTTGAAATATTTTTATGAAATTTTTGAAACAATTAGTTCAATATGTTTATGATTTACATTGTAAAAATTAAAATTTTATTTTGAAAAAATTTTGAGTTATGATTTTTTTGGTCAACTCAAACTTTTTATAAAAAATCAATAAACTCAGTTTAAGCCTAAATAATTTTAAAACTTGTTGAGATTTCTTTATGAAATTTTTGGAACAAATAGTTCAACATGTTTTTAATATATATTATAAAAATCAAAATTGTATTTTAAATTTTTTTTGAGTTATTTTTTAATTTAAACATTTTATAACAAATTTTTTGTAACAAAATGATTTCCGACGTTTGTAGATTAAACTATAAATTTCTCTATAACGATTACCTGGGAGGGTGGGAGGGGAGGGTTACAATTGCTTACTAAAAACAAAACAATTTCATTAAAACCGATATAAATTAATATCATTCAATACATTAATGAGCCTCATTTGTACACATATCATTAAAATAATGAGCCAATTTATTTGATAACAATTTCCAAACAACATTAACAATTGCATTTCTATTACTAACAATGTTGCAGTTACTCGTGTTAATAATTTTTGCTGCATTAATTGCAATCTTCTGCTATTATAAATGGTGTTTTGGCTATTGGAAACGATTAGGAATTTCTTACATTGAGCCTACAATTCCATTCGGTAATATACAGATCCCTCTCATACGTAAAAAGCCATTTATTCATTATCTCGGAAAATATTACAAAAAATTTAAATCAGAAGGACACAAACATGGAGGAGTTTACATCCTTACAACTCCCCGATATGTTCCAGTTGATCTTGAATATATTAAAAATGTATTGAGCAAAGATTTTGGTAATTTTGTTGATAGATCATTTTATTATAACGAAAGAGACGACCCAATTAGTGCACATTTATTCAGCATTAGTGGTGATAAATGGAGGATGTTGAGGACTAAATTGACGCCTACCTTTACTTCCGGGAAAATTCGCTTAATGTTTCAAGCATTGTTAAATTGTGCTGAACCAATGATGCAATTTATTGAATCAAGTTATGTTAATAAAGAACCAATCGATATTAAGGAAATTGGATGCTGCTACTCTACAGATATAATTGGCTCTGTTGCTTTCGGATTGGAATGTAATTCTTTTAAGGATCCCAAAGCTGATTTCAGATATTATGGAAAAAAATTATTCAAATTATCACCAATTACTTTAATTAAATATTTCCTATGTTTTGGAAATCCTACTTTGGGAAGATTGCTTCATATATATACTACTCCGGATGATGTAAGCAATTTTTTTCGGAATGCTGTTAAAAATACGATTGAATATAGAGAAAAAAATAAAGTTAGAAGAAATGATTTTATGCAGATCTTATTGAATTTAAAGAATGAAGATGGAGACAGGGCGTTATCTTTTAATGAAATTGTAGCTCAAGCTTTTGTATTCTTTGTAGCTGGATTTGAAACATCTTCTAGTACAGTACAATTCTGCATGTTTGAGTTGGCTAGGAATAAAGAAATTCAAACTAGATTAAGAGAGGAAATATTGAACACTTTGGATAGGTATCAAGGTATTATGACTTATGAAGCCATTTATGGGATGAAATATTTAAGTCAAGTCGTTGATGGTGAGTTTATTTACTAATGATAGCAGAGTATATTAGTACTAAGTTTAATAAAAATTCAATGAGCGCTTTGCAAGTTATAAGTTTTTTAGTTTGGCTTTTACTAACTAAATTCAGTTAAACATATATTTTATAATTATTACAAATTGGGCGTGTCAATTTTAAATATTTTTTGGCAGTTGGTACTGATGATAGCTGAGTACATTATTACCAACTTTTATAAAAATCCAATAAATGGTTTGCAAGTTATGATTTTTTAAATTTAAGTTCTTGTGACTAAATCCAGTTAGCGCATGTTCAATATTTTGAGATTATGTAAAATTGAGCGTGTCAAATATAACTAAATTTTTGCAGTTGGTACTTATAATAATACAGTACATTAATACTAAGTTTTATAAAAATCCAATAAGCGGTTTGCAAATTATAATTTTTTTAGTTTAGCTTTCACTGACTAAATTCAGTTAGCGCATGTTTAATATTTTAAGATTTTAAAAAATTGGGCGTGTCAATATTAATTATTTTTTGGCAGTTGGTACTTATAATAACATAGTACATTATTACCAACTTTTATAAAAATCCAATAAATAGTTTGAAAGTTATGATTTTTTGAATTTAAGTTCTTGTGACTAAATCTAGTGAGCGCTTATTTAATATTTTGAGATTATGTAAAATTGATTGTGTCAAATTTAACTAAATTTTTGCAGTTGGTACTAATAATAGTACAGTACATTAATACTAAGTTTTACAAAAATCTAATAAATAATTTGCAAGTTATAGTGTTTTTAGTTTAATATTTTAAAATTATGCAAAATTGGGCGTGTCAATTTGAAATATTTTTTTACAGTTGGAACTGATAATAAAATAGTACATTATTACCAACTTTTATAAAAATTCAATAAATGGTTTGCAAGTTATAATTTTTTGAATTTAAGTTTTTGTGACTAAATCTAGTTAGAGCATGTTTAATATTTTGAGAATATGTAAAATTGAGCGTGTCAAATTTAATTAAGTTTTTGCAGTTGGTACTTATAATAGTACAGTACATTAATACTAAGTTTTACAAAAATCTAATGAGCAGTCTGCAAGTTATAAATTTTTTAGTTTGACTTTTACTAACTAAATTCAGTTGGCGCATGTTCAATATTTTATTATTATTACAAATTGGGCGTGACAATTTTAATTATTTTTTGGCAGTTGGTACTTATAATAGCGTAGTACATTTACCAACTTTTATAAAAATCTAATAAATGGTTTGCAAGTTATGATTTTTTGAATTTAAGTTTTTGTGACTAAATCTAGTTAGCGCAAGTCTAATATTTTGAGATTATGTAAAATTGAGCGTGTCAGATATAACTAAATTTTTGCAGTTGGTACTTATATTAATACAATACATTATTACTAAGTTTTATAAAAATCCAATGAGCGGTTTGCAAGTTATAATTTTTTTAGTTTGGCTTTTACCGACAAAATTCAGTAAGCGCATGTCTAATATTTTAAGATTATGCAAAATTAGACGCGTCAATTTTAATTATTTTTTGGCAGTTGGTACTTATAATAGCATAGTACATTATTACTATTTTTTATAAAAATCCAATAAATGGTTTGAAAGTTATGATTTTATGAATTTAAGTTCTTGTGACTAAATCCAGTTAGCGCATGTTCAATATTTTGAGATTATGTAAAATTGAGCGTGTCAAATTGAATTAAATTTTTGCAATTGGTACTTATGATAGTACAGTACAATAACACTGAGTTTTTCAAAAATCCAATAAGCGGTCTGCAAGTTATATATTTTTTAGTTTGACTTTTACTGACTAAATTTGGTTGATGCATGTCTAATATATTAAAATTATGCAAAATTGGGCGTGTCAATTTTAATTATTTTTTTGCAGTTGGTACTTATAATAGCATAGTACATTAATACTAAGTTTTACAAAAATCTAATAAGTAATTTGCAAGTTATAGTGTTTTTAGTTTAGCTTTTACTAACTAAATTCAGTTAGCGCATGTCTAATATTTTAAAATTATGCAAAATTGGGCGTGTCAATTTGAAATATTTTTTTACAGTTGGTACTGATAATAAAATAGTACATTATTACCAACTTTTATAAAAATTCAATAAATGGTTTGCAAGTTATAATTTTTTGAATTTAAGTTTTTGTGACTAAATCTAGTTAGAGCATGTTTAATATTTTGAGAATATGTAAAATTGAGCGTGTCAAATTTAATTAAGTTTTTGCAGTTGGTACTTATAATAGTACAGTACATTAGTACTTAGTTTTACAAAAATCCAATTAGCGTTTTGCAAGTTATAATTTTTTTAGTTTGGTTTTTACTAACTAAATTCAGTTAGCGTATGTCCAATATTTTATAATTATTACAAATTGGGCGTGTCAATTTTAATTCTTTTTTGGCAGTTGGTACTGATGATAGCATAGTACATTAGTATCAAATTTTATAAAAATCTAATAAATGGTTTGCAAGATATGATTTTTTTAATTTTAGTTTTTTTAACTAAACCTAGTTAGCGCATGGTTAATATTCCATGATTATGCAAAATTAGACGTATCAATTTTACCTATTTTTTTTGCAGTTGGTATTGGTAATAATGAAAAACATTAATACCAACTTTCATAAGAATCCAATAAACGGTTTGCCAGTTATGACTGAATTTAATTAGCATCATGTCAAATAGTTTCAGATTATTACATATTTTAGCCAAGTTACAAAACTAATTTAGCAAAAATGCAAACCAAACTTAATTTTATCATATGTTTATCAAGCTTAATCAAACAATTTGTTAAAATTTATTACTAAACAGTTTTAATAATTTAAATTTTTTTTTTTATAAGTTACAAACCATTTTTAGTGCAAGTTGCAAACCATTTGTAGCAAAGTTACAAACCAAACTAGTTGACATTTGTATTCTAACTGCGCCACAACTAATTTAGAATAGAATAAAATACTTTTCATCAAAATTTAATTTGATTACATTAATTTAGTCAAGTTGCAAACCATATTTAGCAAAGTTACAAACCAAACTAGTTGACGATTGTATCCTAATTGCGCCACAACTAATTTAGAATAGAATAAATTACTTTTCATCAAAATTTTATTTGATTACAGTAATTTAACCAAGTTGCCAACCATATTTAGCAAAGTTACAAACCAAACTAGTTGACAATTGTATTCTATTTGCGCCACAACAAATTTAGAATAGAATAAATTACTTTTCATCAAAATTTAATTTGAATACATTAATTTAGCCAAGTTGCAAACTATATTTAGCTAAGTTACAAACCAAATTAGTTGACAATTGTATTCTAATTGCGCTACAACTAATTTAAAATAAAATAATTTATTCTTCATCAAAATTTATTTTGATTACACTAATTTAGCAAAGTTGCAAACCATATTTAGCAAAGTTACAAACCAAACTAGTTGACAATTATATCCTAATTGCGCCTCTACTATTTTAAATCACTTTTCATCAATACTTTATTTAATTACAATTAATTTAACTAAGTTGCAAACCATTTTTAGCAAAGTTACAAACCAAACTAGTTGACAGTTCTACTCTTAATGCACTACAACTAATTTAGAATAAAATAAATTATTTTTCATCAAAACTTTAACTGACTACACTAATTTAGTCAAGTAGCAAACCATATTTAGCAAAGTTACAAACCAAACTAGTTGACAATTGTATTCTATTTGCGCCACAACAAATTTAGAATAGAATAAATTACTTTTCATCAAAATTTAATTTGAATACATTAATTTAGCCAAGTTGCAAACCATATTCAGCAAAGTTACAAACCAAACTAGTTGACAATTGTATTCTATTTGCGCCACAACCAATTTAGATTGAAATAATTTACTTTTCATCAAAATTTAATTTGAATACAATAATTTAGCCAAGTTGCAAACTATATTTAGCTAAGTTACAAACCAAATTAGTTGACAATTGTATTCTAATTGCGCTACAACTAATTTAAAATAAAATAATTTATTTTTCATCAAAATTTATTTTGATTACACTAATTTAGCAAAGTTGTAAACCATATTTAGCAAAGTTACAAACCAAAATTGTTGACAGTTGTATTCAAATTGCGCCACAACTAATTTAAAATGTAATAAACTACTTTTTATTAAAATTTAATTTGATTACACTAATTTAGTCAAGTTGCAAATCATATTTAGCAAAGTTACAAACCAAACTAGTTGAAAATTGTATTTTAATTGCGCCACAACTAATTTAAAATGTAATAAACTACTTTTCATCAAAATTTAATTTGATTACAATAATTTAGCCAAGTTGCCAACCATATTTAGCAAAGTTACAAACCAAACTAGTTGACATTTGTATTCTAACTGCGCCACAACTAAATTAGAATAGAATAATTTACTTTATATCAAAACTTTAATTGATTACACTATTTTAGCCAAGTTGCAAACCAGATTTAGCAAAGTTATAAACCAAACTAGTTGACAATTGTATCTTAATTGCGCCACAACTTATTTAAATCAATACTTTTAATTACAATTAATTTAACTAAGTTGCAAACCATTCTTAGCAAAGTTACAAACCGAACCTAAAAATAATAAAATTGAAAGAATTAATAATTTACCAATGCAGAGCATCACGTTTCAGGATGTTATTGAACTTGTACTGAAGTTGGGCGTAAATCGCCGTTGGAACTAATCATCATATTATTATCTATATACATTGAGACTGTTTTATGCCACAATCCATTGTGTTTTTATTAAAATATAAGCAAAATTATCTGCAGATAAAGTTATCAACAAAACTGAATTTTGCCTTATGGCGTTACAATTATTATTATTAATATTATTAATATCAATGTAGATTTGGGACAATTGCTGCCAATTCTAGAAAATAAAATAATTGCATTTTTTCTCTAACTTTGTCAATCTTCTTATTTTATCATTCTAATAACTAATTTTAGATTTATTTGTAAATTTTAGAAGCTATGAGGTTATATCCTCCACTTCCAACGCTGACTAGAAGCTGTACAAAGCGTTACAAAATTCCTGATACTGATTTGGTACTTGAGAAAAATACCAGAGTAATAATACCGGTTCTTGCTATACAAACTGATCCTGAATACTTCCCAAATCCAATGGTTTTTGATCCTGAAAGATTTTCTGATGAGAATAAATCAAACATCAAACCTTATTCGTACTTACCGTTTGGTGAAGGACCTAGAGTATGCATAGGTAAATATTAAGCTTTAATTTATTTAAATAAAAAATTTCAATTTGAGTTTTTATTGCAAATTTATTTTGAAAAAATTGACAAATTTGTTTTTTTTTAATGCAGCAATGTTGCCATAGTCTGTTTAATTAAATGACGACTATAACATGTTATGTGTCGTTTTGAAGGAAATTTAATTGGCTACAACTTATTTAAATAAAAACTATTAATTTGAGTTTTGATTTTGGAATTATTTTAAGAAAACTGACAATTTAATTTTTATTCAATACAGCAATGTTGCCATAGTTTGTTTAATTAAATGACAACCTAAACAATTTATGTACCATTTTGAAGGAAAATTAGTAGGCTTTAATTTATTTAAATCAAATTTTTCAATTTAAGGTTCTATTTTGAATTTATTTCAAGAAAACTAACAAATTTAATTATTGTTCAATGCAGCAAAGTTGCCATAGCTTGTTTATTTAAATGGCTTTGAGGTATGACATTTTGTGTGTCATTTTGAAGAAAATTTATTTAAATTAAATTTTACAATTTGAGATTTTATTTTAGATTTATTTTAAGAAAACTGACAAATTTAATTTTTGTTTAAAACAGCAATGTTGCCATAATTTATTTAATTAAATGACAAATTTAACAAATTATATGTTATTTTGAACAAAATATAATTGGCTTCAATTTATTAAATTTAAATTTTTCAATTTGAGTTTTTGTTTCGGATTTATTTAAAAAAAATTAACAAATTTGTTTTTTGTTCAATACAGAATCGTTGCCATAGTTTGTTTAATTAAATGGCAACCTAAACATGTTATATGTCATTTTAAAGAAAATTTAATTTTGACCATTAAACATAAAAATTTAGCCAAAATATAATAAATTAGCAATAATCCGGCTAAAAACATAAAATGTTTAAATCCGGCCGTCAAAAATAAAAATCCGGCCTAAAAACTAATAAATCCGGTCAAACAACTTATGAATCTAATCAAATTAGGCCATAAAATGTATTATATTGCTAAATTTTGTATGAAATATTATAATCCGGCCGTTAAAAATAAAAATCCGGCCTGAAAACTAACAAATTATAAAAATTTAACAAAATTTTGACAAAACATGTTTTAATCCGTCCGTTAAAAATTAAAAAACTAAAAAATCCGAAAATTAAACATAAAAAATATCAATAATGTAACAATTTTACAAAAAAAATTATTTACACTTTTATAATTTTAGCTAAACGGTTTGGTTTGATGCAAGTGAAGATGGCTGTGGTGAGCATCTTAAAAGATTTTGAAGTATCCATCAACTCTAAGACACCTCTACCGCTCATCCTCGACCCTCACTCATTTTTCATGACCGTCAAAAGCCCAATTTATCTTGATTTGCAGAAAGTACAATCCTAAAGCAACAAAATAAAATGAATGTTAACGTATGCAACCAGTCAAGCAGCTAATTTAGTTGCATACATTAATTTAATAATCAAATTACATAATATATTAATCTTATCACTAAAGCTTGTAATACTGCTTATTGTATACATATTGGCTACTACTTATATCAATAAATAAAGCAATGATTATATTTGCACATGTTTATTTGAAACTATTTCCTGAAGCTGATAACATTATTAGATTAGCAATTTATTGGGAGTAGATTAACCTTGTTATTCTGCATTTCAATTGCAAGTATCATTGCAATAAGTGGATGTAGGCGCCGGCTTAATAATTCCAATTTTTATAAATATTAAGGTAAGAATTATTAATTTTATTATCAAATTTTTGAGTTATGATATTTAAAGTAATGCATTTGTGTATGATAGGTTGATTAAAGTAAGGTTATGCCAAATTGAGCGAATAGATTTTTATGAATATTTTACAGTTGCTACTAGTGGTATTGAGGTATGTTGATACTAAATAACGTAACACTCCAATGTACCATTTTTGAATTATGATTTTTTGAGTTAGGCTTTAAATTTTTAAATTTGTGTATGATAAGTTGAATGAAGTAAAATTATGTTAAAATGAGCTTATGGATTTTTATGAATATTTTACAGTTGGTACAAGTGTGGTATAATGATACTAAATTACGTAACATTTCAATGTACTATTTTTGAGTTATGATTTACTAAGTTAGACATTGAATTTTTAAATTTGTGTATGATAAGTTGATTAAAAAAAGATTATGTCAAATTGAGCGTATAAATTTTTATGAATTTTATACAGTTGGCACTAGTTGTATTGAAGTATGTTGGTACTAAATTACGTAACATTTCAATGTACCATTTTTGAGTTATGATTTTTTGAGTTAGGCATTAAGTTTTTGAATTTGTGTATGATAAGTTGATAGAAGTAAGATTATGATAAAATGAGCGTATAGATTTTTATGAATATTTTACAGTTGGTACTAGTGGTATTGAGGTATGTTGATACTAAATTACGTAATATTCCAATGTACCATTTTTGAGTTACAATTTTTTTAGTTAGGTTTTATGTTTTTCAATTTGTGTATGTTAAGTTGATAAAAATAAGGTATTGTCAAATTGAGCGTATGAATTTTTATGAATTTTTTACAGTTGGTATTAGTGGTACAGAGGTATGTTGATACTAAATTACGTAACATTCCAATGTACCATTTTTGAGTTATGATTTTTTGAGTTAGGCATTGAGATTTTGAATTTGTGTATGATAGGTTGATTAAAGTTAGGTTATGTTAAAATGAGCGTATGGATTTTTATGAATATTTTACAGTTGCTACTAGTGGTATTGAGGTATGTTGATACTAAATAACGTAATATTCCAATGTACCATTTTTGAGTTACGATTTTTTTAGTTAGGTTTTAAGTTTTTCAATTTGTGTATGTTAAGTTGATTGATGTAAGGTTATGTTAAAATGAGCGTAGGGATTTTTATGATTTTTTTACAGTTGGTACTAGTGGTATTGAGGTATATTGGAACTAAATTACGTAACATTCCAATGTACCATTTTTGAGTTATAATTTTTTGAGTTAGGCCTTGAGTTTTTTAATTTCTGTATGATAAGTTGATTGAAGTAAGATTATGTTAAAATGAGCGTATGGATTTTTATGAATATTTTACAGTTGGTACTAGTGCTATTGAGGTATGTTGATACTAAATAACGTAACATTCCAATGTACCATTTTTGAGTTATGATTTTTTGAATTAGGCATTGAGTTTTTTAATTTGTGTATGATGAGTTGATTAAAGTAAGGTTATGTCAAATTGAGCGTATGAATTTTTATGATTTTTTTACAGTTGGTACTAGTGATATTAAAGCTAATTAAAGTTAGTACTAAATTACATAACATTCCAATAAACCACTTTTGAGTTATGATTTTTTAAGTTAGGCATTAAGTTTCTCAATTAGTGTATGTTAAGTTGATTAAAGTAAGGTTATGTCAAGTTAAGCGTATGGATTTCTATGAATATTTTACAGTTGGTACTAAAAGTATTGAAATAAGTTAGTCCCAAATTGTACCAATTTTTAATGTGCCGTTTAGAATTTAGGATAATTTATAAACAAAGAACCAGAAAATCCACTTAAATCGTTTTGATATTTTGTTAAAAATTAATAAATTTACAAAAATCAGGCTTATTAATATCATTTTAATTTTGTATAAAGTTAGTACTACTGTAATAATATACTATAAAAAATTCGCACTAACATCCAATGGATAGTTTGAGTTTTATAAATGAAGAACCAGGAAGTCGACCTAAATCGTTTTGATATTTTGTTAGAAATTAATTAATTTACAAAAATCAGGCTTACCAATATTGTTTTAACTTTGTTTAAAGTTAGTATTACTATAGTAGTATGCTATAAAAAATTTGCACCAACATTTAATGGTTACTTTGAGTTTTATAAATGAAGAACCAGATAGTCGACTTAAATCGTTTTGATAATTTGTTAGAAATTAATAAAGTTATAAAAATCAGGCTTACCAATATTGTTTTAATTTTGTTTAAAGTAAGTACTACTATAGTAGTACACTATAGAAATTTTGCACTAACATCCAATGGATACTTTAAGTTTTATAAATGAAGAACCAGAACTTAAATCGTTTTGATAATTTGTTAGAAATTAATAAATTTATAAAAATCAGGCTTACCAATATTGTTTTAATTTTGTTTAAAGTTAGTACTACTACAGTAGTACACTATAGAATTTTTGCACTAACATCCAATGGATACTTTGAGTTTTATAAATAAAAAACCAGAAAATCTACTTAAATTGATTTGATATTTTGCTAGAAATTAATAAATTTACAAAAATCAGACTTACCAATATTGTTTTAATTTTGTTTAAACTTAGTACTACTATAGTAGTACACTATAGAAAATTTGCACTAACATCCAATGGATAATTTGAGTTTTATAATTAAAGAACCAGGAAGTCTACTTAAATCGTTTTGATAATTTCTTAGAAATTAATAAATTTACAAAAATCAGGCTTACCAATATTATTTTAATTTTGTTTAAAGTTAGTACTATTATAGTAGTACATTATTAAAAAAATTGCACTAACATCCAATGGATACTTTGAGTTTTATAAATGAAGAACCAGGAAGTCTACTTAATAAGTTTTGATATTTTGTTAGAAATTAATAAATTTACAAAAATCAGGCTTACCAATATTATTTTAATTTTGTTTAAAGTTAGTACTATTATAGTAGTACATTATAAAAAAATTGCACTAACATCCAATGGATACTTTGAGTTTTATAAATGAAGAACCAGGAAGTCTACTTAAATCGTTATGATATTTAGTAAGAAATTGATAAGTTTACAAAAATCAGGTTTACCAATATTATTTTAATTTTGTTTAAAGTTAGTACTATTATAGTAGTACATTATAAAAAAATTGCACTAACATCCAATGGATACTTTGAGTTTTATAAATGAAGAACCAGGAAGTCTACTTAAATCGTTATGATATTTAGTAAGAAATTGATAAGTTTACAAAAATCAGGTTTACCAATATTATTTTAATTTTGTTTAAAGTTAGTACTATTATAGTAGTACATTATAAAAAAATTGCACTAACATCCAATGGATACTTTGAGTTTTATAAATGAAGAACCAGGAAGTCTACTTAAATCGTTATGATATTTAGTAAGAAATTGATAAGTTTACAAAAATCAGGTTTACCAATATTATTTTAATTTTGTTTAAAGTTAGTACTATTATAGTAGTACATTATAAAAAAATTGCACTAACATCCAATGGATACTTTGAGTTTTATAAATGAAGAACCAGGAAGTCTACTTAAATCGTTATGATATTTAGTAAGAAATTGATAAGTTTACAAAAATCAGGTTTACTAATATTATTTTAATTTTGTTTAAAGTTAGTACTACTATAGTAGTACACTATAAAAAATTTGAACTAACATCCAATGGATACTTTAAGTTTTTTTAATGAAGAACCAAGAAGTCTACTTAAATTGTTTTGATAATTTGTTAGAAATTAATAAATTTACAAAAATCAGGCTTACCAATATTGTTTTAATTTTGTTTAAAGTTAGTACTACTATAGTAGTATACTATAGAAAATTTACACTAACATCTAATGAATACGTTGAGTTTTATAAATGAAGAACAAGGAAGTCTACTTAAATCTTTTTGTTATTTTGTTAGAAATTAATAAATTTACAAAAATCAGGTTTACCAATATAGTTATAATTTTGTTTGAAGTTAGTACTATTATAGTAGTACACTATAGAAAATTTGCACTAACATCCAATGGATACTTTGAATTTTATAAATGAAGAACCAGGAAGTCTACTTAAATCGTTTTGATATTTTGTTAGAAAATAATAAATTTACAAAAATCAGGCTTACCAATATTATTTTAATTTTGTTTATAGCTAGTACTACTATAGTAGTACACTATAAAAAATTTACACTAACATCTAATGGATACGTTGAGTTTTATAAATGAAGATCCGGGAAGTCTACTTCAATCATATTGATATTTTGTTAGAAATTAATAAATTTACAAAAATCAGGCTTACCAATCTTGTTTTATTTTTTTGTAAAGTTAGTACTATTATAGTAGTACACTATAATAAATTTGCACTAACATTCAATGGTTACTTTGAGTTTTATAAATGAAGAACTAGGAAGTCTACTTAAATCGTTTTGATAATTTGTAAGAAATTGATAAATTTACAAAAATCAGGCTTACCAATATCATTTTAATTTTGTTTAAAGTTAGTACTACTATGGTAGTACACTATAGAAAATTTGCTCTTACATCCAATGGTTACTTTGAGTTTTATAAATGAAGAACCAGGATGTCTACTTAAATCGTTTTGATATTTTGTTAAAAATTAATAAATTTATAAAAATCAGGCTTACCAATATTGTTTTAATTTTGTTTAAAGTTAGTACTACTATAGTAGTATACTACAAAAAATTTGCATTAGTATCCAATGGATACTTTGAATCTTATAAATGAAGAACCAGGAAGTATACTTAAATTGTTTTGATATTTTGTTAGAAATTAATAAATTTACAAAAATCAGGCTTACTAATAAAATATATAAATATTTTATTGTAGGCACTAATAGTATTGAGGTATGTTTGTATTAAATTACATAACATTTCAATGTTCTGTTTTTGAGTTATGATTTTTTAAGTTAAGTATAAGGTTTCTGAATTTGTGTATAATAAGTTGATTGAAGTAAGGTTATGTTAAATTGAGCGTATGGATTTTAATAAATATTTTACAGTTGGTACTGGTGGTATTGAGGTATGTTGGTACCAAATTACATATCATTTCAATGTTCCGTTTTTGAGTTATGATTTTTTAAGTTAAGTACAAGGTTTCTGAATTTGTGTTTAGTAGGTTGATTAAAGTACGGTAATGTCAAATTAAGCGTAGGGATTTAAATAATTTTTTTACAGTTGGTACTTATGGTATTGAGATATGTTGGTACTTAATTACATAACCTTTCAATGTTTCGTTTTTGAGTTATGATTTTTTAAGTTAAGTATAAAGTTTCTGAATTTGTGTTTAATAGGTTTATTGAAGTAAGGTTATGTCAAATTGAGCGTATGAATTTAAATTATTTTTTTACAGTTGGTACTTATTGTATTTAGGTATTTTGGTACCAAATTACATAACATTCCAATGTTCCGTTTTTGAGTTATAATTTTTTAAGTTAAAGACTAAGTTTTTGAATGTTGTCTTGCTTGCGGCAATTACTGATGTAGCTCCTAGCTTGTTGTAAATTTGTTTCCTAAACTTGTTTTCTAACTTGGTGGTTTGCTTGTCGGTTAAGCTTTCAATAGTGCTTTATGTTGTGGGGTTTCAGCTTTTACCTTAGAACACGTCAAGCACTTTTTGACCAATTTTTTTGTCAAATTCCTGGCCAATGGTAGGCCCAAAGGATTGCAAAAATTGTTTTGTTGTGACTTTTTTAGCTGACGATGGTCGTGGAGTGATTTGATTACTTTATCTAGAGCATAGGCAGGTATCAGTTATGTTTGTCCTTAGGAGCTTCCCATGCTTTTTGATTTTGTACGTTTTGGGTCTATTGCTATTTTGTGGTATTTTTAGATAATGTTTTATGCGTATTGGCAGTAGTCTCAAAGCTTAGATGTTGACTAAAGGCATCTGGAAAAAAAATTTGTAACAAGAGGAAACCTTTGCATCCATTCAGATCTCCAGCCAGACTAGACTTTTGTTGTTCGTGCTGAGAGTAAACGGTTTATCTTCTAAGTAAGTTTTAGTAATTTTTAATAGCGCTTACAATTGCCAAGAATTACAGTGGTAACGAGAGACATGACGTCAATTTAGAGTTGGCCAATGTAGGTCTATTTCTTGGTATAGAATTGCCTCAACTTTGGTATTACAGGCATTGGTCTGTAGAACAAATTGTAGACAATTTTTTAATAGTTTGTCCAAGGCTAAACAATTTCGACAAAGACTATTTTTTGTAATTGCTTTGGTTAAGCCAATTGATTTACAAGTTTAAGACCATCTTACAAAGAAAAAACTGTAGGAAGATAAAATACGGAAATGGAAAGAAACCTAAGATATCTCAACAAATTTTAAAATTATTTAGGTTTGAACTGAGTTTATTAATTTTTTATAAAATGTTTGAATTGAACAAAAAAATCAGATCTCAAAAAATCTTCAGAATACAATTTTGATTTTTACAATATAAATCAAAAACATATTGAACTATTTGTTTCAAAAATTTTATAAAGATATCTCAACAATTTTTAAAATTATTCAGGTTTAAACAGAGTTTATTGAATTTTTATAAAAAGTTTGAGTTGACCAAAAAAATCATAACTCAAAAAATCTTAAGAATACAATTTTGATTTTTACAATATAGATTAAAAACATATTGAACTATTTGCTCCAAAAATTTCATAAAGATATCTCAACAAATTTTAAAACTATTTAGATTTAAACAGAGTTTATTGATTTTTTATAAAATGTTTAAGTTGACCAAAACAATCATAACTTAAAAAAAATTTTGAATACATTTTTGATTTTTACAATATAAATCAAAAACTTATTGAGCTACTTGTTCTAAAAATTTCATAAAGTTATTTCAACAAATTTTACAACTATTCAAGTTTAAACTGAGATTATTGGTTACTAATGTAAAAACTTAAGTCAATTAAAAAACCATAACTCAATAATGCTTAAAACTAAAATTTTGTAAAATTTACTACTCATTTTAAACATACTAAACTACCTTTGTTTAAAATTTTATAAAGATTGCTTTACAATTTTTGAAATAATTAAGGTTTAAACTCAGATTATTAGTTTTTTATGTAATAGCTTAAGTTAGTTAAAAATTCATAACTCAAAAATTTATTAAAATAAAATTTTGAAACTTCAAATACTGATTAATAACATATTGAACCATCTGTGTTTAAAAAATCATAAAATTATCTTAACAATGTTCAGAAACATTTAGGTTTAAACTGAGATTATAAGTTTCTGATGTGATAACTTAAGTTAATTAAAAAATCATAACTCAAAAAGGTGTTACAACAAAATGTTGAAAATTTTAATACTGATTTTTAATATATTGAGCTATCTGTGTTTAAAAATTCGTAATAATATCTCAACAATTTTCAGAATTATGAAGTTTTAAACTGAGGTTATTAGTTTTTTAAGTACAAATTTTGTTAGTATTTAAGCTATTTGCACTTCTATAAGTTATGTGTAAACAAAATTTCATCAAATTTCAAGCAATAATAAGAAATTTATGCAACTATTTAGTTCAAAAAAAATTTCTTTCAAACTCAAAAATTGCCCGCCATTTTGGTTTTTCTCTAATAAATTTAAATTTAATATTAGCATCAAGGTTGCATATTTATAGGTTATATACAAATTAAATTTAATTAAATTCCAGCTTAGAATAAGAAAGTTATGCAACTTTTTTGTTCAAAATAAAAGTTATCAAAAATCAAAAAAATTCCACCATTTTGTTATTTTTGCAAATAATTTAAATTCAATAAAAGAATCATATTTGTACTTTTATATTTTATGTGTAAACAAAATTTTATTAAATTTTAAGCAATAATAAGAAAGTTATGCAACTATTTAGTTTAAAACATTTTTTTTTTAATTCAAAAATTGTCCGCCATTTTGGTTTTTCTTTAAATATTTTTAATTTAATAAAAGCATAAAATTTGCGTATTTATAGGTTATGTACAAATCAAATTTAATTAAATTCCAGCTTAGAATAAGAAAGTTATGCAACTTTTTTGTTCAAAATAAAAGTTATCAAAAACCAAAAAAAATCCGCCATTTTGTTATTTTTGCAAATAATTTAAATTCAATAAAAGAATCATATTTGTACTTTTATATGTTATGTGTAAACAAAATTTCATTAAATTTTAAGCAAGAATAAGAAAGTTATGCAACTATTTAGTTCAAATTTTTTTTTTCTTAATTTCAAAAATTGCCCGCCATTTTGGTTTTACTTTAAATATTTTTAATTTAATAAAAGCATCAACTTTGCATATTTATATGTCATATACAAATCAAATTTAATTAAATTCCAGCATAGAATAAGAAAGTTATGCAACTTTTTTGATTGAATTAAAATTTAACAAAATTCAAAAAAAATCCGCCATTTTGTTATTTTTAAAAATAATTTAAATTCAATAAAAGCATCATAATTGCACTTCTATAAGTTATGTGTAAACAAAATTTCATCAAATTTCAAGCAATAATAAAAAAGTTATGCAACTATTTAGTTCAAATCAAATTTCTTTTAAATTCAAAAATTGCCCGCCATTTTGTATTTTTTTAAATATTTTTAATTTAATAAAAGCATCAAATTTGTATATTTATAGGTCATGTATAAATCAAATTTAATTAAATTTCGGCTTAGAATAAGAAAGTTATGCAACTTTTTTGTTAAAAATAGAATTTAACAAAATTCAAAAAAAATTCGCCATTTTGTTAATTTTTTAATAAATTAAAATTCAATAAAAGAATCAAATTTGCACTTTTATATATTATGTGTGAACAAAATTTTATTAAACTTCAAGCAATAATAAAAAAGTTGTGCAGCTATTTAGTACAAATTAAAAAAAAATCAAATTCAAAAATTGGCCTCCATTTTGTTTTTCTATAAAATATTTTAAAATTAAAAATGGCGTCATTATTGCATTTTTGTAGATTATGAGTAAGATAATTTTCATTAAGTTTCAGCCTAAAATAAAAAAGTTATGCAACTTTATTGACTTTATCCAAATTTTACTCTAGTTTAAAAATGTTTCGCCATTTTAATATGTTTATGAATAATTTAAATCTAACCTAATTATTATATTTGCCTTTTTATAGGTTTAGCCACTAACAAAAAAGTTATGCAACTTTTTTGACTTCAGCTACGTTTTATTCTCATTCAAAAATGTTCTGCCGTTTTAGTAATTTTCAGAATATTTAAAATCTACCTAAAGAATTATATTTGCACTTTTATTGGTTATGTGTAAACCAAATTTGATCATATTCTAGTTAATAATAAAAAAATTATGCGACTATTTTGACTTCAGCTACGTTTTATTCTAATTCAAAAATGTTCTGCCATTTTTTAAAGCATTTAAAATTCAACTATATTTTTATATTTGCACTAATATATGTTATCTGTATACCAAATTTTATTAAATTTAGGCCACAAATAAAAAAGTTATGCAACTTTTTTTATTTCATCCAAATTTTACTCTAATTCAAAAATGTTCCGCCATTTTGATATCTTTTTGAATATTAAAAATTCAAAAAAAAACTATTATATTTGCACCATTATAGGTTATGTGTATACCAAATTTGATTAAATTTAAACCACAAATAAAAAAGTTATGCAACTTTTTTAACTTTAGCCAATTTTTTTCTTATTCAAATTTGTTTTGCGATTTTTATATATTTATTTTAAATTTAAAATTCAACTACAATATTATATTTGTTCTATTATAGATTGTGTGTATACTAAATTTTATTAAATTCCAGCCAATAATAAAAAAGTTATGCAATTTTTTTGTCTTCAGTCAATTTTTATTCTTATTCAAAAATGTTTTATAATTTTGATATTTTTTTGAATATTTAAAATCCGACAAAATTAAAATATTTGCACTTTGATAGGTGAAATGTAAACAATATTTGATCAACTTTTAATTTAAAATAAAAAAGTTATAGAATTTTTTGACTTCAGCTAAATTTTACTCAAGTTCAAAAATGTTTTGCCATTTTGATATCTTTTTGAATATTTAAAAACCAACTAAAATATTATATTTGTACTTCTATAGGTTATGTGTATACCAAATTTGATCAAATTTAAGCTATTAATAAAAAGGTTATGCAACTTTTTGACTTCAGCCAAGTTTTATTCTAATTCAAAATTTTGTCGCTATATTAGTGTTTTTTGAATATTTAAAACCTAATTTAGTAATTATATTTGCACTATTATAGGTTATGTTTATACCAAATTTGATTAAAATTAAGCCACAAACAAAAAAGTTATACAACTTTTTTGATTTCATTTGAATTTTACTCAAACTCAAAAATGTTTTGCTATTTTGATATCTTTTTGAATATTTAAAATCCCACTAAAATATTATATTTGTACTATTATAGGTTATGTGTAAACTAATTTTAATCAAAATCCAGCCACTAAGAACAAAGTTATGCAACTTTTTTGACTTCATTCAAATTTTATTCAAATTCAAAAATGTTTTGCCACTTTGATATCTTTTTGAATATTTAAAATCTAACTTTAATATTATATTTGTACTATTATAGGTTATGTGTAAACTAAATTTGATCAAATTCCAACAATTAACAAAAAAGTTATGCAACTTTTTTTGACTTCATTTATATTTGACTCAAGTTTAAAAATGTTTTGCCATTTTGATATATTTTTGAATATTTAAAATCCAACTAAAATATTATTTTTGTACTATTATAGGTTATGCGTAAACTAAATTTAATCAAATTCCAACCACTAACAAAAAAGTTATCCAACTTTTTTGACTTCATTTATATTTGACTCAAATTTAAAAATGTTTTGCCATTTTGATATATTTTTGAATATTTAAAATCCAACTAAAATATTATATTTGTACTATTATAGGTTTAATCCGCCATTTTGTTATTTGTTGAAGTTTTTTTTCCAAAATTCAGAATTATCTAAAACAACTTTATTTACATCATAATACAATACATCAACAAGTTTGGTAAATTATTTTCCGAATTACAGCAATTTGTTTAAGAATTTTGTCAAATTTTGTTAGTATTTGGTCCGCCATTTTGTTGTTTTTTGAAGTTTATAGTCCAAACATTGGAATTATTTAAAACAACTATATTTACGTTAAATTACAAAATATCAACAAGTTTGGTAAATTATTTTCCGAATTACAGCAATTTGTTTAAGAATTCTGTCAAACTTTGTTAGTAATTGGTCCGCCATTTTGTAATTTTTTTAAATTTTTTGTCCAAATTCTAAAATAATTTAAAACAACTATATATACATCTAAATACAAAATATCAACAAGTTTGGTAAATTATTTTCCAAATTACAGCAATTTGTTTAAGAATTTTGTCAAATTTTGTTAGTAATTGGTTTGCCATTTTGTTATTTTTTAAAGTTTTTGGTCTAAACTTTAGAATTAATTAAAACAACTATATTTACATCATAATACAAAATATCAGCAAGTTTAGTAAGTTATTTTCCAAATTACAGCAATTTGTTTAAGAATTTTGCCAAACTTTGTTAGTAATTGATCCGCCATTTTGTTATTTGTCAAAGTTTTGTGTCCAATCTTTGGAATTAATTAGAACAACTATATCTACATTATAATTTAAAATATCAGCAAGTTTGGTGAATTATTTTCCGAATTACAGCAATTTGTTTAAGAATTTTGTCAAATTCTGTTAGTAATTAGTCCGCCATTTTGTTATTTGTTGAAGTTTTTTATCCAAACTTTGGAATTAAATAAAACAACTTTATTTACATCTAAATACAAAATATCAACAAGTTTGGTAAATTATTTTCCGAATTACAGCAATTTGTTTAAGAATTTTGTCAAATTTTGTTAGTAATTGGTACGCCATTTTGTTATTTGTTGAAGTTTTTTATCCAAACTTTGGAATTAATTAAAATAACTTTATTTACATCTAAATACAAAATATCAACAAGTTTGGTAAATTATTTTCCGAATTACAGCAATTTGTTTAAGAATTTTGTCAAATTTTGTTAGTAATTAGTCCGCCATTTTGTTATTTGTTGAAGTTTTTTATCCAAACTTTGGAATTAAATAAAACAACTTTATTTACATCTAAATACAAAATATCAACAAGTTTGGTAAGTTATTTTCCGAATTACAGCAATTTGTTTAAGAATTTTGTCAAATTTTGTTGGTAATGGTACGCCATTTTGTTATTTATTGAAATTTAGTGTCCTTTGGAATGTCCAACCGACCTTTACTTTGTTTAAAATTAGTACTACAGTAGTAGTACTATAGAAAATTTGCTTTGAACATATTAAACTTATTTTGGTTTTTTAATTCAAATTGATTCAAAATTAATTGAATTAATTTTGGTACAAATTTATACAATTGGCACCAATACTAATTAAAATTGCAAACATTTATTATTTAGCACGTGTCAATAGATAATTGATTAGTCATTTTATTCAATTCTATTTTAAATCCTTGATAAAGATTTATTATGAAATATGATAGTAAATAAATGTAATCCTGTTTCAATCAATCTATTATTAGCTGCATTCAGTAATAGTCATAAAATTAATTGCTCTATATAAATTAATCCATTATGGGGCTATATAGATAACAACAAACCTTTAAATAACGCTTCTACTTAATTACAGGTTTAATAGTCAAAATGTTGCTGACAGTGCTGCTAATTATACTCCTTGCATATATTGCATTCATCGGCTACTACAAATGGTGCTTCGGGTATTGGAAGCGAATGGGAATCCCATATATTGAACCAAGAATTCCATTCGGTAATAATCAAAACCCTATTTCGCGCAAAAAACCTTTTTATTATATGGTTGGAAAATATTACAACAAATTAAAAGCCCAAGGACATAAACATGGAGGACTTTACATGCTTGCAAGTCCCCGCTACATGGCCATCGATCTTGAATATATTAAAAATGTATTGAGTAAGGATTTTGGTAATTTTGTTGATAGAGGATTTTTTTATAATGAAAAAGATGATCCTTTAAGTGCGCATTTGTTCAGCATTAGTGGTGATAAGTGGAGGATGTTGAGGACTAAATTAACACCAACCTTTACATCCGGGAAGATGCGCTCAATGTTTCAAACATTGGTTAACTGTGCGGAACCTATGATGGAATCAATTGAATCAAGTTTTGTTAATAAGGAACCGATTGATATTAAGGAAATTGCTGGCTGCTTCACTACAGATGTAATCGGTTCTGTTGCTTTCGGATTGGATTGCAATTGTTTTGAAGATCCAAATGCTGCTTTCAGACATTATGGAAAGAAAATATTTAAATTTCCCGCAATACAAATATTGAAATTTATTATTTGCAATAGCAGTCCAGCTTTGGGAAAATTTTTACATTTCCATACAACTCCCGATGATGTAACTGAATTCTTTCAAAATGCCGTTAAAAATACAATTGAGTTTAGAGAACAGAATCAAATTAGAAGGAATGATTTCATGCAGATCTTATTGGATTTGAAGAATGATGATGGGGAAAGGACGTTAACTTTTAATGAAATTGCAGCTCAAGCTTTTGTGTTTTTTGTAGCTGGATTTGAAACGTCTTCTAGTACAGTACAATTCTGCATGTTTGAGTTGGCTAGAAATAAAGAAATTCAGACCAGATTGAGGGAGGAAATATTGGAAACTTTGGATAGGCATCAAGGTATTATGACTTATGAAGCCATTTATGGGATGAAATATTTAAACCAAATTTTGGATGGTAAGTTAAAAAGATAATTTTACAAAATTTTAAATTTAAATTAAAAATTTGTTAACAATTATTTTGGTTGAAGAAAATTGTTGAAAATATGAAGAAAAATTGAAGATAATTTGTGATTATTTCAAACTAAAACCAATTTTCAGTTTACAATAACTTCTTTGATAATAAAATTTATTTAACCAAATTTGGTTTACATATAGTACAAAATATGCCAAAAATTTTGGTTTAAACCAATTTGATTTATTTTAAAAATTATTGAAAGTATGAAGAAAAATTAAAGATAATTTGTAATTGTTTTAAACTTAAACCAATTTTCAATCTACAATAACTTCTTTAATATTAAAATTAATTTAACCAAATTTGGTTTACATATAGTACCAATTATGCCAAAAATATTGTTTTAAACTAAATTGGTTTATTTTAAAAATTATGGCAAAGATGAAGAAAAATTGAAGACACTTTGTGATTGTTTCAAAATAAAACCAATTTTCAATCTATAATAACTTCTTTGATATTAAATTTAATTTAACCAAATTTGGTTTACATATAGTACCAATTATGCCAAAAATTTTGTTTTAAACCAAATTAGTTTATTTTAAAAATTGTTGAAAATATGGAGAAAAATTGAAGACAATTTGTAATGGTTTCAAACAAATTTCAATAGTTAATCTACAATAACTTCTTTAATATTAAAACTAAATTAATCAAATTTGGTTTACATATACTACAAAATATTCCAAAAATGATGGTTTAAACCAATTTCAATTATTTTAAAAATTGTTCAAAATATGAAGAACAATTGAAGACAATTTGTGATGGTTTCAAACTAAAACCAATTTTTAATCTTTAATAACTTCTTTGATATTAAAAATAATTTAACCAAATTTGGTGTACGTATACCACAAATTATGCCAAAAATGTTGCTTTAAACTAATTTGATTTATTTTAAAAATTGTTGAAATAATAAAGAAAAATTGAAGACAATTTGTGATTGTTTTAAATCAAAACAATTTTTAATCTACAATAACTTCTTTGATGTTGACACTAATATAACCAAATTTGGCTTACATATAGTACAAAACATGCTAAAAATATTTGTTAAACCCAATTTAGTTTATTTTAAAAATTGTTAAAAATATGAAGAAAAATTGAAGACAATTTATGATTTTATTTATTTTATAAAAAATAATCTTAGTTTGAACTCGAATAACTTTGAAAATCATTAATATAATTTGACAAAATTTTGAACACAGCTAGCTCAATATGTTTGTAATCATTGGTAAAATTTTTAAAATTATATTCACAAGGAATTTAGAGTTATGATTTTTTTAATCAACTTAATTGTTTTAAAAAAAGCCAATAATCTTAGATTAAACTTAAATAACTTTGAAAATCATTAAAATATTTTTACAAAATTTTGAACACAATTAGCTCAATAAGTTTGTAATCATTGGTAACATTTACAAAATTATATACAAAAACAGTTTGGAGTTATGATTTTTTTAAACAACTTAATTGTTTTAAAAAAAGCCAATAATCTTAGTTTAAACTTGATTAACTTTAAAAATCATTGGAATATCTTTACAAAATTTTGAACACATATAGCTTAATATTTTTGTAATCATTGATAAAAATTTAAATTTTATATCCAAAAAGAATTTGGAGTTATGATTTTTTTAATCAACTTAATTATTTTAAAAAAAGCCAATAATCTCAGTTTAAACTTGAATAACTTTGAAAATCAATAAAATATCTTTACAAAATTTTGAAAACGTATAGCTCAATATGTTTGTAATCATTGGTAAAATTTTTAATGTTATATCCAAAAAGAATTTGGAGTTATGATTTTGTTAATCAACTTAATTATTTAAAAAAAAGCCAATAATCTCAGTTTAAACTTGAATAACTTTGAAAATCATTGAAATATTTTTACAAAATTTTGAACACAATATGTTTGTAATCATTGGTAACATTTTCAAAATTATATCGAATAACAATTTAAAGTTATGATTTTTTAATCAACTTTAATATTAAAAAAAAAAAAACAATAATCTTAGTTTAAACTTGAATAACTTTGAAAATCATTGGAATATCTTTACAAATTTTTAAACACATCTAGTTTAAAATGTTTGCAACCATTGTTGAAATTTTCAAAACTATATCCAGAAACAATTTGGAGTTATGATTTTTTTAATCAACTTATTTGGTTTAAAAAAAGCCAATAATCTAAGTTTAAACTTGAATAACTTTAAAAATTATTGGAATATCTTTACAAAAATTTTAAAACATATAGCTCAATATGTTTGTAATCATTGCTAACATTTTCAAAATTATATCCAAAAACAGTTTAAAGTTATGATTTTTTTAATCAACTTAATTTTTTTTAAAATGCCAATAATCTTAGTTTAAACTTGAATAACTTTAAAAATCATTGGAATATCTTTACAAATTTTTAAACACATCTAGTTTATAATGTTTGCAACCATTGTTGAAATTTTCAAAACTATATCCAAAAACAATTTGGAGTTATGATTTTTTTAATCAACTTATTTGTTTTAAAAAAAGCCAATAATCTTAGTTTAAACTTAAATAGCTTTGAAAATCATTGGAATATCTTTACAAATTTTTAAACACATCTAGTTTAAAATGTTTGCAACCATTGTTGAAATTTTCAAAACTATATCCAAAAACAATTTGGAGTTATGATTTTTTTAATCAACTTATTTGTTTTAAAAAAAGCCAATAATCTTAGTTTAAACTTGAATAACTTTGAAAATTATTGGAATATCTTTACAAAATTTTGAACACATATAGCTCAATATGTTTGTAATCATTGATAATATTTTCAAAATTATATTCAAAAAGAATTTGAAGTTATGATTTTTTTAATCAACTTTATTATTTTTAAAAAATCCAATAATCTCAGTTTAAACTTGAATAACTTTGAAAATCATTGGAATATCTTTACAAATTTTTAAACACATCTAGTTTAAAATGTTTGCAACCATTGTTGAAATTTTCAAAACTATATCCAAAAACAATTTGGAGTTATGATTTTTTTAATCAACTTATTTGGTTTAAAAAAAGCCAATAATCTAAGTTTAAACTTGAATAACTTTAAAAATAATTAGAGTATCTTTACAAATTTTTAAAAACATATAGCTTAATATGTTTGTAACCATTGTTAAAACTTTCAAAACTATATAAAAAAACAATTTGGAGTTATAATTTTTTTAATCAACTTGATTGTTTGAAAAAAAGCCAATAATCTTAGTTTAAACTTGAATAACTTTAAAAATAATTGGAATATCTTTACAAATTTTTGAACACATATAGATCAATATGTTTGTAATCATTGGTAAAATTTTCAAAATTATATCCAGAAAGAATTTGAAGTTATGATTTTTTTAATCAACTTTATTATTTTTAAAAAATCCAATAATCTCAGTTTAAACTTGAATAACTTTAAAAATCATTGAAATATTTTTACATAATTTTTAAAACATATAGCTCAATATGTTTGTAATCTTTGCTAACATTTTCAAAATTATATCCAAAAACAGTTTAAAGTTATGATTTTTTTAATCAACTTAATTTTTTTAAAAATGCCAATAATCTTAGTTTAAACTTGAATAACTTTGAAAATCATTGGAATATCTTTACAAATTTTTAAACACATCTAGTTTAAAATGTTTGCAACCATTGTTGAAATTTTCAAAACTATATCCAAAAACAATTTGGAGTTATGATTTTTTTAATCAACTTATTTGTTTTAAAAAAAGCCAATAATCTTAGTTTAAACTTGAATAACTTTGAAAATCATTGGAATATCTTTACAAATTTTTAAACACATCTAGTTTATAATGTTTGCAACCATTGTTGTAATTTTCAAAACTATATCCAAAAACAATTTGGAGTTATGATTTTTTTAATCAACTTATTTGTTTTAAAAAAAGCCAATAATCTTAGTTTAAACTTAAATAACTTTGAAAATCATTGGAATATCTTTACAAATTTTTAAACACATCTAGTTTAAAATGTTTGCAACCATTGTTAAAATTTTCAAAACAATATCCAAAAACAATTTGGAGTTATGATTTTTTTAATCAACTTATTTGTTTTAAAAAAAGCCAATAATCTTAGTTTAAACTTGAATAACTTTAAAAATAATTGGAATATCTTTACAAATTTTTGAACACATATAGATCAATATGTTTGTAATCATTGGTAAAATTTTCAAAATTATATCCAGAAAGAATTTGAAGTTATGATTTTTTTAATCAACTTTATTATTTTTAAAAAATCCAATAATCTCAGTTTAAACTTGAATAACTTTAAAAATCATTGAAATATTTTTACATAATTTTTAAAACATATAGCTCAATATGTTTGTAATCTTTGCTAACATTTTCAAAATTATATCCAAAAACAGTTTAAAGTTATGATTTTTTTAATCAACTTAATTTTTTTAAAAATGCCAATAATCTTAGTTTAAACTTGAATAACTTTGAAAATCATTGGAATATCTTTACAAATTTTTAAACACATCTAGTTTAAAATGTTTGCAACCATTGTTGAAATTTTCAAAATTATATCCAAAAAGAATTTGGAGTTATGATTTTTTTAATCAACTTAGTTGTTTTAAATAAATATAATAATCTTAGTTTAAACTTGAATAACTTTGAAAATCATCAAAATATTTTAAAAAAATTTTGAACACATATAGCTTAATATGTTTGTAATCATTGGTAAAATTTTCTAAATTATATCCAAAAAGAATTTTGAGTTATGATTTTTTTAATCGACTTAATTGTTTTAAAAAAAGCCAATAACCTTAGTTTAAACTTGAATAACTTTAAAAATCATTAAAATATCTTTACAAATTTTTGAACACATATAGCTTAATATGTTTGTAATCATTAATAAAATTTTCAATATTATATCTAAAAAGAATTTGTAGTTATGATTTTTTTAATCAATTTAATTATTTTTAAAAAAGCCAATAATCTTAGTTTAAACTTAAATAACTTTGAAAATCATTAAAATATTTTTACAAAATTTCAAACACAATTCGCTCAATTAGTTTGTAACCATTGGTGAAATTTTCAAAACTATATCCAAAAACAATTTAGAGTTATGATTTTTTTTAATCAACTTTATTGTTTAAAAAAAAGCCATTAAACTTAGTTTAATCTTGAATAACTTTGAAAATCATTAGAATATCTTTACAAATTTTTGAACACATATAGTTTATAATATTTGTAACCATTGTTAAAATTTTCAAAACAATATCCAAAAAGAATTTGGAGTTATGATTTTTTTAATCAACTTAAATAATAAAAAAAAACAATAATCTTAGTTTAAACTTGAATAACTTTGAAAATCATTGAAATATCTTTACAAATTTTTAAACACTTATAGCTTAAAATATTTGTAATCATTGTTAAAATTTTCAAAACTATATCCAAAAACAGTTTGGAGTTGTGATTTTTTTAATCAACTTAATTGTTTAAAAAAAAGCCAATAATCTCAGTTTAAACTCAAATAACTTATAAATATGTTTATAATAATTGATTTTTAAATCTATTTATAAATTTCAGAAACTTTGAGGTTGTATCCACCACTTCCTATTCTAACAAGGAGTTGTACGGAACGTTACGAGGTTCCAGATAGCGATTTGGTGCTTGAAGAAAATTGTAATGTTATGTTACCAATTTTGGCTGTGCAAACTGATCCAGAATACTTCCCAAATCCAATGGTTTTTGATCCTGAAAGATTTTCTGATGAGAATAAATCGAGCATTAAACCTTATTCGTACTTACCGTTTGGTGAAGGACCTAGAAACTGCATAGGTAAGAAACACAATTAGTTTGTTGAATATACTTACGGTATTATAGTAAAAAAATCGTTTTTTTTTACTGCAAAGTCTAAAAAAGAAACTGCCTAAAAATTATTAAAAATAATTATACCTTGCAATGACAATCAACACAAACACTGTTAAATAGTTGCACTAATATTGCACAATTTAAAGTAATAAAATGCAAAAATGCATCCCGTAAATGTATACGTGTGTATTGAATTAAACGCACAACTTAACTAGTTTTCTTCTTGCCGAATGTCGGCAGCAAAGTTATCACCAAATAAAAAAACCTTTCGTTCGAAATCCAATGCAAATATTCTTATTTATTTACATTTTTTTTAATCTAAAGGAAATATAAAAATGCGTTGTAAGGAATTTATTTATCAATTTTATTCTTACCAGAATAAGGAAAATAAAATATATATAACCTAAAATTAAATAATAACTTGTACTTTATTGTTATAAGACTACAAAAATTACTATAAAAACTATGAATACCATAAAAAATGTAAATCAGGAATATTATCAAAAATTGCGCGGAAAATCTAAATATAACATAAGATTTGCTTGAAAAACAAAGAAAAAACTAATTTTTTGCAGAAAATTTGCAGAAAAATTATGTTTACCACATAAAATTGCCAATTAAAGTGATTTTTATCATAAAACTTGCCAAAACTGGCACACAAAACTGATTTATAACACAAAATTTATTCTCAGAACCTCAAAATCGCATAATAATATTTATAAGATTAAAATTGTGCAAAAAACTTCAGTTTAAACTACTTGATGGTAATTATGTTATAAAGTACCCCACCCACCCAAGTGTTAGTGGTTAGTGGTTAGATAATTGTTCTTCCTGAAGACGTCATAAAGCTTTTAGTTATTCCCTTGATGACTGACACTTGGGTGGGTAGGTTAGCTATTTCAGTTCAAAGTACTAGATGATAATCATGATATGGAGTACCCCACCCACCCAAAAGTTGGTAATTAAGTGGTTGGATATTTGTTTTTTCTGAAAACATTAAAATAATGTTTGTCTAAAGAGAGGGTAGTGACATCCTTCCTCTTGATGACTAATACTTAGGTGGGTGGCTTAAACTATTCGATAGTAATCATGATATAAAGTACCCCACCCACCCACTCAAGTATTGGTGATAAAGAAGTTGAATATTTGTTTTTCCTGAAGACATTAGAAAAGTTTTTGAGAGAGGAGATATCCTTTCTCTTGATGACTGACACTTGGTTGGGTGGGTGAGTTACTCCAGTTTAAAATACTTGATTGTAATCATGCTTTGAAGTACCCCAGCTACCCAGCCAAGAGTTGGTGATCATGAGGTTGATTATTTGATCTTCTTGAAGACGTAAGAAGAGTTTTTATCACAAGAGAGGGTGATAATATCTTTCTTCTTGATGACTGACTTTTGGGTGGGTGGGTGGATCAATCCAGTTCAAAATACTCAATATTAATAATGCCATGGAGTACCCCACACACCCACCCAAGTGTTGGTAAACAAGAAGTTCCTAAAGACATAATAAGAGTTTTTGTCACAAGAGATAAAAGTGATATTTTTCTTCATGATGACTGACACATGGGTGAGTGGATGGGCTACTCCGGTTGAAAATACTTGATGGTAATCACGTTATAGAGAACCCTACCCACTCACCCAAGTGTTCGTGATAAAAAAGTTTGATATTTGTTCTTCCCGAAGACATCAAAAGACTTTTTGTCATAAGAGAGGGTGGTAATTTTCTTTTCCCTTATAACTGACACTTAAGTGGGTGGATGGGATACTCTAGTTCAAAATACTCGATGGTTTTTATGTTATGGAATACTCCCAAGTGTTGGACGTCAGAAGAATTTTTTTCACAAAGGAAGATGGTAATATCCTTCTTTTTGATGACTAGGTGGGTGAGTGGGCTAATCCAGTTTAAAATATTAGATAGTAATTATGCTATAGAGTACCCCGCCTACCCACCTACGTGTTTGTAATTAAGAGGTTAGATATTTGTTCTTCTTAAAGACGTTATAAAAGTTTTTGTCACAAGAGAGGATAGTGATATACTTTCTTTTGATGACTGACACTTGGGTGGGTGGGTGGGTTACTTCGGTTTAAAATACTTAATAGTAATCATGCTATAGAGTACCTCATCTACCCATCCAAGTGTTGGTGATCAAGAGGTTGGATATTTGTCCATCCTGAAGACGTTTTAAGAGTTTTTGTCACAAAACAGGATAGTGATATGCACTTCAGTTCAAAATATTATCATGCTATGAAGTACCCCATCCAACCCCCTCAAGTGTTGGTAATAAAGAAGTTGGATATTTGTCCTTCTTGAAGACGTCAAAAAACTTTTAGTCTAAGATATTGATATCTTTTCCTTTAATGACACTTGGGTACTCTGGTGGGCCACTCCAGTTTAAAATACTTGATGGTAATTATGCTATAAAGTACTTCACCCACCCATACAAGTGTTGGTGATTAAGAGGTTGGATATTTGTCCTTCCTGTAGACGTCAAAAGACTTTTAATCATAAGAGGAGGTAGTGATATCCTTCTCTTTAATGACTGACACTTAGGTGGGTGGGTGGGTTATTTCAATTTAAAATATTTGATGGTAATTATGCTATGGTGTACCTCACCCACCCACCTAAGTATTGGTGATTAAGAGGTTGGATATTTATCTATGCTAAAGACATTATAAAAGTTTTTGTCACAAGAGAGGGTGGTGATATCTTTCCTCTTGATGACTGACACTTGAGTGGGTGGATGGGCCACTCCAGCTCAAAATACTTGATGGTAATTATGCTGTGGAGTACCCCATCCACCCACCCAAATCTTGGTGACAAAAAAGTTAGATTTTTGTTTTTCCTTAAGACTTTAGAGAGTTTTTGTTACAAGAGAGGATGATCATATCTTTTATTTTGATAACTGACTTTTGGGTGGATAAGTGGGTCACTTCAGTTTAAAATATTTGATGGTAATCATGCTATGGAGTACCCCACCTACCTGTCCAAGTGTTAGTAATTAAGAAGTTTTATATTAGTCCATTCTGAAGACATTATAAGAATTTTTGTCACAAGAAAGGATAGAAATATGCTTCCTCTTGTTGACTGACACTTTGGTAGGTGGGTGGGCCACTCCAGTTCAAAATACTTGATGGTAATCATGCTATGGTGTACCTCACCCACTTACCTAAGTATTGGTGATTAAGAGGTAGGATATTTGTTTTTTCTAAAGGCGTCAAAAGACTTTTTGTGATACGAGAGTATGGTGATATTCTTCCCCTTGATGACTGACACGTGAGGCCACTTCAGTTTAAAATAATCGATAATAATCATGTTTTGGAGTACTTCATCCACCCACCCAAGTGTCTCATCCATCTTACCGGGCGTTTACGTCGTATATTAATACCAATTTCTTCTTTGTCTTTTGATTCAATTTGATATTTTTTAAATAGTATTTTGGATTTTTTGGCTAGATTTTAATGTTTTATGTTCATTTAATGAATGTGTTTGAAAGTTTGTGGTAAGTTTAATAGATTTGCAAATTATTTTGATTGATCAAAGTATAGTTTGACAGTATCAATTACAACTAAGTTTTGACATGTTAGAAAATATGTATGACACTTTAGAGCACTATTTGACTATTTTAAAAACGTTTTGACAGTTATGTTAAGAAAATTTGACAATTTTGCAAATGTATTTGTCACAAAATGGTAACTAAATTGTGAGTAAATAAAAAAATTGTAGTAAAAAACAATGGAAGTGTATTTTGTCAGTCTAGAGCTTGATTTTTAGTTTTGAGGTTTGTAACTTATCTAAATAAAATTTGTCACAAGATTAAATTGTAAGCAAATATCAATAAAAATCAGTAAAAATTTATTTTTTTGTCAATTTAGTTTACCTGACTAAGAGGTGAAAAATTGATAAAATTGCAATTAAAATTAATAAAAAAATATTTTTTGTCAGTTTGGAACTTGTTTTGCTGTTTTATGGTTTGCAACTTGGCTAAATATAGTTTGTCACAAAACTAAATTATCACGAATTAAACAAAAATGTTTGTTTTTTATCAATTTAGAAATTATTTTCCGGTTTTGAGGTTTGCGACTTGGCTAAATATGGTTTGTCACAATACTAAGTATTAAACAAATGACAAAATTACAATTATAATTAATGATAGTTTGTTTTTTGACAATTTTGCAGTTTTTCGGTTTGCGACTTGGCTAAATTTGATTTGTCACTAAATAAAAAATAACAAACTGCGTAAAAATTAATAAAAAAATGATTTTTGATAGTTTGGAGCTTATTTTGCAGATTAGAGGTTTGCAACTTGGCTAAATAAGGTTTGTCACAAAACTGAATTGCAGGCAAATGTCAAAATTGCAATAATAATCAATAAAAATTAGTATTTTGTCAATTTAGAGTTTATTTTGCAGCTTTGTGGTTTGCAGCTTAGCTAAATATGGTTTGTCACTTGACTAAATTTTAAGCAAACGACAAAATTGCAATAAAAATTTAAAGAAATATTGTCTGATTAGAGTTTAATTTGCAATTTTGACTAAATAAAAATAACAAAATGGCAAATAATTTATAAATTTTAAGAAATCAAAAAAGTTGCATAACTTTTTTAGTAATGCTGGAATTTAATCAAATTTTGTGTATACATAACCTATAATAGTGCAAATAAAATAATTTAATTGGATTTTATATATTCAAAAAAAAAAAACATAAAATGCAAAAAAAAATTGAATTAGAATAAAACTTGGCTGAAGTCAAAAAGTTGCATAACTTTTTTATTAATGGCTTAAATTTAATCAAATTTGGTATACACATAACTTTTAACAGTACAAATATAATAATTTAGTTATATTTTAAATTTTCAGAAAGATATCAAAATGTCAAAACATTTTTAAATTTGAGTAAAATTCAAATGAAGTCAAAAAAGTTATATAACTTTTTTATTTGTGGCTTAAATTTAATCAAATTTGGTATAAACATAAGCTATAATAGTGCAAATTTAATAATTAAATTAGATTTTAAATATTCAAAAAAATACTAAAATGGCGACAAAATTTTGAATTAGAATAAAATTTGGCTGAAGTCATAAAGTTGCATAACTTTTTTATTAATGGCTTAAATTTAATCAAATTTGGTATACACATAACCTATAATAGTACAAATATAATAATTTAGTTATATTTTAAATTTTCAGAAAGAAATCAAAATGGCAAAACATTTTTGAATTTGAGTAAAATATAAATGAAGTCAAAAAAGTTGCATAACATTTTTATTAGTGGCTTAAATTTAATAAAATTTGGTGTACAGATAATTTAATAATAGTGCAAACATAATAAATTAGTTGAATTTTAAATACTTTAAAAAATACCAAAATGGCGGAACATTTTTGAATTAGAATAAAACTTGGCTGAAGTCAAAATAATCACATAATTTTTTATTATTAGTTAGAATTTGATGAAATTTGGTTTATACATAACCTATAAAAGTGCAAATACAATAATTTAGTTGGATTTTAAATTTTCAAAAAAATATAAAAATGGCAAAACAATTTTGAATAAGAAAAAAAATAGTCAAAGTCAGAAAAGTTGCATTACTTTTTTATTTGTGACTTAAATTTATTCAAATTTAGTATACACATAAGCTATAATAGTGAAAATATAACACATTTGTTGAATTTTAAATATTTAATAAAATATCAAAATGGCGAAACATTTTTGAATTAGAGTAAAATTTGGATAAAGTCAAATAAGTTGCATAACTTTTTTATTTGTGGCCTAAATTTGATGAAATTTAGTAAACAGATAACATATAATAATGCAAATATAATAAATTAGTTGAATTTTAAATACTTTAAAAAATACCAAAATGGCAGAACATTTTTGAATTAGATTAAAACGTAGCGGAAGTCAGAAAAGATGCTTAACTTTTTTATTAATGGCTAGAATTTAATTAAATTTGGTATACACATAATTTATAATAATGCAAACATAATTTTTTTTTGAATTTTAAATATTCTAAAACTTATCAAAATGGCAAAACATTTATTAATTTGAGTAAAATTTGGATAAAATCAAAAATGTTGCATAACTTTTTTATTTCTAGCTGCAATTTGATCAAATTTGTTGGACACATAACCTATAATGGTGCAAATATAATACTTTTTTTTTAATTTTAAATAATCAAAAAGATATCAAAATGGTGCATCATTTTTGAATGAGAGTAAAATATAAATGAAGTCAAAAAAGTTGCATAACATTTTTATTCTAAGCTGAAATTTAATCAAATTTTGTTAACACATAACTTATAATAGTGCAATTCAAATAATTTAGTTGAATTTTAAATATTCAAAAAAATACCAAAATGGTAAAACATTTTTGAATTAGAATAAAACTTGGATGAAGTCAAAAAAGTTGTATAACTTTTTTGTTAGTGGCTGGAATTTGATCAAATTTGTTTTACACATATTTTATAATAGTGCAAATATAATAATTTAGTTGGATTTTAAATACTCAGCAAGATATCAAAATGGCGGAACATTTTTGAATTAGAGTAAAATTCGGCCAAAGTTAAAAAAGTTGCATAATTTTTTTATTTGTGGCTTAAATTTAATCAAATTTTGTATACACATAATCTGTAATGTTGCAAATATAATACTTTTTTTGAATTTTATATATTCTGAAATATATTAAATTGGCAAAACATTTTTTAATTTGAGTAAAATTTGGGTTAAGTCAAAAAAGTTGAATAACTTTTTTATTAATGGTTTAAATTTAATCAAATTTTGGTATACACATAACTTATAATAGTCAAAAATATAATAGTTTTTTTGGATTTTAAATATTCAAAAACTTATGAAAATAGCAAAACATTTTTGAATTTGAGTAAAATTCGATAAAGTCAAAAGAGTTGCATAACTTTTTTATTTGTAGCTTAAATTTAATAAAATTTGGTATACAGATAACATATATTAGTGCAAATATAATAAATCAGTTGAATTTTAAAAACTTTAAAAAATATCAAAATGGCGAAACATTTTTGAATTAGAATAAAACTTGACTGAAGTCTAAATAGTTGCATAATTTTTTTATTATTAGTTATAATTTAATCAATTTTGGTTTACACATAACCTATAATAGTGCAAATATAATTATTTTGTTAAATTTTAAATATTTAAAAAGATATCAAAATGGCGGATGATTTTTGAATTAGAGTAAAACATCGGTAAAGTCAAAAAAGTTGCATAACTTCTTTTTTAATGACTAGAATATGATCAAATTTGTTATACACATAACCTATAATAGTGCAATTGATTAAAATTTAGTTGAATTTTAAATTTTCAAAAAAATATCAACATGACAAAACAATTTTGAATAAGAAAATAATTGGCTAAAGTCAAAAAAGTTGCATAACTTTTTTATTTGTGGTTTAATTTTAATCAAATTTGGTATTCACATAACCTATAATAGTGCAAATATAATTTTTTTTTTGAATTTTAAATATTCAAAAAAATACCAAAATGGCAGAACATTTTTGAATTAGAATAAAACTAGGCTAAAGTCAAAAAAGTTGCATAACTTTTTTATTTGTAGCTAATATTTAATCAAATTTGGTATACACAAAGCCTAAAATAGTTCAAATATAATCTTTTTTTTTTAATTTTAAATATTCAAAAATTTCTCAAAATGGCAATACATTTTTGTATTTGAGTAAAATTTGGATAAAGTCAAAAACGTTGCATAACTTTTTTGTTAGTGTCTAGAATTTGATCAAATTTTGTTTACATCTAACCTATAAAAAGGCAAATTTAATAATTAGGTTAGATTTAAATTATTCATTAACATATCTAAATGGCGGAACATTTTTAAACTAGAGTAAAATTAGGATAAAGTCAATAAAGTTGCATAACTTTTTTATTTTAAGCTGAGACTTAATGAAAATTATTTTGCACATAATCTATAAAAATACAATATTGACGCTATTCTTGATTTTAAAATATTTTATAGAAAAACAAAATGGCGGCCAATTTTTGAATTTGATTTTTTTTAAATTTAAACTAAATAGTCGCACAACTTTTTTATTATTGGTTGAAGTTTAATGAAATTTTGATCACACATAATTTATAAAAGTGCAAATATGAAATTTTTATCAAATTTAGTTTATTCAAAAAATTACAAAATGTTTTTTAGTTTTGTTAAATTCTATTTTAAACAAAAAAGTTTCATAACTTTCTTATTTTAAGCTGAAATTTAATCAAATTTGATTTGTACATTCCATATAAATACGCAAATTTGATGCTTTTATTAAATTAAAACTATTTTAAGTAAAACCAAAATGGCGGACAATTTTTAAATTAAAAAAAAAAATTATTTAAACTAAATAGTTGCATAACTTTCTTATTATTGCTTCAAATTTAATGAAATTTTGTTTACACATAAAATATTAATGTAAAAATATGATGCTTTTATTGAATTTAAATTATTTGCAAAAATAACAAAATGGCGGATTTTTTTTGGTTTTTGATAACTTTTATTTTGAACAAAAAAGTTGCATAACTTTCTTATTTTTAGCTGAAATTTAATCAAATTTGGTTTGTACATGACATATAAATATGCAAATTTGATGCTTTTATTAAATTAAAACTATTTTAAGTAAAACCAAAATGGCGGACAATTTTTGAATTTAAAAAAAAAAAATTATTTAAACTAAATAGTTGCATAAGTTTCTTATTATTGCTTAAAATTTAATGAAATTTTGTTTACACATAATTTATAAAAGTGCAAATATGATGCATTTATTGAATTTTAATTATTTGCAAAAATTACAAAATGGCGGACTTTCTTTTAATTTTGTTAAACTTTAATTTAATCAGAAAAGTTGCATAACTTTCTTATTCTCACCTAGAATTTATGTATATTTGGTTTGTATTTAGTCTATAAATATGCAAGTATGATACATTTTTTAAAATTAAAATATTTAAAAGAAAAAACAAAATGGCGGCCAAATTTTGAATATAAAAGAAATTTGGTTTGAACTAAATAGTTGCATAACTTTCTTATTATTTGTTGAAATTGAATGAAAATTTATTTACATTGAACTTATTAAAGTACAAATATGATGCGTTTATTGAATTTGAATTGCTTGCAAAAATAACAAAATGGCGGATTTTTTTTGAATTTTGTTAAATTTTTATTTAATCAAAAAAGTTGCATAACTTTCTTATTCTAATCTGGAATATAATTAAATTTGATTTGTACATAACCTATAAATATACAATTATGACGTCACTTTTGAATTTAAAATATTTAAAGAAAAAACAAAATGGCGTCTAATTTTTGAATTTGGAAAACAAATAATTTACAATAAATAGTTGCATAATTTTTTTATTATTGGCTAGAATTAAATAAATTTAGTTTGAACATATTTTTTTAATTAAGTTCTTAATAAATAACAATTAATATGCAACCATTTAAACAACTAAACCAGCCAAAACAATGCGCTAACATATTGCCATTTTATGTTTAACTATTAGTTACATGAAATCTGTTAAAGTGATCAAGTTGGCAATAGTGAATTTTAATAGCAAATTTAATTCTCTAAATTAAAGTTCTTAATGAATATTTATAAATATGCAACCGTTTAAGCACAAAGAGCAACTAAACCAGTTAAAACATTTCGTTAATATATTGCAATTTCATGTTAAACCATTAGTTACTTCAAATCTGTCAAAGTAATTAAGTTGGCAATAGTGGTTTTTTGTAGCAAATTTAATTTTCTAAATAAAAGTATTTAATGAATAACCATGAATATGCAACCGTTTAAGAATAAGAAGCAATGGAACCATTCAAGACATTTCGTCCATAAATTACAATTTTGTGTTTAACAATTGTTACATAAAGTTTGTTAAAGTAAACAAGTTGGTTTTTTACAGCAAATTTAATTCTCTAAATAAAAGTTCCTAATGATTAATCATGAATATGCAACCGTTTAAGCACAAGAAACAACTGAACCAGTCAAAACATTGCATAAATTTATTAAAATTTTATCTTCACCGAGAATTGAACCAAATATACTAACACAATCAAATTGGTAATAATAATTTCTGGTAGAAAATTTAATTTTCGAAAGAAAATGTTATATAAAGCATCCTTGTATATGCAACCGTTTTTTACGTGAGGGGGTACTATATTAACTAATTTATTGTTTTAGGTAAACGGTTTGGTTTAATGCAAGTGAAAGTTGGTGTGGTAAGCATCTTAAAAGAGTTTGAAGTATCGATAAATCCGAAAACACCTTTACCACTCGTTCTAGACGCCAATTCATTCATCATGAGCTGTGAAAGTCCCATCTTATTGGATGTACATAAAGTATCATAATAGTAAAAATCTAATATTTTGTTAATTTAAAAATATATCTTATTTGCGGGTTTATTATTAATTAATAAAATTTATTGATTGTGTTAATTGTTTTTGTTATTAATTGCTTTTTATTTAGTTCGCGTGCTTTGGAAAATATTATGATATCGATAACTCGTTAGAAGGCAGTATGTATGTCGCACGTAAGTGGCGCACGAATGTAATTAAAGAGAAAATATTTAATTTAAAGAATAGATGCGAATGAAACAGTTAGAGATGGAGCGTTGGAGAGGAAAGTTGGCTATAGTGACCGGTGCTAGTTCGGGTATAGGAGCAGCTATAACGGAATCGCTTGTTAAAGAAGGATTGCTGGTAAATGTTACAATTAATTAATTAGATTAAAATAAATGATGCCAATTTAATAAATTGATTTCTTATTCTTTTAATGGAAACGTCAATTTAATTCATTTTTAATTGTCAAATTAATTTAATCAAGTTGGCTACAAACTAATGTCAAGTTAACATATGACAGTATTGAAATCAGTTACGTTTTGTGTATTTTTTGTTTTATTACTAACTTCACAACAGTCTTAAAAAAATAGTAACCAATTGAAGTTGTTTACTGTAATTTATTGATGACTAATTTCACAATAGTTTTGAAATTAGTAACAAATTGTAACTAACCTCACAACAATCTTAAAGTTGGCAACAAACTGAAGTTGTTTATTGTATTTTAATTGTTTAATTACTCACTTCACAACAGTAATGAAATCAGTAACAAGTTGTTTATTGCAATTTATTGATAACTAACCTCACAACAGTTACAAATTATAACTTAAATAACTAACTTCACAACAGTGTTGAAATCAATAACAAATTGTAGTTTATTTATATAATTACTAACTTCACAATCGTCTTAAGATCAATAACAAATTGAAGTTGTTTATTGTAATTTATAACATGACTGACTTCACAACACTGTTGAAGTTATAAATAAATTGTATTTAACAAATTGAAGTTGCTTAATATAATTTATTGCATAACTAACTTCACAATAGTATTAAAATCATTAATTACTAACTTCACGTATGTTTACATTTACAATAACATTCTTTTATAGGTTGTCGGCCTTGCAAGACGAGTTGATCGAGTTGAAACTCTATCAAAAACATTAAAAAATGAAAAGGGCAAACTCTACCCATACAAAGCTGATATGACGGTTGAAAATGATATCCTCAAAGCCTTCAAATATGCAACTGATAATTTTGGCCCGATTCATATCCTTATTAACAATGCAGGCGTTGCGAGACCTACTAATTTAATAGATGGCAGTACGGAGGATTTTAGATTGGTTTTGGAAACTAATTTGTTGGCGTTGGCTATTGCTACTAGGGAAGCAGTTCAGAGTATGATGGCTCATAATGTTGATGGACATGTTGTACATGTTAATAGTACGTTGGGACATTATGTGGCTTTGTTGCCGTTTACTAATATTTATCCTGCTAGTAAGCATGGGGTTACTGCTATGACTGAGACGTTGAGGCAGGAATTGTTTCGAGCTGGAAAAAAAATTAAAGTGACGGTAAGTATAGTTATACAACCAACATTACATGTATATGGTATGCAACTAGCAACACAATTTATATAAAGCAGACAAATTTAGGTTTTTTGTCACGTTTTTGTTTTTGATAAATGTCAAGTTTGACATAAGTAGTTTTGACAATTTTTTTTAAATCTAACCAATTGACTTGGATTTGGTATTTATAATTTTTGCAATTTATGTTTTTGACGTTTGTCAAACTTTGACTTAAATTTTGATACAAATCAGGTTTGATATTTTTTATTTTTGACATTTCCTACATTAAATTAAAACATTTTAAATATAACCAAGTTTCAAGTGCCTCACAAACCGCTTGAAGTCTTAGCAAAATGACTTTCGGATACCTTAAAGTGTGCAATAGTACCGTATTGTCAACAAACTGAGCAATTTTGACGCCTGGAGTGATGCATGGTATGTCTGATAGATACAAGTTAAAGAACATTGGAGGAGGTTGATGGATTTCTTTTTTGTGCATTTTACAGTTTTTACATCGGATTTGATTCGGAAGCCGATTTTTTTGAGACTAACCACGGCTTGCTTTGTTACTTTTTTTAATGTAAATTTTTTTTTCAACTTTTTAAAATTACAAATTTTGGATTAAAAATGATTTTTTAAAATTTAAAAAAATAAGCGGTTTAATTGCATTTATTTAAATTAAAGCAATTTGCACTTGTCAAAAATGACTTTTGTTTTTACACAAAATCATAACAAATGATTGTTCTTGTAGAGTCCCCGCTCACCCGCCCAAGTTTTAGTTGTCAAGAAATTAATGCGCTCCTCTTCTCCGCGCACATTACATTTGATCTATTGTGTTTTTTTTTACAAAAAGAACATCACCGCTGGTTGAATATCCAACCACTGGATTACTAACACTTGGGTGGGTAAGTGGGCCATGTATCTTAACAATTGGGGGTGATTGTTTTTTTAGTGTCCTACCCGCGCATATAAGTAACAAATGACATTAGATATTAGTGTTTTTTGACAGAAGGAACTTTACCGGTAGATTAATATCCAGCCACTAAACCACTAACACTTTAGTGGGTTTTATAGTTTTTCCGCCCACTCGCCCAAGTGTTAGTTGTCAAGGAATTAGTACGTTCTTCTTCCCCGCGCATATTAGTGACAACTGACATTAAATTGCTTGTGTGTTTGACAGAAGAAACCTCACCGGTGGTTGAATATCCAATCACTAGATCACTAAAACTTAGGTGGGTGGGTGTGCCACAGTATTTCAACAATTAAGCGTGACTATCTTTATAGTGTTCCCGCCCACCCACCCAAGTGTTTGTTATCAAGAAATATTAGTAGAAACATTAACGGTGATTGAATATCTAAACACTAGATCACTAACGCTTGGGTAAGTGAGCGGGCTAAAGTATTTCAATTATTGGGCGTGACTATCTTAATAGGACTTCCTACCCAAGTGTTATTTATTAAAAAAATAATAAGTTAATTTTTCCGGCTTATATTAGTGACAACTGACAATTAATTTATTGTGTTTTTTAGACAGAAAGAACCTTACCAGTGATTTGATATCTAATTATTGGATCACTAACATTTGGGTGGGTAAAAGAACCACAATATCTTACCAATTGGGCGTAATTGTTTTTTTAGTGTCCCCGCCCTCCCGCTTAAGTGTTAGTTTTTAATGAATTCATACGTTTTCCTTCCCCGCGCATATTAGTGACAACTTACATTTCATATATTGTGTTTTTTGACAGTAGGAATATCACCGGTGGTTGAATATCTAACTAATAATCTACAATATCTCAACAAATGGTTGAGACTATCTTTATAGTGTCCCCGCCCACCCACCCAAGTGTTAGATATCAACAAATTAGTACGTTCCTCTTCTCTGCGCATATTAGTGACAAGTGACATTTGATCTTTTGTGTTTTTTGACAGACGTGATATTACCGGTGGTTGAATATCTAATCACTGGATCAATAACATTCGGGTGGGTGGGTGGGCTACAGTATTTTAACAATTAGTTGTTATTATCTTTATAGTGTCCCCGCCCACCCACTCAAGTGTTAGTTATTAACAATTTAGTACATTTCTCTTTTCTGCACATATTAGTGACAAGTGACATTTGATCTCTTTTGTTTTTGACAAAAGGAACATCACCGGTGGTTAAAAATCTAACCTCTGGATTACTAACACTTGGATGGGTGGGTGGGTCGGCTACAGTATTTCAACAAAAAATTGTGATAATTTTTATAATGTCCCCGCCCACCTACCCAAGTGTTAGTCATCAACAATTTAGTACGTTCCTCTCCTCTGCGCATATTAGTGACAAGTGACATTTGATTTCTTGTGTTTTTTGACAGACAGAACATCACCGATGGTTGAATATCTAATCCTTAAATCACTAACACTTTGGTGGGTGGGTGGGCTACAGTATTTCAACAAATAATCGTGACTATTTTTATAGTGTCTCCGCCCACCCACCCAAGTGATAGTTATCAACAAATTAGTACGATCCTTTCCTCTGCGCATATTAATGACAAGTGACATTTAATCTGTTGTGTTTTTTGACAGACGGAACATCACCGGTGGTTGAATATCTAATCACTGGATCACCAACATTTGGGTGGGTGGGTGGGCTACAGTATTTCAACAAATAATCGTGACTATCTTTATAGTGTCCCCGCCCACCCACCCAAGTGTTAGTTATCAACAAATTAGTACGTTCCTCTTCTCTGCGCATATTAGGGACAAGTAACATTTGATCTCTTGTGTTTTTTGACAGACGGAACATCATCGGTAGTGGAATATCTAATCCCTAAATCACTAACAATTGGGTGGGCAGGTGGGCTACAGTATTTTAACAAATAGTTGTGACTATCTTTAGAATGTCCCCGCCCACCCATTCAAGCGTTAATTATCAACAAATTAATACGATAATTTTTTGACAGATGGAACATTACCGTTGGTTGAATATCTAATCCTTAAATCACTAACATTTGGGTGGGTTGGTGGAATTCAGTATTTTAACAATTGATTGTGACTATCTTTATAGTGTCCTCGCCCACCCGCCCAAGCGTTAGTTATCAACAAATTTGTGCATTCTTCTTCTCTGCGCATATTAGTGACAAGTGATATTTGATCTTTAGTGTTTTTTGGCAGACGGAACATCACCAACGGTTGAATATCTAATTTCTTAATCGCTAACACTTGGGTGGGTGGGTGGGCTACAGTATTTTAACAAATAATCGTGATTATCTTTATAGTGTCCCCGCCTACCCACTTAAGTGTTAGTCATCAACAAATTAGTACGTTCTTTTTCTCTGCGCATATTAGTGACAAATGACATTTGATTCCTTGTGTTTTTTGACAGACGGAACATCACCGCTAATTGAATATTTAATCCCTAAATCACTAGCACTTGGGTGGGTGGGTGGGCTACAGTATTTCAACAAATAGTCGTGATTATTTTTAAAGTGTCCCCGCCCACCCACCCAAGTGTTAGTTATCAATAAATTAGTACGTTCCTCTTTTCTGCGCATATTAGTGACAAGTGACATTTGATCTGTTATGTTTTTTGACAGACGGAATGTCACCGTTGATTTAATATTTAATCACTGGATCACTAACACTTGGGTGGGTGGGCTACAGTATTTCAACAAATGGTTTTGATTATCTTTATAGTGTTCCCGCCCACCCAACCAAGTTTTAGTAATCAACAAATTTGTACGTTCCTTTTCTGTGCGCATATTAGTGACAAATGACATTTGATCTCTTGTGTTTTTTGACAGACGGAACATCACCGATGGTTGAATATCTAATCTCTAAATTACTAACACTTGGGTGGGTGGGTGGGCTACAGTATTTCAACAAATGGTATCGACTATCTTTATAGTGTCCCCGCTCACCCACTCAAACGTTAGTTATCAACAAATTAGTACGTTCTTCTCCTCTGCGCATATAAGTGACAAGTGACATTTAATTTCTTCTGTTTTTTGACAGAAGGAATATCACCGGTGGTTGAATATTTAATCACTGGATCACCAACATTTGGGTGGGTGGGTGGGCTACAGTATTTCAACAATTGGTTGTGATTATCTTTATAGTGTCCCCGCCCACCCACCCAAGTGTTTGTTATTAACAAATTAGTACGTTCCTTTTTTCTGCGCATATTAGTGACAAGTGACATTTGATATCTTGTGTAATTTGACATACGGAACATTACCGATGGTTGAATATCTAATCCCTAAATCACTAACACTTAAGTGGGTGGGTGGGCTACAGTATTTCAACAAATGATCGTGACTATTTTTATAGTGTCCCCGCCCACCCACCCAAGTGTTAGTTATTAACAAATTAGTACGTTCCTTTTTTCTGCGCATATTAGTGACACGTGACATCTGATCTCTTGTGTTTTTTGACAGACGGAACATCACTAACGGTTCAATATCTAATTTTTCAATCACTAACACTTGGGTGGGTGGGTGGGCTTCAGTATTTCAATAAATAAGCGTGACTATCTTTATTGTGTCCCCGCCCACTCACCTAAGTGTTAGATATCAACAAATTAGTACGTTCCTCTTCTATGCGCATATTAGTGACAAGTGACATTTAATCTTTTGTGTTTTTTGATAGACGGAACATCACCGGTAGTTAAATAATAATATACTGGATCACTAACACTTGGGTGGGGCGGCGGGTTACAATAATTTAAATTTTAGGCGTGACTATTTTTATAGGGTCCCCGCCCACCCGCCCAAATGTTAGTTTTTAAGAAATTAGTAGGTTCCTTCTTTCCGCTTATATTAGTAACAATTGACAATTAATCTATTGAGTTTTTTGACAGAACTCACCTTCTTAGTGATTGAATATCCAATTATTGGAATGCCACAGCATCCTAACAATTGGGCGTGAGTATCTTTATAGTGTCCTTGCCCACTCGCTAATGTTTTTGACTTTTTCTAAATTTATGTTGCATTTTTAAACGGTTAATGGTAAGTTTTTGGTAATTTCTGACAATATTTTTACCATATTATCTCAACAATTGAGCGTTACTATCATTATAGCGTTCCCGCCCTCCCGTTCTATCAGTTATTAAGAATATAGTACGCTTCTATTCTCGCGCATATTAATTACAACTGCAATTGATCTCTTGTGTTTTTTGAAAGATGAAACATGATCTGTGGTTGAATATCCAATCATTGGATCACTAACACTTGAGTGGGTGGGTGGGTTACAGTATCCTAACAATTAGACGTGATTGCTTTTTTAGTGTCCCCGCCCACCCGCCCAAGTGTTAGTTGTCAAAGGTTTGATACGCTTCTTTTCCTTGCGCATATTAGTGCCAACTTACAATTGTTTTCTTGTGTTTTTGACAGAAGGAACTTTATTGATGATTGAGTACCCAACCATTTTATCACTAACACTTGGGTGGGTGGGTGGACCACAGTATTTCAACAATTGTGCGTGACTATCTTTATAGAGTCCCCGCCCACCCATCCATGTGTTATTTATCAAGAAATTAGTTAGTTTTTCCTCCCTGCGCATGTTAATCTCTTGATGAGGTGGGCGGGCCACAGTATCTTAACAATTTAGCGTGATTGTTAATTTAGTATCCTTGCTCACCCGCCCAACTGTTAGTTGTCAAGAAATTAGTAAGTTCCCCCTTCGCCTGAATTAGTAACAACTGACTTCTAATCTATTGTGTGTTTGACAAAAGGAATTTTACCGGTGGTTTAATATTTAACCACTGGATCACTAACACTTGGGTGGGTTGCAGATTTTTAACAAATATGCTTTATAGTGTCCCCGCCCACCCACTCTAGTGTTAGTTATCAAAAAATTAGTACAATCCTCCTTTCTGCGTATATTAGTGACAAGTGACATATGATCTCTTGTGTTTTTTTACAGAAGGAACATCACCGGTTGTTCAAAATCCAATCACTAGATCACTAACACCTGGGTGGGTAGGTTACAAAATTTTTATAATTGGGCGTGATTGTTATTTTTGTGTCTCCGCCCACCCGCTCAAGAATTAGTTGTCAAGGAATTATTACGCTCCTCTTCTTTGCGCATACTAGTGACAACTGATATTTGATCTATTATGTTATTTCACAGAAAGAACAGCCATTACTAACACTTGGTTGAGTGGGCGAGTAATAGTATTTCAACTATTGGGCGTGACTCTTTTTATAACATCTCAGCCTACTCGCTCAAGTGTTACTTATCAAAAAAATAGTAAATTCCTCCTCTCCGCCTATAGTAGTGTCAACTGACAATTAATCTATTGTGTTTTATTGACAGAAGGAACCTCACCAGTGAATGAATATCTAATAATTGAATCACTAATATTTGGGTGGGTAAGCCACAGTATTTTAACATATACGCGTGATTATTTTTATATCGTCCCCGCCCACCCGTGTTATTTTTTTAAGAAATTAGCACGCTCTCTTTTTTGCGCATATTAGTTGCAATTGACATTTGATTTTTTGTGTTTTTTAACAAAAAAAAAGCAACATTGGTGTTTGAATATCCAACCACTAGATCACTAACACTAGGGTAGGTGGGTGGGCCACAGTATTTCAACATTTAAGCGCGACTATCTTTATAGTGTCCCCGCCGTCATATTAGTCTATTCGTAGATCAATTTAGAATATTTTAGGTTTGGGACTCGGCTAAATACGGTTTGAAAATAAGCTGAACTAATAAATTTGGCTTAACATAAATAACAACTTAAAATTATTTATTATTGTGTTGTTTGCTTTAAAAGCAATTTTACAAAGTATTGGTTTGCCACTTGGCTAAATTTAATTTGTAATTGTTCCAAATTACATAAAATATTTGTTAACAGTAATTCAGTTGATGGTAGTTTATCACAAAAGTATATATATATATATATATATATATATATATATATATATATATATATATATATATATATATATGTTAGTTAAAAAGGTTAACGGGTTGAAAGTCTTTTAAAATTTTTTTAAATATAATAAAATACAAAAAATAATTATATATTTTATATATTTAAATAAGTGGCGACGTTTCGTTATTAGGTTAATAACTTCATCAGGCCTAAAAAAATACATAACTAACAAAAAATGTATATGGACATTAAAAATAAATACTTACAACTATTTGTATATAAAATTATAATATTATAAAGTAATTATCATAATTAGCCATTATAATTAAACCTCACCAAACAATTATTTATCTGGATAATAATGTAATATATATATATATATATGTATATTATTAGTAAAATTATTTTATTTTAAATTTTGATATTTTTGAGTGATGTTTTTAATAAATAATAAATTAATTAATTTGACAATTTGTCAAATAAGCCATCTTGGAATTGTAAGTTATGATGTCTGTTAGTAGAAGGTGGTTGTTGTTGGGGAAATAAATATATATAATTAAAATTAAATAAATATAAAAGTGCAAGATAAAGTATAAAATAAGTATATAATAAAGATGGTAGATTTAATTGAAAAGATGGTAGATGATAGATTTAGTAGAAAAGGAACAACATTGTAAAATATATTTTATTATATTTATAATAAATAAAGATTTTGTAAAATTGGTGGAGTTAAGTGTTATATGAATTATAAGAGAGTAATAAAGTATAAATATTACTAAGTCCAATTACGTCTTTTTTAAAATTTAATACATTATTGTTAGATTGTATGTGACACATTTCTAAAAAGTTTCTTTTAAATTGATTTGGTTCATGTTCAAGGATAGAAGTGTCAGAATAATTTGGTTGGTGTCCGGTAGTGCTGTAATGAACGCTTAAACCAGTAATGTTAGGCTTTAGTTTGGTATCACTTTTGTGTAATGCCATTCTCTTACTAAGTTTTTGTGAAGTCTGGCCTATGTATACTTTATTACAATCTAACAATAATGTATTAAATTTTAAAAAAGACGTAATTGGACTTAGTAATATTTATACTTTATTACTCTCTTATAATTCATATAACACTTAACTCCACCAATTTTACAAAATCTTTATTTATTATAAATATAATAAAATATATTTTACAATGTTGTTCCTTTTCTACTAAATCTATCATCTACCATCTTTTCAATTAAATCTACCATCTTTATTATATACTTATTTTATACTTTATCTTGCACTTTTATATTTATTTAATTTTAATTATATATATTTATTTCCCCAACAACAACCACCTTCTACTAACAGACATCATAACTTACAATTCCAAGATGGCTTATTTGACAAATTGTCAAATTAATTAATTTATTATTTATTAAAAACATCACTCAAAAATATCAAAATTTAAAATAAAATAATTTTACTAATAATATACATATATATATATATATATTACATTATTATCCAGATAAATAATTGTTTGGTGAGGTTTAATTATAATGGCTAATTATGATAATTACTTTATAATATTATAATTTTATATACAAATAGTTGTAAGTATTTATTTTTAATGTCCATATACATTTTTTGTTAGTTATGTATTTTTTTAGGCCTGATGAAGTTATTAACCTAATAACGAAACGTCGCCACTTATTTAAATATATAAAATATATAATTATTTTTTGTATTTTATTATATTTAAAAAATTTTAAAAGACTTTCAACCCGTTAACCTTTTTAACAAATATTAAAGAAAAGTCGTTAAACTTCAAGAATATATATATATATATATATATATATATATATATATACTCACAAAAGCGGTCATATGGGAGCATAACTGTTTTAATGTTTATGGCACCAAAATGACATATAATAAGCAACACAATGTTTATAATAATAATAATAATACAATATTTTAGGTTTGAGACTTGACTAAATGTTGTTTGACACTGAGCTGAAATAAATAAATTGAATCAAACAAATGCTTATGTTTTTAATATATTGCTTTGCAATTGACAACTGTTAAATTGATTTAATTTAACCTAGAAATATTGTCATTTGTTGCTTTTGTTTCAAACTTGTCAAAAATGTTTTAAAATTAACAAAAATATTCACTAATTGTCAAAAATGTTGATATGTTTTAAAATTGTCAAAAATCTTTTATAATAATATAAAAAATGTTCTAGAATTGTCAAGAATGTTCTAAAATTGTCAAGAATGTTTTAGAATTGTCAAGAATGTTGCATAATTGTCAAAACTTTTCAGTAAATTGTCTTTATCTTTGACTAAAATATTTTATATTTGATAAAAATGTTTCAAAATTTTATTTTGATTCCATAATTGTTCAAAAAATTATAATTGTCAAAAATGTTCTAAAATTGTCAAAACTATTACTTAAATTGTCTTTATCTTTGTCAAAAATGTTTAATAATTGTCAAGAACGTTTTATGATTGTCAAAAAAGTCTTATTATTGTCAAAAATATTTTATAATTGTCAAAAATATTTTAGAATTGTCAAGAATGTTGCATAATTGTCAAAAATATTCCTTAAATCGACTTTACTTTTGTCAAAAATGTTTCATATTTGTCAAAAATATTCTAAAATTGTCAAAAATATTTTAAAATTGTCAAAAATATTCTAAATCTCAAAAATGTTTTATAATAATTGTCAAAATTATTTCAAAATTGTCAAAATTGTATTAAAAAAATTTAAAATGATTTAAATATATTAAAAATGCAATAATTGTCAAAAATGTTTCTAAAGTGTTTTAATAAGTTTTTAAATTGTCAAACCAGCTTTATAATTGTCAATAATGTTGCATAATTGCTAAAACTAATTTAAATTTTTTATGTTATTTGATATTTGATTTTATTACATATTTGTCACTTTTGACATGTTATTTTTGACAATTATTACTTTTCAGATCTGTCACTTTGACATTCAACATGTTTGACGTTCATCATGTTATCATTTGTTGCTTTTGTTATTTGTTTGATTAACATTTGTTACTTTTGACATTGACATACTTGATATAAAATATCTGTTTTAATATTTATCTATTCTGACACGTTTCACTGTTGATTGAATTGTTTTGACATTTGTTAATTTTAAGAACTATCAATTTTGACATCATTTTTCATAAACCACTTTTTATAATTGTTGGTTATGTTAGCATCTGTCACTTTTGACTTTTTTGACAATTGATATTAGTCACTTTTGGTTATTTTTTTTTTAGTTTTATGCCAAAAGTGGGTAATATTGACATTTACAATTTCTGATAATAAATCTGTCATTTTGACATTTAAAATTTTGACAGGTTCTATTTTTCTAATTCAATTATTTTTTAGAGCGTCAGCCCTGGTTATGTGAGAACAGAAATCAGCAAAACAAACGGATTCTTGGAAATTGAAACTATGCGTCAAATTGAAGCTGCAGCACCATTTTTGGAAGGCAAAGATGTTGCCAATAGTGTTATATTTGTTTTAGGCACACCACAACACGTCCATGTAAGATTCAATCGAAATCGTTTTGAAATAATTAAATTTAATTATATTTGTAGATTACTGAATTGACAGTCCGTCCAACTGGAGAACCAATTTAAATAAATTAAGTAGCAATTTATGTTTAATTAAACTTTTGTTAATATTTTAAATAATTGAAGTTATGTACTTTTATATGATTTTTATGTAATATGTCAAATGTGACAAATGTCAAACGTAGCATATGTCAAATGTAGCATATGTCAAATGTAGCATATGTCAAACGTAGCATTTATCAAAAATAATATGTCAAATGCAATAAATATTAAAAATGTCAAAAGTGACATACGTCAAAAATAATAAAAGTTCAACCATTTAAAATAATTATTGTGTGTATGTTTAGTTGTCTAATAAAGTATTTAAGTTATGCAACTTAATTAACAACAAAAAAAATGTCATTAATTATTAATTATATAAATTATTTATATTAACTCAAAAATAGCGCCATCTATGTTTCACCAAATGCACGAGTTTTCGAATCGATTAGTTTTAACATTTGCATGAACACACTTACACTGAATTGATTTCGGACCAAATTTCTTTAGTAAAACCACAAGCAACAAATAATATATAAATATAGATTATTACCAAAACTGAAGCAAATCTAATCAAACCATTTCCGCTAGATAATCATTTACTTACTCAACACAAACCAGTTAACATGTTACAATTGTTTTTATTAATTACAATATTTTTAACAAGTGTAAAGAGCTGGGGTAAGTTAAATAAATAATAATTAATATATAATTAATTTTTTTTGTAATTAGAATCAGTTCGTAATATAAAATTGAATAGTTACAATGAAACCCACATGGAATTAAATTGGATCTACAAATTAGATTATAAAGTTCATCATTTTAAAGTTACACTTAGAACGGATGACAATAAAGATTCAATATTTACTTATTTACGAATAGAAAATGAATATAAGGTAATCAATTAATTTTATTAAATTTTTTATTATTTTATAATATTTTTTTAGAAATATTTAATATGTGCAGGAAATAAGTATGAAATTACAATTGAAACTTGTGCTACTGGTACTCTAAACTTTTATAATTACAATTGTCAATATCCGAAATTAATTACATCAGATAATAAATGCAAATTTAAGAAAATTAAATCAAAAGGCATTTCAGTAACCTTTATGGCTACATTGGTTGTCATAATAACAGTAGGATTGATTACAATCTTTGCTGTTATCAAACTGTAAGTTATTAATTATTAAATTTAATTAATTAATTAATTAATTATTTTTTAGGGCGTTTCGTTTAAAATCAAAAAAGGTAATTATTCAATTTTATTATTAAACTTATTAAAACGTTATTATTTCAGAAGGAAAGCAAATTGGATAAAAAAACTGAATCTGTTTATCCTGATGTAGAAGAGATGAAGTTAATCAACGAAACATAATCAGTTTTCCGTTTTGTAATTGTTTGTATTGTTAATTGAAATATGTCATGCCACAAGGTTAGATTATTCAGCAAATACTAAGTGCGTCATTATTGGAATGCGTTAAAAAATGTTTAATTATATCAACAAAGTTAGTTTTTAATAAATATAATAAGAGATGAGTAATGTTTTTTATTGGAATTGTGTTGGAAGTTGATTAAAAATAAGTGATAACAAGGCTCTGCATAGATGGGTCATTTTACAATCAATTCTTATTAAGGTGAGTAAGTAGATAAGTTTTTTAAACAATGTATTTAATGACTTTTTTTTAAATTGAAGATTTATAATAACTTCAAAACCAAACATTAGAATTTAATGAAATTTGGCAACAATGCTTTTCAATGTTAGCACTACCAACTGCAAAATGTAGATCAAAATCTATACGGCACAATTTGAATAATATTCAAGTTAGATGCCAGCTGTCATGATTGAAGTATATGGAAATTGAAGAAATTTAATAACTTCAAGATTTTATTTAAATTTAGCAACAATGCTTTTTTAACGGCGTACTACCAACTGTAAAAAACAAATCAAAAAATTTTACGGTTAGTTTCACATAACCTCAAAGTAAACCTTTTAGTTAGAGAAATTGAAATCAGAAAAAGTTGAATAAATTATACACTGGATTTTTAGGAAATTTGGCAACAATGCACTCAAATAATTGTAGTACCAACTGTAGAAAATAAATCAAAATTTATAAGGTCAATTTTTTATAACTTCAATATAAACTCACAGCATTTGTAATTAGAGAAACTAAAAACTGTAAAAAATGAATAGCCTTAAAACTATACATTGGGTTTTAAAAAAGTTTGGTAAAAATGCTTCTTAATATTAGTACTACCAACTATAAAAATAAGATCAAAATCGATCTGGCACATTTTGTATAACCTTCAAGTTAGATGCCACACAGTAGACGTGATTAAAAAAAATGAATTGAATAACTTCAAAATTATACATTGAAATTTAATGAAATTTGGCAACAATGCTTCTCAATGTCGGTACTACCAACTGTGCAAAGTACATAACAATCCGTTTGGTAGATTTTGCTCTAAATTGGTCTTCTCGCAGCAAGCACTTATATAGAAATTGAAGAAACTAAACTACTTCAATTTGATGAAATTTGGCAACAATGTTTTCAATATCAGTACAACCAACTGTAAAAAAAATAATCAAAATTAAAAGGCTCTATTGGCATAATGTAGTTAAACTTACCATGAACTCAAACCTAATCCGATTCACTTAGCCGGCGTTGGTTTAAATATTTCATAAAAACCTTGTCTTTCAATTTAAGCAAAGGCTAGCAAAATGATTAACAAATTTAAAACTCCAGAAAAATTGTCTTCGGAAATTGGTCACGCTTAATAATACTTGTGTAAAATAACCAAAACAAATGAATAAATAAATCTCAACGTTGTTGTTGTTATAATAAACTGATTAAATTGCGAAATGGGCGTCGTGAAAACACAATTAATTATTCATACAACTATATTGTACCAAAAAACAAAATCAATCAGAAATCGCATCAAAATTGAATTAAATATATATATATATATATATATATATATATATATATGTACATATATTGAGCACCTACCTAAAAATCACATCAAAACCTAATTAAAAATATGTATATATACATATACATACATAAGGAAACATTAGGCACCCACCTAAAAAACGCATTTTAACAAACTAAAACAACAACAAACTTCAAAAAAATATTATTTTTTGTTACACCGATATATATATATATCGGCTTACATTTATTCATTATTTTATAAAATCTATTCTAACCTAAAAAAATAGGAAAAAAATTTATAAATTTAAATTAAAACTGATTAAAAAAAAATTGCAGCGCAATCATATTTAACAAAGACAAAACTATAACAAAATACTCTCAAAATGTGGAAAATAAAGTTTGGGACAAGATTGCAGATTTACCACGCTCACCAATAGATGAAACGGAAATAGTGCTGCAATTAAAGTTGGACAAAGACGACAAAACTTTATTTGGTAATTTTTGTTAACTATATTGGCAACACTGAATTTTTTAATTTCCAGCGAGCACAAGCAACGGCTTCGTGATTTGGGATCTGAATGACAAAGGAGAGAGGATTTCCGACGACGCCATTATGCTCAGTTTACCTTACGCCACTCGCAATATTACTACAAAGATGTTGAGAATTACGCCATTGCTGGAGTTAGGTTAGTTGTGACTTAATAAATAAAAGCCCAAAATTCCACTAGTTTTTGGATACTAATTTATTCCAATTTGCAGGAAAAATTTGTACGTTTGGGATGTAAAAACCTGCAAATTAATAAAAGTCCTAGATGCCCATTTCGATAGATTTATGCAATTGGAACCGTTGACCATTGGTAACTAGAATAGCATTGTCACGTCATCAATTGATAGAACTGTGAAGGTTTGGAACATCAATAACATTTTTGAGCAGGTGCACGTTATCGACAGGCATGAGTTGCAGGTTGATGCTATCAGGTGAGTTTAAAAAATTGCAGGATCAGCAGGAATTAACAAAAAATTTTAAATTATTTTTTTGCAAAGCCTTTCTAATGATTTGGGGTTTTCTGTGACTGCTACTAGGAACTGTGTTGGTGTATGGAATCTCAAAATTGGACGCTTGATTGCAAAATTGGCTGATAGTCCATTGGGGGCTATTGTGACTCATGCTTTGACCACTCCTGATGGAAGGTAAGAAATTTGTTTTAAATAATATTGGTTAAAGTCAGATTTATAAATATTTTTGGTGCACGCAGGTTGCTACAATTTGGTACAATTATTGCCCAACTTGTTGACCAATTTTGATCCAAATTTGGTTAATCAATATTGATAAATGCGTCAACAGCAGCACTTAATCTGACTTTAATCAGATTTCAATTTAACTTAAAGTTGAGTTTTTTTATTTTTTAAAAATATTTTTGGTGCATCCATCCATTGTAGCAACCTACCATATTTTTTTTAAATGATTTTATTTTATAAAAATTAAATTTTTGTAATTTGTTTTTTTTTTTTAAATGTAAATTTTATTTGTTTTTAATTGTAGACTTATTAATAATTTATTATTTAATTGTAATGTTTACTTTGTTTTTTAAATATAACTTTATTTTATTTTTAATTTTTTTGTTTTTCTTATCTATTTTTTGTTTGCATTTTTATCAACTTTTGTTTTTTTAGAACGATAATATCTTCTAAAAAAGTTATTTTTCTAAAATTTAATTTTTTTTTTTTTTTAATTTTTTTTTTTTTAAATTAAAACTAATTATTTTTTTAAATGTAGATTTTATTTCTTAATGTTTTTTTACAAATAAATTGTTTATTTTTTTAAATACAAATTCAAAAATATTGATTTTTTAAATAATTTTTAAAAATGTGTTTAAAAACTGTTAAATTTTGTTTAACCTATATAATAAGGAACAATATGTCAATAATTATTTAAAAGGATGAAATTTAGCCAATGGTTTTTTTTTAGGGTTTTGCCTAATTTACAAATGATTTTGTTGTTACAAACAAATTTAATCTAAAATGTTGATTAATTGCTCATAATTAATTAATTTAAGAAGATGCAACGTTGCAATTTACTAAATATTTAACCTTTCACAACAAGTAACTATAGTTTAATGGTTCCATTGGAAAAAAAATTGTAGCTTATGAATGTAGGTGAGTTTTTAATCATAATAACTATGTACGTAAGCATTCTTCAAATCTGTTTTATGTTATACGCTATAAACAAAATTTACGTGATAGAAAAGTTACCAAATTATAAGAATTTGTTTTTAAATTGTAAAAAATTGTCACCAAATGTAGGGAAGTGTCACCAAATGTATGAGGATGTCACCAGATTGTAGGAAAGGGGCACCAGATTGTAGGGAAGTGTCACTAAATGTAGGGAAGTGTCACTAGATTGTAGGGCAATGTTACTAAATGTAGGGGAGTGTCACCAAATTGTAGGAGAGTGTCACCAAATGTAAGGGAGTGTCACTAGATTGTAGGAGAGTGTCACCAAATTTAGGGGAGTGTCACTAGATTGTAGGGGAATGTTACTAAATTTAGGGGAGTTTCACCAGACTGTAGAAGAATGTTACTAAATATAGGAAAGTGTTACCAAATTGTAGAGAAGTGTCACTAAATGTAAGAGAGTTTTACTAAATGTAGGGGAGTGTCACTAAAATGTAGGAAAGTGTCACCAGATTATAAGGGAGTGTCACAAGATTGTTAAAAATGTCACTAAATTTAGGGGAGTGTTACTAGATTGTAGGAAAATGTTACTAAATTTAGGGGAGTTTCACCAGATTGTAGGAGAGTGTCACCAAACGTAGGGAAGTGTCACCAGATTGTAAGGGAGTGTCACTAAATTTAGGGGACTGCCATTGGAAAAAAAGTTCTAACTTGTAAACATAGGTGAGTTTTTAATCATAATAACTATGTACGTAGGCATTCTTCAAATCTATTTTATGTTATACTCTATAAACAAAATTTACGTGATAGAAAAGTTACCAAATTATAAGAATTTGTTTTTAAATTGTAAAAAATTGTCACCAAATGTATAAGGATGTCACCAGATTGTAGGAAAGTAGCACCAGATTGTAGGAAAGTAGCACCAGATTGTAAGGGAGTGTCACTAGGTTGTAGAAGAGTGTCACTAAATGTAGGGGAGTGTCACCAGATTGTAGGAGAGTGTCACCAAATGTAAGGGAGTGTCACCAGATTGTAAAGGAGTGTCACTAAATTTAGGGAAGTGTCACTAGATTGTAGGGAAATTTTACTAAATGTAGGGGAGTGTCACTAAATTTATGGGAGTGTCACTAGATTGTAGGAGAGTGTCCCCAGATTGTAGGAGAATGTCACTAAATGTAGGGGAATGTCACTAAATGTAGGGGAATGTCACTAGATTGTAGGGGAGTATCACAAAATGTAGGGGAGTGTCACTAGATTGTAGGGGAGTGTCACTAAATGTAGGGGAGTGTCACTAGATTGTAGGAGAGTGTCTCCAGATTGTAGGGGAGTGTCTAAGGGAATGTCATTAAATGTAAAGAAATATTATCAAATGTTAACGAGTGTCACTAAATGTAGACTGGTTGTAGAAAACTGTTATCAAATATTAAGTAAAAAAAAAGAAATAGTAGAAAAAATATGACTACATTGTATTTATTAGATGATTGATGTAATTGTAGAGATTGTGGTATGACTACCAGTCTTGTGTTACAGAGAAATTATATGTTTGTTGAGTGCGCAGAACATATCAATAATTATGTTGCAAGTTTAATTTATAAAAAGCAAGGCAAGTCGACGATAAGATAAACCGAGCCAACACAAATGAAGCGAGTGGAGAATAGCAACTTGAAACGAGTTGGGCACGGGACAAATAAAAGAATTTCAGTAACGTTTGCGCAGTAAAGTGATGCGGTCAAATGATTTAATGGCAATAGCCGTTCTTTGAATATTGTTATGACTATTGATTAGTATTAAGTTAATTATAAATAAATGACGTTAAGCACGGAGTGGTGGTTGAGAGAATTAGCATGCGTTGCTTCAGTTACATAAAAAAATAATTTAGCTTGCATTCAACAATAATATTATAGAATTGATCCACAGTTTTCTTGATAGTAGGACTCAATTTGTAAAGTTAAAAAACTATATTTAAAAAAAATACATCGGAGGTGCCACAAGGATCTTACTGTAGACCTATTCTATTCTTGGTTTTTATTAATGATGTATGTGACACTTTAGCCAACTGTAAATATTTATTGTATGCGGACGGCTTCAAGATATACTGTCCCATTCATTTGTTAGATATTTGTTTGTTGCTTCAAACAATATTTATCTGTTTCTAAATCTCAATAAATGTAATTCTATATTTTTATGTAGAGTGCAGGATTCAATATAATTTGTTTACATTTATTGATGATACTCCATTAAAATCTGTAAGCAAAGTTAAATATCTGAGTGTTGTATTTGACTCAAAACTAACATTTGGTTCTCACTGTAATATGATGTGCTCAAAGGCTAGAAAAATGCTTGGGCTTATCACAAAAATAAGCAAAAACATTAGTGTAGATGTTTATATGGTTTTATACCGCTTGCTAGTCAGATCAATATTAGAATATGGGCGTATAATATGATTCTTAAGATCATGTTCTTATCTATCAGACTAGGTCAAAAGAATTTATTCAAAAAAATCTTAACAAATTATTAAAAAAAAAATTACTATATAATAACGTTAATTTTTTTCAAAACCAAATATAGACATTTACATCTTTTTGTAGTCACGCGTCATAAAGCAAATAATGAATATTACAGTCTTCTTGTTTGAATCATGCGCCAACGTAAAATTTGTTTGGGCTTAAAACATTTTTTTAGCCTGTATTTTAAAAATTTTAACTATCTGTTTTGATAAAATCAGTCAATCGAATCACAGCGGCCAAGGGTCAAGCATAGACAATCAAGCGTCTTATTTATTAATATAAACAAAGCTTTTGATTCCGTCTAGCACGCTGATCTTTTTTTAAATTGTCCAACTTAAATCTGCTCTTTTATTTGTTAAAATTAGTAAACCAGTTTTTAAATAACCAAACACATCAAGTTCATATCCGCTCGTCATTTACTCCTCTTCAAGGTGTCCCACAATATCTCCACTCTCACTTAAACCCAAATTACTGCAATTTAAAATTGTACATTTTGCAATATGCAGATGATATCACACTTATATCGTATGCCAAGTCATTAAAATTCTTTATAGATCTACTTGATTATACTTCCTTTTTATTTTTAAATTCTACTAAACCTACCCTTAATAACTTGTACGCCGCAGAAAGAACTTGCCTACGGTTCATCACAAAAATTTGCCACCTTAATAATCCCTTACATAATCGTTCTAATGAACTGTTATATGCTAAAACCAAACGAACGTTTAAAAAAGCTCCATACAAAACTTGCCAATAATGCCAACAACTACAAAATACTAGCCAACTTAATAATACCCGGAAACCTAGCAGTTGCATTAAAATTTAAAATACCAGCTGAACCTCTGTGACAAATGACATTTTAGACTTATCACTCACCTCATATAATATTATCCTTTTTTTGTTACAAAATAATTTTTATTTTTTTAATTCAACTTAGGCTAAAAGACTAAGATCGATGACAATTAAAAAAAAAAGTTAGTTTATGTACACAAAATGTATATTTTATTTTATTTTCTGTATAGTTTCTTTGAATAACGATGTTATATATATATAAGAATAACTCAAAACAATATTTGTATATTTGCACAAATTTAGTTTAGCATACAGATTGGGGGTGAGCGTTCTAGTTATATATTTCACTAGTAAAACCGCAACAATTGTCTGACATTTCTGACTTTTGAAAATAATTTAAATCCGCTAAATCGTTGCCAATTGCATAAATGATAAGTTAGTATTTATTTAATTGCACTAGATAGGGCCACAGTTTGTTTTATGTTTATATTTACTAAAAATTGTTATCTTATCATAGTTTTTATTACAAATTTTGTTTTAATTGTAACATTTTTAATAATTAAATTATCAGTAATACTGTCGTAACATCGTACTTAATCTGTTAGTTTTTTCAATACACGTTTTGCACTAATACTATAAATAAAAAAATTGACTATAATATTTATCATATAGTTTCAAAAATTATGGATTTTCACTTGTTAGATAATATTTAATATTTTCTAATTTAGAAAATAATTAATTAAATTGTATTTGATATATATATATCGGTTTTTTTTTCTTTATAATATTTAATTACTCTATTCTTTAATAGTAGAATAGTTATGATCATTTTGTAGGAACGCATAAGTTACTTCGTACAGAAATCGGTATTGATCCTAAAAAAAAACAAAACATTATATAAAACTTGATGAAAAAAAATTTAGATAATATACCAGATCATTAACAAAATCATGTCTATACATCCGTAATGTACCAATTGCTCTGCATATATCAACAGCTTTCTCTAATTTAATTTGTTCTAATATTTTCACAAATGATAAATAAAGACCACAACATGATGAACCATCACTGTAATTAATTTTAATATATTCAAATTATACTTTAGTTATAATCATTTATCTTACCAACAAACAATTGTAATATGTTTGTAATCATTATCTATTGATTTTAATACAAAACGGATAAAATTTACTTGTTCGGGAAAACCATCAATATTCCAATCTTTAAAATGCATCAATTTAATTATTTTTTTAGTCTAGAAATGAATTTATAATTAATCTTTAATTTAGTTTGTTAATATATTTATACTATTCCGTGTGTTAAATCCAATGTAATTTCATCATAATTATCATCAAAAATTGTGATCTGCGTTCCTAAAAAAAAACTCAAAATCGGACTCCCCTTCAAACTATAGACCGATAACACTCTTTCCTGTAATAGCTCATTGAATCTTATATCAAACACAAGCTATTCAACCATGTTAGAAATTTTATACCAATACACCAGTTTGCCTTTGCCACCAGTAAATCCACAATTTATTCTTTATGTATTCTTACTTTTAATATACAAAAAACTCACCTGAAAGGTGGTCAAACAGCTGCCTTGTTTCTTGATATAAATAACGCTTTTGATTATTGGTTAAAAGGTCTTCTATACAAACTCTCAATTCTTAAAACTCTTCCTTACTTAATATCTCTTATAAAAAACCTTCTTCAAAATAGAGAACTACGCGTCAGAGTGAAGAATTGACTCTCAACAGATTTTTATCCGGAACAAGATCTTCTCTTTCCCATCTTCTCTACAATATTTACTGCTACAACATATTAAGTAAGAATCCTCTACAATTTAACCGAAAGTCATACATACTGCAGTATGCTGACGATACCGTACTTGTATCTCATTCACAAAATTGTATTAATAGTATTTAACTCCTACAAACTTTAACCAACAAAATACAAACTTGGTTTAACCTTTAAAGGTTATATGCCAATCCCAACAAATCCCAATTCCTGATCTCTTACCACCGTATATCAGAAAACTCACCTAATATTCACCTTAATAATGCAATAATTGCACCATCGCTTTGTTGTAAATACTTAAGTGTGCTTTTCGATAGCAAAACTTCGTTCAAACCTCATTCCCAAGCCGTAAAATCCAAATGCATAATCTGAGGTAAACATTTCTGCTGCTTAACATACAGAGGAAAAGGTATAAACACAAAAAACAGCTACCCATATCTACAAATCAATTTGCCGTCTTCTATTAGATTATGCACCATTTTCTTTTTTACATGTCATAAAAGGACTTTTAACAACTTCATAGAAGCAAAACGATCGTCACTTCAAAAAATTACCAAAATACGTCATCCAAGTAACCTACTTTACAGTATCCAAAACAAATTCCTATTCCAATTGACTCAAATCTAACCACTAAATAATCTGCATCAAGAATTGCATGAAAAATTTAGTAACAAAGCAGCCAATGTTAAGATTATAACTAAGCTCAGTATTCAACAAAATCATTATGTAACAGCCAAGTATAAATTTCTATTTTCTCTTTGTAATGTTATTTACCTTCATATATTCTACTCTTTATATCGTTTTCATTAGTATAAACATACGCATGAGACTTCAGTTGATATCCCTTTCATATTCAACCAACCATCGTCACAATGTAATATATGTATAATCATCTGTCTGTATATAATATGAATAAATATATTTACTACTACTAACAAACGTTTGCATTAATAATTTTAATAAATATAAAAAATGACGTAATACTGAAACTAGTTTACAATTTTTTATTTATTCTATATCTAATCTATTCTAATTCCTATTCTTTTTAGTTATCATTATTATTAATATTATTATTATTATTATTATTAGTATTATTACTGCTACTAAATATATTCTTAAATATGATTGATAATGTTGAAATCTTGCATTGATTATTAATGGAAAAAGATCATCTGAATTTCTTAAATAAACAAATCCAAATAGTTTATTATTACCATTTTGTAGTGAATTGCAAGTAACATTATTATCAATAACATTACATGACTCAATAATTCCTAATTTCTGTTCTGGATATTTATCAATGTTCAACTCCTTCTTGGATGCAGAAATACTTGATAAACATATATAATTTCCACTGAAATTAAAATATAATTATTGAAATATTAAATACAATAATAATTAATCTTTCTTACTTCAAAGTTATCTTTTCATTATTATCCAAAATAATTTTAAAGTTGCTATTATCACATTCAGTAATGTTCATATTAATATTGATTGGTGTATTTATATAAAGAAATTTGGGATAAATGCATTTATAATTAGATTGGTGGCTTTTTAAGCAAACATTAATCTCAAATTTGTAATCAATTCCTTCATCAAATATAAAATATACCTAAAATAAACAAAGTTTGAGTAAATTATATAATATGTAATAATAATTTAAAGAAATCTTAAAAGAAGCGGCAAAGGAAAGCTGTAGAATAAGTAAAATAATAAACAAAACCACAAAGAAAAGTAGATGGTAAAACAAATAAAAACGAATAGAAAAATAAATGGAAAAAACACAAGAAAATTACAAAAAATACAGTGAAGCAAAAAGAAAAGTAAAGAATACAATAAAAAAAGCAAAACAAAAAACATGAACAAAATTCGTAAATAATATGAAAGAAAATGAAAGAAAACTTCTACGAGAAACAAAAGATGTTCTACAGCACAATAAAATAATTAAGGAACAAGAAGAACACAAAGCAAACAAACGTAAAAGACAAAACAAAATACTGACAGAAGAAAAGGAAATAATGAAAAGAATTCTTCAGCAAAATTGCAGAAAAAAAAAACAAAAAAAGGAAGATGAACAGGACAAAAATAAAACAAAAAAATAACCAAAAAAGAATTGGAGAAAGCAATTAAAATAGCAAAAATAGACAAAGTCCAGGAATATACAATTTAACAGCAAAAATGATAAAATACATAAAAATAAAAAAAATAATCTAAAAATAATAAACAACATAATGGAAAAAAAAATTGAAATAGAGAGATAATCCTATCCATACATAAAAAAGAAGACACAAAGATATGTGACAATTACAGAAGAATTACATTATCAAGTGTACCAAGTAAAATATTCACAAAAATAATAGAAGAAAAGATAAAAAAAAAAACTAGAACCACAACTAGGTGAAGAACAACTTAGACTCAGGTAAAACAGAAACACGCAAAAGACTTGATTTACATAATCAGACTTACAGACAAAACAGGGGAAAATATACATATATTTTATCGATCTAAAAAAGGCTTTTGACTGAGTAAGAAGATAAGTCATTTGGAACGCATAAAGTAAGAATAGGAGGCAACGATTTAAAGAAATTCAAAACAAAAATAAGACTGAATCAAGACTGTATTTGAGCCTTATACTCTTTGTAATGTTAATAGACAAAGCTATAAAGAAAAATTAAAAAAAAAAAACAGGCACATGCATTGAATATAGAAAAATGGAACAAATTGAAATACAAATCCTATTGTAAGCGGATTACATAATATTAATAGCAGACAAAAAAGAAAAACTACAAGAAAACATAAGAATATACAAAGAATAACTAAAGAAGATAAGCATAAAAATTAAGACAAGCAAAACAAAGACAATGGTAATAGCGACAACATCTAAGAGGCACAAGATTGGGATCGACAAATAATTGAACAAGTAAAATAGAATTGGAAATAAGGGGAGAAGAATATTCAATGCAATTAAAAAACACTTCTCAGAAAAGAAAAAAAAAATTGAAAAACAATAAAAACTGAAATATACAAAAAAAGTAATAAGACCAGCCCTAATATACTCGAGCAAATCTTGGACAACAAAAAAAAAAAAGAAAACAAAATAAACGCAAGTAAAAAACTCGAAAGTAAGAAGGGTAATTTCACGATACTTCAGACAATTGGCCTCACATTAATATCTCCAATTTTGCTCAAATTTTGTACACATGTTGGAGTGCCAAAATTATGACGATTTTTAAAATTTTATATCTCTAAGAATATTTTGTCTTTTTCAGATTTTGTGTTGTAAATAAGCAAAAAATAGTCAAAAATCATACTTAAAAAAGTGTATCTTGGTTTTCCCAAATTTCTCGCAAAAAATGAGAAATCTACAATTGTATCAAAAATTTTATATCTTTGATTCCGCTACACCTAGAGAATTGAAAATTGAATGATACACCTAAATTAGTACTTTTGATTTCAAAAATAAAAAATTAAATTTGCTTGCCCTAGGGTAAAATATAACACATATTTGTTAAAAATAGGTTACTTTTAAAGGATTTTTCTGTCATTTTTTGTAATTTTACTAATTTTCTAGAGAATTATAAAAAACAGACATAAAGATTGCGTACTACAAAAAATTTCCTATCAATTACAGTAATTCAATTTTTTAAATTTTATTTTTCAAAATTATGAAAAAATCCGAGGAAAATTGCTTAAAGTAATCCATTTTTAGCAATTATGTGTTATATTTTACCTTAAAGCAAGCAAATCCAGTTTTTGTATTTTTGGGATCAAAAGTACTGTTTCAGTAGTATCATAATCAAATTTCAAGGCTTTTGGTGTAGCAAAATAAAAAATATCAAATTTTTGATAAAATGATAATTTTCCCACTTTTTGCAAGACATTTTGGAAAACAAAATAAACACTTTTTGAATATGATTTTTATTATTTTTTGCTTATTTAATTAATATGACCGCATTTATACAGTATTGCACTTAAAAATTGTTATATTTTGGTACCCCAAACATTTGAGCAATATCAAAGATGTCAATGTAGGGACGATGGTCCGAACTATCGTAAAATTACCCAGAAGTAAACTAAAAATAAAACTTATAAAACATTGTCCGAACAGGCCCACGAAGCAGCAGAGAAAAGAGAAATAAAGTAGAGCAAGATAGCAAAAATAGCCCAAGACAGACAAGCTTGGAAAAAAAAAGGAATAATAAAATAATACAGTATTTAGGACTAAGGATAAATAATAATGTAATAATAATCTTACTTTGTAATTTTCTTGTAGCGTTACATACTTCTGAACCATATTTGAGTATGTTTTAGTTGTTTCTACAATTTGTTTCTGTATTGATACTGAAATATTAAAATGGTCAACTATTGCAACTTGAATTGGATATTTCCAAGACAATTCCAGATGAGTATCATTATAAATATATAATTTGGGATCTAATACAGTTTCTGAAATACATTTGTTAAAAAAAATATATATATTTTATAAATACTCACCTAAGCAATTTGCAAATCTTAAATAACATATTAAAATGTAAAAGAAATAATACATCGTTATCAGTTTAGTCGTTTAGTTTAAAATTATATTAATAGTATAAAATATAATATGTATTAATATTAGAATCAATCAATATCTTATCTTTCTACTGCTTAAAGTTTGAAATTAATTTTTTTATTAATTTATTGATAAACATTTAACGATGTGTCATAAACTGATTAGTCAATTTACTATTTATTTTATATAAATTTGAAAATGTGATATTTTTAAAATTACTGAATATATTACAACATAAAAATAACTTTTTTTTAAACCTAGTACAAGTTACTGTTTTTATAATACCAAGGACTTCTTGATATTTTGTTTTAAAATTGCTGGATTATTTTTAAGTTTTTTTTTTTCAAAAATTTAGAATTTTGTCTGAAGGTATTTTTATGTTGTTGTTGTAATTCCTAAATATCACATTTTAAAATTTAAAAAAATTAGTCAGTTTTCTAAAATTAATGTCCAATACTTTTTTTTACATAAGTTAGAATAGCTTAGTGTTCAATGTCATACCCAAATATTTTGCTATATTAGCGTATGGTATTTAAATAATGCTTATTATTATTATTATTTTTTTTTTTTTTTTAAATTTAAAATTGTGATATTTAAGAATTACATAATATACCACAACAACTTAAAAATACCTTTGAATTTAAACCACACTTGTTGAAACTATCACATTGAATTTAAGCAGTCTTTGAACATTGACTTTGAATTTTTATGGCTTATAAAACTTAAATACTGTATTTGAAAGTTTATTCCATTTGTCGATAGTGCTGTTAAAGAAATTTTTCTTAAAAGTTTTGGTCCTACATATTAAAACTATTAGTGAATATTTGTTAGAATTCTTAGCAAGTCTTGTACTACGAGTAAATATTTGTTGAGAGAAAAATGTCTTGTATTTTGTTTAAACAATGTTTATTAAAATATCTATAGAAAATGCAAAGATCTGCAACATTACGCCTGTGTTGTAAAGTAACTAAGTCATTAGTCAATTTTGGATCGGCAATGATTTAAATAGCTTGTTTCTGAATAATGTTTTAAAAAGATAGTGTAGTTTCCAATGTTTTTCCCCATACTAGCAAAGAATATTTAATATAAGAACAAATAATTTTTTTATAAAAATGCAAAAGTTGAACAGAAGTAAAACATTGATTACAAAATCCTAGTTATTTAGATACTTTCAAAGTTATGTCGAAAACATAGTAGTTCCAGAAAAAAATATGTAAAACACCTAGAAGACAAACTAAAGAAAATTTAAATATGGATTTGTTGTTTAGTTTAATATTAAGCACTGATGATACGTTGGATTTAGATTTTGAAACAATAAGAAATTGAGTTAAAATTGACCATGTTTGGAGTACTTTATTCAAATATTGTTTTGAGGTTTTTGTTTATAAATACTACAGACTCTAACCTAGAAATTTCAAGACGTTCTGCCATATTTGTAAATATGGTCTTTGGAAAGTATGAAGTATGAAGGCTGTTATCATCTGATAAACTATAAATAAGATTTAAAAACTTCATTAATGTAAATCAAAAATAAAATTGGAAAAAGAGCAGAACCTTAAAAAACACCAACATTTATGATTTCGGGGTCAGGGTTCAACTATAATTTTTCTATTCAAGAAAACTTTTGATAAGATTTTCGTTTTTTTTATCAAGACTTAAACAATGAAGCTTGTTGACAAGGTTAAGATGCCATACTCTATCAAATGTTTTGAAAATGTCTAGAGCTACTGCAAATTTTTTTCCTTGTTACTCTAAAGTAAAATTCCATTTAGGACTAACATAAGTCAGAAGATCTGTTGTTGATTGTTATTTTGTTCTAAGAACTTGACAATGTAAAAATTAATATATTTTTCAAAAATGCAAGGTTTACAATAAAAAACGCTGACTATTGTTTGGCAACTACAAACTAACTAATAAAAAACTCAAGACAATCTCCTGGCAAAAGTTTGTGAAACTTTAAAAAAAACAAAACTACTTAAAAAGTAACAACCAGAAGCAATACACACAATAGGAGCAGCAGGACGTCAGTGTAAGGAACAAAAAGCAAACCGTTTTAAAAAATAGAAAACTAGGGAAATAGAGTTTTTAATTAGTACAAACCTGACACTACTAAACAAAAAAAAAGTGACAATAAGGCCTTAACCAAAATTCTTTAGGCTAGCCCTAACCGTATTCACAAGTATTAAAAAAAGTGATGCAATTTTTTTGGTTTACGTGATTTTACTTAAATAGGTATAAGGGTATTTGAAGTAAAATAAAATACTTAGTTTGTGTTTTATTTTATTATTATTATGGATTACCACGTAGAAAATGTTTCAACCATCTTTTACATTAGATTTTAGTTTAGTAAATTTTCCATTTTTGGTAGTTTTATTTGTTAGTTTTTGTTTTTTTTTTGCTGTTTCTATAATTGTTTCCCATAGTATGCTGTTAAACGCATTTTGTATATCTAGCGTTATTATGACACAGTGTTGTATTTTTCTGTATGGTCCACTGTTTGCTTCTTTTGCTATGGCTTTTATCTTTCAATGGCTCTTTTTTTCTTCTTTTTATAAATCTATATTGCTTCTGTTCCAATCTTTCTTTTTCTTTTATTTCCTGTTCAATTCTTCTTACGATTACTTTTTCCATAATTTTTGCTAATGTGTTGATCAGGCATTTAATTTTCAATTAGTATTAGATTTGCATTCTTCCAACAAACCGGAAAATAGCCTTTTTTCAGACATCTGTTTATTATTTGTGTTATTTCTATCTCATTTCTCTGTAGCGCTGTCTTTACTATTTCCGCTGATATGTCGTTTGGACTTAATGCCTTATTTATTAAGTAGTTTCTTTATATTCTGTTTTATCTTCTCTACTATTGCAGGAACTGCTTTTGTTTTATTAGCTATTCCTGTTGATTTATTTACCATTTCTCCAGTGGGAAACAATGTTTTAATTATTATTACTTCATTCTTTTCTTTCTTTAAGCACACTGCCTCTTAATTTACTCATTACTATTCTGTTTGGTTTGCCTCAGGGATCTTTGTCTATGGAATCTAACATTTTTTTCTAGCATTTTTTTTACTGTCTTTGATTGCTTTCTTTAAAGCTTTTTGACCTTTCTTGCTGTTTGTATTGTTTTTTTCCTGCATTCCTTGACCCTTTTGCACCAACAGTACGGTCTTTTTCTTTCTCCTTTTTTGTACCTGGGAATTGATTTTTCCGCTGCCTTCTTCAACTTTTTCTAGTACGTTTTGCATATTTTCTATATGTTCTCGTTTTCAGCTACTTTCTTTGCTTCCATAACTCTTTTTATCTTTTCTCTGTCCATTCATCATGTTTTATTTCCTTTCTCTTTTGTCTTTTTTTATTTCATTTTCGTTTGTGCTGTATTGTATGTACTTATGTAAACTCAACAATTCTTCTTTTGTCACTGTCCAGCCCTTTACTACTTCAGCCGTTTCCCATGTTGCTATGGTAATGTCAATTTATGATTTGGATCTTCCTCTTACAAACGTTGGTTTATCTCCTTGGCTGCATATTGAAAGATTTAAAACGGATATCATCTTCTCAAAAATTTGGCATTTCCTGTCGCACTTGATTCCTCCCCATCTTGGCGCTTTGCGTTGAAATTGCCTCCTATCAAAATTTGTTAGCTTTTTTGTTATATTAAGCTGTGTTCTGGTTCTTTTATCTATTCTTGATAATATTCCATTTTGCAGTTTAATCTGATGTAACTACTGTATACTATCAAACTTCCTATATTGGCTCCCTTCTTAAGTGTTTTCCATTTTCTACTTTATTTCTACATTTACCTTTTGCTAAGATAGCTGCGTCTGAGTCTTTATGTTTTATACACTTCCTACTTAATTTGTTTTTTTTTTTGGTTTTATCTTACCGCTGTTAACATCAGTAGGTTTTGCGCATCTCTTCCTCTGATTATATTTGTTTGGATTATGTTATACATTTTTGTTTGAAACCTCATTTTCGTGTTGTCTCCAATTATCTGAATTCTTGTCGTTTACAATCTTAGAAAGTCTTCTCATTTCTCTTTTCTATGTGACAGGGCATCATTTTGCTCCAGTTCTGTGTCCTGTTATACACTCTATACAATATTCCCTATTACTCCATTTGTCTATCTAAAGCATGATTTTGATCTTGTTCTTTACAGTCTGACACTATGTATATTTCATCTAACATTTGCTTTCCTTATTTGAAAAAGACTTAATAGAAAGAATGTCTAAATTATAAAAAAATTGAGGAAAACAAAGAAAAAGTAAAACAGAAAAAATAAGATGTAAGGAAGCAGATACAACAATGGCAATTCTATTTTGGAACGTAACAGGACAAAACAATAAAAAAAATTACATCAGAAATAATGAAATGTGAAAAAAATATGTCAAACGAGTAGATGGATTTGTCAACCAAAAAAAAACATAGAAGAATTAACGCAAAAAAATAATGAAGAAACAAACAAAAACGGGTTATTACAACAAAACTTTTTGTTGGGAAAAAAAAAACTTTAAGATTAACATTGTATAGTAGAAAAATTAAAAATATTAAGAAAGCCTTAAAAGAAACATTACAAAAAGCAGACAAGAGAAGATTAATTATAGGAGAAGTCTCCATTGCAAGAATTGGATCAATCAAAAGAAATTTTGAACAACATATGAAAAAAAAAGAATCATAAAACAGTCAAAAAATAATGTTAGAAATGATAGAAAAAAAAAGGTGGGACATGTTAAATAGAAATAAAGTAGAAAACGATGGTGAGTGTCAAGACTAGTTGCCTGAGCAAAAGATTTTTCTTTGAAGCACAGGGATTGCTTTTGATCTTACTTTGTAGCTGGTTTTTGAGGAGCTGGCATTTTTTTGTGTGCTATTAATCTCTTTTTCTAATACAATAAGCTTTTTAAATTATTATATTTGTTTAGTATCTTTTAGTTGAGAGGTAGTAACGCAATGCTTTTTATTAGGAAATACGTTCAACTGTGTGTGGGTAAGGAAGAATGTGTACAGTTAAATTCTTACACAGATAAGCATCGGCATTTTAGGCGCATTTTATTTGAATCAGACTAAAACAAAGTTATTATTTAAATCTAATAAATGATGTATTTTATTATTGCAATTTTATGTAAATTATCTCTAAAACCAGTGAGGTGCTAAGCATATTGATAAATGGTGGATACTCTTAAATACTAGTGTATGTCTTTAACACTGGGCCAAGAAGTAATTTACATAAGATATTTTATTTATTAAATTTAAATATTTTTATAAATTTCTAAAATGCATTAATAATTTAAAAGAAATCAACCTATGTGTGGTTAAATTTTAAATTTGATTTATATAAAATAGCAGAAAACAGCAAATAAACTACAACATAAGTAATACAAAATTCTAATTTAATTTTTGAAGCAGTGAAAGGTAAATATAAATACAAACAAAATATTTAAAAAAGTAATGTTTATATCAATTACAAGTGTTTATATTCAAGAACTGCCAAAGTAAATATAAATTATAAATCTTATTAATTGAAAAAACATATGTAGTATAGATACTAACTAAGAGTAGTATTTAGTTTACCCATAATATTGGATTTAATGGGTTAACATTTTTTAATACTTTTTTTAAAAGATTAAAATTTATCATAAATATTATTTTAATTGCAATCCATGCACTCTACATTATAATAATAATACTATGGTTGTTTTTATTATATATTGTCATCAGAAAGTAGTTTTTGATTTCTGCTTTCTGTTTTTAGCTTGCTGTTTTTAGTATATATATTTTTTTTAATCCTAAAACAAAATACATAATAATTATTTTTTCAAAAAATAAACTGTTGATATACTCACTTTTTTGAGAAAATAGTTACAATGATTATTAGAGTTATTATAACACTTAAAATGCCAACTACATATGTGGTATACGTATTGTCAATAAAATTTTGATAACTATTCAATTTTGTTTCTACATTATTTGTTGCAACTTCTGGAGTAAATTTCTTTACATTAAATATAAATTCAAAGTTGTCTTCAGTTTTTGCATAATGAATAAAACCATATACATCATAATTTAACGTATTGCATTTGATATCATTACCAGCGATATTGCAAGGTTCAATTATCCCTGGTTCTTGTACTGGGTAGACATCTGTATCATATTGTATATTGGATGATAAAGGAATTGTTGAAACGCATAAGTATTTTTCACTAAAATTAAATTAAATTAGGTATGAAATTATAAAATAAATTAATTACCCAGCAATAATTTTTTCATCATTTATAACCATATTAAATTTATTTTCACTGCAATCAAATATGTCCACCTCCAATCTGACTGGTGATTTTATATAAGCCGATTGAGGAAATTTGCAAATATTATCATTATTTTTATTAATTGCACAGGTTTCAATTTCTACTTGATATTCGGTTCCTTCTTCAAACTCAATATATTCCTAAAAAAAAAAAATTAATTTTGTTTTATAAATTATTTTGTAACGTACTTTGTAATCTTGAATTTGATTAGTATTCCTGATGATTATATGGTCATAAATTCGATTTATTTTAATAACTTTTTCATAAGTTGTTATTGTAATATTAAAATGATGAACTGTTTGTATATTTCTTAGATACTTCCAACTGATGCTTAAATGGGTTTCATTAGATACTTTCAAACTTAAATTTTTTACTGGAACTAAAATTAAAAATAATAAATAATCAAGGTTTTTAAATCTTTATCAATGGGAGTTTCCGAATACCATTTTTAGTAAGTTTAGGTTAGGTTAGGTTAGATTAAGACAGAAGTTTGTAACTTTAAAATTTGTTTGTTTAAATTTTTGAACAAAACGTTAAATAAAAATTGTTAAATTTTAATTGTTACATTTGTAATTATTACAAGATAATATTGACAGTTTTATTCTTAATAAATAAAAATACTAATTAAAACAAAGTAAACAATTTATTTTCAGATTAATTTTAATTTATTTTACAATTTTGTACGTAGCAAACTTTATTTTTATTATTTTTAGTTAAAATTGAATCAAATATTTAAAAAATTAATTTTAAAATTTATGTTTATACCACTATCATGTACGATTGTTAAAGCCAGAAACAATAATTAAAATCAGTCTAATTGTGCTCCGGAGCAGAGGTAAGGTGCTGCAATTATAAATTAATTTCTACTCGAATGTGATTAGATTATGTGATATGTCTAGCGCATATGTGAAACAATTTAAAACCACTGATGTGTTTTGCATTCAAATTATTGATTTGACAATAAATAATATAAACTATTATAGTAATTTACTTACCCCAAGCTTGCACAATTAAAATATTTAACATAATAATACATATTAATGCCATTTTTTTCTATAATTGACCTTAGAATTGAGTGTTAGAATTAAAATAAATATTATATGAACAAAATTAGACTTATCTTTAAACTTATACTGATAGTTTCAAGATAATGCACTTTTTTGCAGATTACAAATAATTATTGTTTTTAAACGTATTTAAATTTGAAGTATTAATTAAAATATGTATTTACTAACATTATTAAATTTAATTTAAATGTCAAAATTATTATTTAATTAGCAAAAACTTGGTAGAGTTTTTTTAACAATAACTGCATTTTTGCTTGCAAAAACACGTAATACAGTTTTTGTTTGTATATCTATTTGAAATGCACTAAAACCGTTTTAATTATATAGTGGTTTTATTTTTATTTTGATACATTAAGAACTAAGACTATAAAAAATAACTATTCTAAAAATATTTATTTAAAATTGTGTAAAACCCAGTTATATGTTTTTTTTTATAAATTGACGCAACGCACTCTAAACCTCCCAACCACCACGCCGTGCTTTAACAAGATTGATACGTTTAATTTGTCTTAACCACAATTTATTAGATCTGACTTGAGTCATTGAAAAATTTTAAGAGACATTTGAAAAGTATATAACTTTAATTAAAATAACTTAGTACTTATAGAATACTATATTAGAAGCACTCAATTTAATAAATCCTACTTATATTGTTGTAAGATCTTAAAAGATATTTAAAAAAATTTATAACTTTAAAACCGTACATTGAAAATTGTAGCAATTTAGTACTACTAGAGTACTAATTTATTAGTACCAATTGTGTAAAAATAATCAAAATTAATACGCTCAATTTGACTTAAAGTCAATTTAATAAATCTGACATATATCATAAAAAGATCTAAAGAGACAATTGAAACATTCACAACTTTAAAACCGTACATTGAAAAATAATGCAATTTGGTACTACTTAAGTACTATTTCATTATTACCAATTGTGTAAAAATAAACAATATTGATACGCTTAATTTGACTTAACCTAAGTTTAATTAATCTGACTTATGTCATTGAAAGATCTTAAAACATAATAGAAACATTTATAACTTTGAAACCGTACATTAAAAATTGATGCAGTTTGGTACTACTAGAGTACTATATTACTATTACCAATTGTGTAAAAATAAACAAGATTGATACGCTTAATTTGACTTAACCTGAATTTAATTAATCTAACTTATGTCATTGAAAGATCTTAAAAGACATTTAAAAAATGTATAACTTTGAAACCGTTCATTGAAAATTGATGCAAATTGGTATTTATAGAGTACTATATTAGAAACACCAACTGTGTAAAAATAAAGAGGATTGATACGCTTAATTTAACTTAACGTTAATTTAATTGATCCGATTTATATCATTGTAAGATCTTAGGAGATATTTAAAAAAATTATAAATTTAAAATTGTACAATAAAAATTGATGCAATTTAGTACTAATAAAGTACTATGTCATTAAAACCAATTAAAAAAAATTGCACATAAAACTATAAAAATTCTGGTCGATTTTTTGAAGATTATTTACATTTTACACATCCGAAATAAATAAAAAATAATTTATGCTATAAAGAGTACATCAGTAATCTGGATAAAAAGTTTATACTAACTCAAAGAGTTTTTGGAAATATGTCAAATCTAAAAATTCTGATCATAGCATTTCTAACATTATGCATAATAATAATGTGACGGCATTCACAAAAGAAGAAATTTCTAACTTATTATTATCTTTAGGTTGCTCCTCCACTAAATTACTGGAGCCCAAGTCACTTACTTAAGGCTATATTAGTACCAAATTGCATCAATATCCAATAAAGCGTTTAAAAATTGCAAATTGTTAAGTTGACTTCTGCGCTCTTAATTTAATATTATCAAGTTAATTGAATTGAGGTTATGCAAAATTGAACGTATAAACTTTAATAAAATTACACAGTTGGTATTTATGATATTAGGATATATTGGTACCAAAATGCATCAATATCCAATAAAGCGTTTAAGAAGTGTAAATTGTTAAGTTGACTTTTGCGCTCTTAATTTAAAATAATTAATATAATTGAATGGATGTTATTGAAAATTGAGCGTATCAGTTTTATTAAATTTTGCACAGTTGGTACTTATAATGCTAAACTAAATTAGTACCAATTTTCATTAACATCCAATGTACCGATTATTAGTTATAAATTTTTAAGTAGACTTTTAAGCTCTTAATTTAATATAATTAAGTTAATTGAAAAGAGTTTATGCAAAACTGAGCGTATACATTTAAATCATTTTTATACAGTTGATACTTGCGGTAATAAGCTATATTGGTACTAAACTGCACTAAAATCCAATGTACCATTTATGAGTTGTGAATTGTTAAGTTGACTTCTGCGCTCTTAGTTTAATATTATCAAGTTAATTGAATTGAGGTTATGCAAAATTTAGCGTATGAATTTTAATAAATTTTACGCAGTTAGTACTTATGATACAAAACTGAAATAGTACCAATTTGCATCAACACCCAATGTACTGTTTATAAGTTATGAATTGTTAAGTAGACTTTTGCGCTCTTAATTTATAATGGTCTAGTTAATTGAATTAAGGTTATGCAAATTTGAGCTAATAAATTTTATTTTATTTTACATAGTTGGTATTTATAGTATTAAACTATATTAGTACCAATTTACACCAATATCCAATAAAGCGTTTAAGAACTGTGAATTGTTAAGTTGACATCTGAGCTCCTAATTTAATATAATTAAGGTAATTAAATTGAGTTTATGCAAAATTGAGCGTAGGGATTTGATCCAATTTTGCACAATTAGTACTTATGGTACTAAGCTATATTGTTACCAATTTGCATAACCATCCAATGTACCGTTTATAAGTTATGAATTGTTAAGTAGACTTCTGCGTTCATAATTTATAATGATCAAGTTAATTGAATTGAGGTTATGTAAAAGAGAGTTAATAAATTTGATTAAATTTTACATATTTGGTACTTATAGTATTAAACTATATTGGTACCAAATTTCATCAATATTAAATAAAGCGTTTAGAAATTGTGAATTGTTAAGTTAACTTCTATGCTCTTAATTTAATTTAATCAAGTTAATTAAATTGAGGTTATGCAAAATTGAGCGTATAAATTTTAATAAACTTTACACAATTGGTACTAATAGTATTAAACAATTTTGATACTAAATTACATCAATATCTAATGTACCATTTATGAGTTGTGAATTGTTAAGTAGATTTCTGCGCTCTTACTTTAATAGGATTAAGTTAATTGAATTGAGGTTATTGAAAATTGAGCGTATGAATTTTAATAAACTTTACTAGTTGGTACTTATTCTATTAAACTATATTGGTACCAAATTGCATCAATATCCAATAAAGCGTTTAGAAATTGTGAATTGTTAAGTTAACCTGCGCTCTTAATTTAATATGATCAAGTTAATTGAATTAAGGTTATTGAAAATTGAGCGTATAAATTTTAATAAATTTTACACATTTGATACTTATGATATAAAGCTATAATAGTACTAAATTGCACCAATATCCATTGTACAATTTATGAGTTGTGAATGGTTAAGTTGACTTTTACGATTTTAATGTAATATAGTTAAGATAATTGAATTGAGGTTATGCAAAATTAAGCGTATAAATTTTAACAAATTTTACACAGTTGCTACTTATGGTATTAAGTTATATTGGTACAAAATTGCACCAATATCTAATGAAGCGTTTATAAGTTGCAAATTGTTAAGTTAACTTTTTTCTTTTTAATTTAATATTGATTAATTATTAATTAAAATAAGATTATGCTAAATTGAGCGTAAAAAAATTAATAAATTTTTCACAGTTGATACTTATGGTACTAAGTTATATTGTTATCAATTTGCATTAACATCCAATTTTCAGAGCCTGTCCCATCTCTTCCTCTGTGATAAATTTAAGCACATGCTTAATTACAACTTCTAAGCATTTCTTTAGAGTATTGAGATGGACCGTTGATTTTCTGTAGTCTGCGTTAATACAGGGAGTTTATAAATGAATGGGATTATGTAATCACTTTAAATATGCCGTTTTTTTTAAATTGTCCACTATACTATTTGTTTTGACAGTTTAATTTTGACAGCTGTCAATCAAACAAGGTTATAAGAATGTATACAAATAAAGAGAATATTTTTATTATTGAATCCTACTTTAGGAATGGGCGGTTTGGTAATGGGAAATGGCTCTATTCTATTTCGGATTGTGTTCGAGAGTTTACTACTGATAATTATAAACATGTAAACATATGAAAATATTTTTATTATTGAATTCTAAGATAGGCAACTTTATTTACGCATTTTTACTACAGTTAGACACGTGGTGTGAGTATATAGGTGTGGCAACCTCTAAACAATGACGTCAAGTGGGTGATAAAAACTCGCATTTGTGGTGTGAGTATAATGGTGTGTCCGTTTCGTAAACATGACGTCAGGTGGGTGATCGAAACTATAGCAACGCGCAATTCACACGAATCAGAAGCTTAAAGTCATAATAATAATGCGAGTTCTTATCACCCACACGACGTCGTTGTTTAGAGATTGCCACACCTATATACTCACGCATTATTCTTATAAATTTAAGCGTGTGATTCGTGCGAATTGCGCGTTGCTATAGTTTCTATCACTCACTTGACGTCATGTTCACGAGACGGACACACCACGGTTAGACACAAATAGTGTAGCTCGTATAATAATGATGTATCGAAACTAGCCGGACTGAAAATGAACCTCAACAAAACAAAAATTATGAGCTCAGATGAGTTGGAAATCACCGTAGACCAACACACATTCCATACGGTGAAAGAATATGTATATCTCGGCCACACCATCAAGCTTGAAAAGGAGAATCAGACTGCTGAAATTAATAGAAGAATTAGGCTGAGTTGGGCGGCATTCGGAAACCTGGGTTACGTGCTTAAGAATAACACTATTCCTATAAATCTAAAAAGGAAGGTCTACGATACATGTGTACTGCCAGTATCTACATATGGCCTAGAAACTGCCACGTTAACGCAAAGAAGTGCCCAAAGACTAAGTGTTATGCAAAGAGCGATGGAGAGATCCATGCTTGGAATAAGCTTGAGAAATAAAGTACGTAACGAAGAAATCCGATTAAGAACTAAGGTGACAGACGTTATAAAACGTATTGCGCAACTAAAGTGGAGATGGGCAGGACATGTGGCTAGACAAGACCCCAATAAGTGGACTATCAGGATAATGAAATGGCGCCCAAGAACAACAAAAAGAAGTACGGGGAGACCCCAGAAGAGATGGGCAGACGACATTAGGAGTATAGCGGGATATAACTGGTTCCAAGTTGCCCAGAACCGAACTACGTGGAAAAATCTGGAAGAGGCCTACATTCAGGAGTGGATGAGCAAAGGCTGAAGAAGAAGAGATATACACACAAAAATATGTTTTGGTTGCACTCATACCTTTGACCGTTTTAATACTCTTGTAGGTAGGATTGCAATTTTTTTATTGCTAAATGCCTCTGACCCGGAAACAACTGCTTTTTCGTAATCACAATTGATAGAAGACGAAATTTAAAAGTTGTACTAGTGTTGGATTCCAAATCGGATTCTTCGTCACCGGTGAGGATGAGGTTTGTTTTTTTTTTGGGCATTTCCTTTTTTGTTAGTCTCTGAAAGTTGGCTAAAAACCCATAAAATACTTTAAGTTGAAGTGATTTATCCATTAACTTCTACTTTTTCTACTGGCAGATGGTACCCTTTGTTGTTTTCAATAGGCTTTTTGGTGATGGTAGTTAAAGAGGAGATTGCCTGCTCTTGGGCTGACCTTAGGTTTATGACGGTTGGAATTGGCGGTTTTGCCGTCGTCCTCCGTTAAAATGTTACGTTTTTTGTTTTTATCGGTCTTTTCTTTCCATCTTTGCGTTTTTGGTTTTTGCTGGCTGATTCATTATGATAGACTTGAATGCTTCAATTTTTTTGGTTCTGAAACTTATGAACCTAGTGGCTGCCTTTCTTCGGTTTTGTGAGTGAGCAGCTGCTGCCAAGACTAATATTTTTAGTTAATTAAATATGTTAAATGGGTTTATTAAACTTCTCTATATATATATATATATATATATATATATATATATATATATTAGAAGAATAATTGGCGCTCTTTTTTGTATTTTAAATCCCACTCATCCCGATTAGCAGCTGGAAAAGTTTTGTGCGCCGCAGTAAGAGTAAAAATACGAGTGGGGGTAAAAGATAAGCATATGCGCATATGAATTAACTGTACTTGTTACGCTTCTGTAGAAAGCTTTAGTTAAGCCAAAACTTGTATTGTGTTTAGACCTGGAATACATACAATAAATATAAAATATATATAGTTGTCATCTCCAAACACGTTTTAAATTTTTTTTTATATTCTAATCAATAAAGATTATAATATCAATAATATATATATATATATATATATATAAATATAGATAAGATCACTGCAAAATAATATTATTCATAAACATTTAATTAAGTAACAAGAACCAATATGTTAACTAAAGTTACTTTAATTTGTTTTTTAACATTTTACTTAACAATAATAAATGGATTAGGTAAGTAGTTTAAATTATAGATGATTAATATTTAATAAATGTATTTCAGATGAAGTGAATGATCCTAAATTAAATATTTATAATACGAGCCATTTAGAATTGTCTTGGAAATATCCAAAGGACAATCAAATAGTGAGCCATTTTAATATCTCAGTAAAAATACAAACTGAGATAGTAAACACAAATAGGCATTACCCAAACATGATTGAAAAATACATGAAGCATAGAAATAATTACAAGGCAAGTTTTATTAAAATGTTGATTAAGAAATAATAATAAAAATATCAATAATTATTTATTTTCTGAATTATTGACATTAATCTAGATATAAGCCGGTGGAGCCATTTCTATGATGATTATTTATAAATTGAAATTTGTTTAAAAATTAAAAATATATTATGCTCTAGAATTAGTATTATTATTTCGTAACAATACCAATACCAAATACTACTGAATTTGGTTTTATTGTATTAATAATTTAATAGCAATAATAAAATCTGTTTTTTAGACATTTATCGAATTTGATGAAGGAATTGAATACCAGTTTGAAATTAATGTTTGCTTAAATGATAACAACTCTAATTACAAATGCATTTATCCCAAATTTCTTTATATAAATACACCAATCAATATAAACATGAACATTACAGATTGCTGGAATAACAACTTTAAAATTGCCTTGGATAATAATGAAAAGATAACTATGGAGTAAGGAAAGATTTATTATTATTGTATTAAATATTTAAATAATTTTAATTTAATTTTAGTGGAAATTATATTTGTTTATCAAGTATTCCGGCATTCAAGAAAGACTTAAATGTTGATCAATATCCACTACAGCAATTAGGAATGATTGAATCATGTAATATTACTGATAATAATGTTACTTGCAAATCTTTACAAAATGATAATAATAATAAATTATTTGGTTTTGTATATTTTAGAAATTTAGATGATATTTTTCCATTAATAATTACAATCAATTTTCAATACAGTGAATCAAATGTTCAAACAATTGTAGTAGTATTATCAGTAATGATAATAATGTTTGTAATTATATATTTAATTTTTGTAAAGTCGGAATAGCAGAATTTTAATATATTTCGAACAGAAAATGATATATATTTAAAAACAAGAGTTTTACAACATTTAATAAATCTTTTAATATTAATAAATGATGTATTTTATGTAAACTTATGTAAACCTTTTCATTCAGTTAGAGACACACATCACTCGTGTTTCAGGGCATGCACCCATTCAAAGAGACAATTTACATAAAACGCCGTTGCTTGTCCGTGTAAGCACCCTGTTCCAATAATTTTTTTTTTAAATAAATATCTATTATCTCGGATTGCAATACTCACAATGATATTTGGGTAACTCCGGCTACGAACGCCAACCATAGAAAAGCAATTGCTTTCCTCAAATCTAAGAACGTTGCATCAAAGTGGTAATCCGCCATAAGCATTGAAATTGCTTGGTTTCACTTTATCCAATGTATGAAAAACAAATTTGATTGCTTCTTAATATTGTTCGTGCAACTCTATAAAGAAGCAAAAATTACAAAACTCGACATTCTTTTGCAAACAACATTCCAGATCAAATCGGCAAAATAAATTCTTCTTTGACCAGAACATTAACGTCTTGTTAGTGTAAGCCAAATTACAAACTCAAACATGCGTTGACCATTCCAAAGTAGATATTCCTGACAATTTTACGCAAACAAATGCGATTATTGCAAAGATGCTCAAACTTGCATCAACCAAATTAACGTTATTAAATCGGCACATTTTAAAATGGTTTTTGATCCACACAAATTTTAGGCCAAAATTAGGCTTTAATAATGGTTCAATTAAATTTTTGAACGTTTCAACAGTTTATGCCGGATTTTGGTTTCTAACAATATTTTGCATAATATTTTTTACATTTTTTAACACTACCATCACCTTTAGTGACAAAGAAATGTTTAACGCGGCAAAGAGTAATATTACATATCTTCAAACCATCCGCTGGTACTCCCACTTACTCACCCAAATGTTTGCCATCCAAGAAGTAGATACTACTATCATCTCTAGTGACTAAGAGACTTTTAACGCGGCAGAGAAAAAATTATTTTTTTTTAGAAGTAACACTTGGGAGGGAGGGCGGAAACCCCAGTTTGGCTAACCCACCCACCCAAGTGTTTGTTTACAAATAATTGATATAATCATCACCTCCAGTTCTAAAAAAACTTATAACGCAGCAGAGAAAAATAAATTCAAATTTCTTGATAACCAACACTTAAAAGGGTGGGCGGGGACCCCAGTTTAAATTATCCGGTAATTTTGTTCTAAAATGCCCACCCACTTTTGCAAATGTTTGCTTACAAATAATTGATATAATCATCATCTCTAGTTCTAAAGAAAGTTTTAACGCGACAGAAAGGAATAAATTCAATATTCTTGATAACTAACACTAGGAAAGGTGAGCGAAAACCCTAATTTAAACTATCCGCCGGTTTTCATTTTTTGGAGCGGGCCACCCACTCAAGTGTTTGCCGTCCAAAGACTCGATACCATCATCACCTCTAGTAATTAATAGACTTTTACCGCGGCAGAGAAAAATAATTTTAATTTTTTTGATCAATACTCTTGAGCGGGAACCCCAATTTAAACCATCCGCCGGTATTGGAATAGCCCACCCATCCTCCCAAGTGTTTGCTTACAAATAATTGATATAATCATCGCCTTCAGTTCTAATGAAAGCTTTAACGCGGCAGAGAAAAATAATTTTAAATTTGATATCTAACACTTGGGCTGGTGGGCAGGAACCCCAGTTTAAACTATTTGCCGGTATTTATGATCTGGAGTGACCCACCTACTTATTCAAGTGTTTGCCATCCAAGGATTAGACACCACCATCCATCATCTATAGTGACTACTTAAGGCAGCAGAAAAAAATATTTATAATTTTTTTAATAACTAACACTTGGGCGGGTGGTCAAAAACCCCAGTTTAAACTATAAGTCAGTACTCATGTTCAAGAGTGACCCAAACACCCAAGTGTTTGCCATCCAAGAAATAGAAACCACCATCACCTCTAGTGACTTAGAGACTTTTACCTGAAAAGTAATTTCTAATTTTATGATAAGTTACATTAGGGCGGGTGGGCGGCGTTTCTAATTTAAACTATCAGCCGGTAGTTATGTTCTGGAGTGGCCCACCCACCCTCACAAGTGTTTGCTTACAATTAATTAATATAATCATCACTTCTAGTTCTAAATAAATTTTAACGCGGCAGAAAAAAATAATTTTAATTTTTTTGATAAATAAAACTTAGGAGGGTAGGCGGAAACCCCAGTTTAAACTTTCCGCCAAATTACTCATGTTCTAAAGTAACCCACACACTTACCAAAATGTTTGCATTTTAAGGATTAGATACCACCATCACTTCTAATGACTAAGAGACTTTCAATGCAGCAGAAAAGAAACCTTTTATTTTTTTTAATAACTATCATTTGGGTGGGTGGGCGGAAACTCCAGTTCAAACTATCCGCCGGTACTCAAGTTATGAAGTGACCCACCCACTTACCCAAATGTTTGCCATCCAAGGAGTAGATACCATCATTACCTCTCCTGACTAAAAGACTTTAACAACGGCAGAGAAAAGTAATTTTAAATTTCTTAATAAGTAACACTTGGGCGGTAAGGCGGAAACCCTAGTTTAAATTATCCGCTTGTACTCAGGTTCTGGAGTGGCCTACCTACCCACTCAAGTGTTTGCTATCCAAGAATTAGATGTCACCATCACCTCTACTGACTAAAAGATTTTTAACGCGGCAGAGAAAAGTAATTTTGAATTTGTTGATAAGTAACACTTGGGCGGGTGGGCGGGAACCCTAGTTCAAATTATTCGCTCGTACTTATGTTCTGGAGTAGCCCACCTACCCACCCAAATGATTGCAATCCAATGAGTAGTTACCACCATTACTTCTATGACTAAGAGACTTTTAACGCGGCGGAGAAAAGTAATTTTAAATTTCTTGATATCTAACACGGGTATGCGGAAATCTAAATTTAAACTATCTGCCGGTACTTATGATCTGAAGTGGCCTACTCACTCACCCAAGTGTTAGCCATCCATGGATTAGTGACTGAGAGACTTTTAACGCAGCAAAGAAGAAAAATTAATTTTTTTGATAACTAACATAACTTGATTGGGTGGGTGGGCGGAAAGTACAGATTAAACTACCTGCCGGTACTCTTGCTCTAGAGTAGCCCACCCACCCACCCAAGTGTTAACCATCTAAGGAGTTAATACCACTATCACCTCTAGTGACTAGGAGACTTTAACGCGACAGAAAAAAATAATTTTAAATTTTTTAATAACTTACACTTGCTGGTACTTGTGTTCTAGAGTGGCCCACCTACCCACCCAAGTGTTTGCTATCCAAGGATTAAAAGCCACTATCACTTCTAGTGAGTAAAAGATTTTTAACGCGGCAGAAAAGAGTAATTTTAAAGTTCTTGATAACTACTACTTGGGTAGTTGGGCGGACACTACATAACTCACCCACCCTCATAAATGTTTGCTATCTAAAGAGTAGATACCACCATCACCTTTACTGACTAAGAAAATATTAACGCGGCAGAAAAGAGTAATTTTAAATTTCCTGATAACTAATACTTGGGTTGGTAAGCAAAAACTCCAGTTTAAACTATTTGCCGGTATTCATGTTCTGGAGTGGCCCATCAACCCACTCAAGTGTTTGCCATACAAGGATTGGATACTACCATCACCTCTAGTGACTAAGAAACGTCTAACGCGGCAGAGAAGATTAATGAGCTATAATCTCAGTTTAAACTATTTGCCCGTACTCATGTTTTGAAATTTTATATCCAAATTTTGCTGTTTTTGAAATTTTATAAAAATACTAATAATGCTTCATTTTATGGCAGGACTTTCTGACAATATTTTAATGTTTTAAAAATAAATTTTGTCAGAAGTGGGAGATAGTTGCGTATGAACATATCTTCTATTCTAGTATCATGTGCTTAAGTAATTATTAAGTACTAGTTTAATAAAGTATTGTTTGTTTAAATATTGAGTTAATATTTATATTATACCAATGTCAGTATAATATTTTGGCCAGATAAGATGATAAGATTTTTAAATTTTAATTTTTTTTAATTTACTAGTTTGTGCTGTTTATTTAGTTTGCCAGTTAAGCAAGATTACTACTGAAAAAGTATTAAATATAAAATATAAGCAAACTGATAATGATTAGATATTAAAAGCAAAATGGCAGTCTATTGCTGAATGCATTGGTGTATAAATAGAATAAAACATGATATTTTTAATAATTTTAGTTTTCATAAGTAAATTTTTAGTAATGACTTATGCATGGGGTAAGTAAACTATAAGTAAAATTATACATTTACAATTAAATCAATTGTAGAAGCAGTCAGAGACTTTAATTTAATCATATTTAACGAAACCCATTTAGAAGCCAGCTGGAAATATGGAATAAGAAATGTAGTAGTTACACATTTTAATATTTCTATAAAACTAGTAGAAACAGTTATAGAATCCGATAGAATCTACAATAATATAATAATCCCATGCATGAATCAAAAAAATTATAGAGCAAGTATTAGTGCCGTCTGACAAAAGACTGATTTATCATTTAATATTAAATGCGCGCGCCGAGTTAGTAAGTTTTTGATGCAAGAATAGAATAATATTAAATTAGTCTTGTGTCAGACGGCTTTTAGTTTTCATTTTATTATAATTAAAGTTTTTTTATATTTAATAATTTATTAATACAAACTGTTTTGTTTTGTTAGGTTTATATAGAATATGATGAAGGAATCAGATATCAATTTATAATAGAATCTTGTGATAGAAATAACTGCAAATGCCCCCAATCAGAATATATAAATACACCAATAACATTAAATTTAAACATAACAGGATGTAAAGATAACAAACTTCTTGTAACATTGCATAATGCTCAGTCTTTTAAAAAGTAACCAACATTATTTAAATTAAATATTTTAATAATTAAAATTAATTTCAGCAACATATATTTATGTTATTCAGAAATTGATTTAAAAGGATTGCATTTAAATACAGGTTTTTATCCAAATCAAGAAAAAGGATTAGTGAAGCCTTGTAAAATAGCTGGTAATATGGGATGCTCTAAAAACATATTTGGATTAGCTCAATTACCACATTCTAGTGATGTTTATGAATTAAAAATTAATACCAAATTTAACACAATAAGTGATTCACATTTGAAAATATTTAACGAAACCCATTTAGAATTATTTTGGATGTATTATGGTGACTCAATTCTTTATTTCAATATTTCAATTAGTTTACAAGAAAAGATTACAGAGATAAAAAATAATGAAAATCGAAATATCAAAGTCAATTATTTAAATAACTTTGAGCATCATTATAAGGTAATTTTTAATAAAATTTTATTAATAAATTAATACACTATTTAATTTCAGAAATATTTCAAATTTTATGAAGGCGTTAAATATGAATTTGTTATTGAAATTTGTCCTGAAGAATATAATTGTAATTTTTCTAAAGTTTTTTATGAATTCACTCCGATTAAATTGGAAATAGATGTAATTGAATGCAATTATAATGCTGTTAATGCAGTTATAAGCAAAGAAAAGATTATTAATGGGTAAATTTAATTTAATATATATTATATAAGGTAGTTCAAAAAAGAATGTAAAATACTTAAGGGGGTGGTAGTACAAACCACAAATTCATTAAAAATTTGTAAAAAAGGTTGAAAACAAAAAATCAAAAATACGGTGCCGATAGTTTGTCCTCTTTTGAACAAGATGAATTCCGATCTTATGCGCCTACTCTCTTGCCGCCACACTTAAACGCAAAAATGCGACAAAACTCGGGTTTCCAAAAGAAGTCGGTGTGGCGGATCCAAACCCAAAGTCGAAACGGCCTTAAAACGTTCGCATGTGGCAAAAAAATGACCTAAAAATTGACCAACTTTGAAAAATGGTTAAAAACAAAAACTCAAAAATTTTATAACACAATCTCATTCTTGTTCGAACGAGACCAAGCCCGATCCTCTGCGTCAAACCCAGAGACACTTCTATTCTTTTGCGCAACTCCACTTTTAGCGTTTTTATTTTACCTTTGCGCCACCACACTTAATCGCACAAATACGGAAAACGGGAAGCCCGACCGCGACTCGAGTTTCCGAAGAAAGTCAATGCAACGGACCCAAATACAAAATCAAAACAATTCTAAAAAATGTTCCTTCCAAAATCGGCTTACTTTGAAAACTCGTAAAAGAGTGTAAGACAAAATTCAAAAATTTGTTCTAAGCGATTGCGTATTTTTTTGTTTTCTTTCGAACGAGACCAAGCGCAATTTTCCACGTGCAAACCCTGAGCACTTCTATTATTTAGCAAGATCCCACTTTTTGGCAAAAAAAACGCTTTTTTTTATCTTCGACGCTCCGCCGCGGGTTAAAGCGCAAAGATATCAAAATACGGTAAGAAAGGTAATCAAAAGATAAAGGACGGATCTTGCGAATGAAAAGAATTTCATTTTTTTTTGCAATTCCGGAAGGACTGGCGGCGAACTCTCGTCTTTTTGGAAAGCGGCGGTTTAAAAACAAATGTCAAACTTAAAAATTGCTTTTGCTTTTAGCTCACGGAATGTCTTGATTAGTTCTATTGCTGCTCATGCTTAAACAGTTGCATATACATAGTTATTCATTACATACTTTTATTTGGAAAATTAAATTTGCTATAAAGAACCACTATTGCCAACTAAGTTACTTTAACTGGTTTAATGTACCTAATTGTTAAACATGAAATTGCAATTTGTTAACGAAATGTCTTAACTGGTTTAGTTGCTCTTCGTGGTTAAACGGTTGCATAATTATAAATACTTATGCGTAAATGGTTGCATATTAATGATCATTTATTAAGAACTTGATTAATAAAATATGTTTGAACTAAATTTATTTAATTCTAACCAATAATAAAAAAGTTATGCAATTATTTATTTTAAATAACTTCAAAATTAGACGCTATTTTGTTTCTTTTTAATAAATTCAAAAGTGACGTCATAATTGTCTATTTTTAGGTTATGTACAAATCAAATTTCATTAAATTTCAGCTTAAAATAAGAAAGTTATGCACATTTTTTGATTAATTTATAATTTAACAAATTCAAAAAAATGATGCCATTTTGTAATTTTTGCAAATAATTATAATTCAATAAGTGCATCATATTTGCATTGTTAAATTTGTACAATTAACGATTTAAGTAAACCAAATTTTATTAAATTTTAGTCAAAATTAAAAAAATTATGCAACTTTTTTGACTTCAACCAAATTTTACTTAAATTCAAAAATGTTTTGCCATTTTAAGATCTTTTTAAATAGTTAAAATCCAATAAAATTACTATATTTGTACTTTTATAGGTTATGTGTAAAAAAAATTTGATCAAATTTCAGCCATTAATAAAAAAGTTATGCAACTTATTTGACTTCAACTAAATTTTTTTCAAAATCAAAAATGTTTTGCCATTTTATTATTTCTTTGAATATTTTAAATCCAATAAAATTATTATATTTGCACTTTTATAGGTTATTTGTGAAACAAATTTGATTAAATTCTAGCAATTAATTAAAAAGTTATGCAACTTTTTTGACTTCAGCCAAATTTTACTCAAATTCAAAAATGTTTTACCATTTTAATAACTTTTTGAATATTTAAAATACAATAAAATTACTATATTTGAACTTTTATAGGTTATGTGTAAAACAAATTTGATCAAATTCCAACCATTAATAAAAAAGTTATGCAACTTTTTTGAATTCAGCTAAATTTCACTAAAATTTAAAATTGTTTTGCCATTTTAATATCTTTTAGAATATTTAAAATTCAATAAAATAATTATATTTGCACTTTTATGGGTTATGTGCAAAAAAAATTTGATTAAATTTCAGCTATTAATAAAAAAATTATGCAATTTTTTTTTACTTTAGCCAAGTTATACTCAAATTTAAAAATATTTGCCATTTTAATATTTTTTTTAAATATTTAAAATACAATTAAATTATTATATTTGCACTTTTATAGGTTATTTGTAAAACAAATTTGATCAATTTCCAACCATTAATAAAAAAATTATGCAACTTTTTTGACTTCAGCTAAAATTTACTCAAATTCAAAAATGTTTTGCCATTTTAATATCTTTATGAATATTTAAAATCTAATAAAATTATTATATTTGCACTTTTATAGGTTATGTGTGAAACAAATTTGATTAAATTTTAGCAATTAATAAAAAAGTTTTGCAACTTTTTTACTTTAGCTAAGTATTTACTTAAACTCAAAAACGTTTTGCCATTTTAATATCTTTTTAAATATTTAAAACACATTAAAATTATTATAGTTGCATTTTTATAGGTTATGTGTAAAACAAATTTAATCAAATTCCAACCATTAATAAGAAAGTTATGCAACTTTTTTGAATTCAGCTAAATTTCCCTAAAATTTAAAAATGTTTTGTCATTTTAATATCTTATTGAAAATGTAAAATCTAATAAAGTTATTATATTTGCACTTTTATAATTTATCTGTAAAACTAATTTGATTGAATTCTAGCAATTAATAAAAAAGTTATGCAACTTTTTTGACTTTAGCTAAATTTTACTTAAATTCAAAAATGTTTTGCCATTTTGATATCTTTTTAAATAATTAAAACACATTAAAATTATTATAGTTGCATTTTTATAGGTTATGTGTAAAACAAATTTAATCAAATTCCAACCATTAATAAAAAAGTTATGCAACTTTTTTGAATTCAGCTAAATTTCACTAAAATTTAAAAATGTTTTGTCATTTTAATATCTTATTGAATATGTAAAATCTAATAAAGTTATTATATTTGCACTTTTATAGGTTATTTGTAAAATTAATTTGATTAATTTCTAGCAATTAATAAAAAAGTTATGCAACTTTTTTTACTTTAGCTAAATTTTACTCAAATTCAAAAATGTTTTGCCATTTTAATATCTTTTTGAATATTTAAAATCCAATTGAAATATTATATTTGCACTTTTATGGGTTATGTGTAAAACAAATTTGATTAAATTTTAGCCATTAATAAAAAAATTATGCAATTTTTTTTTACTTTAGCCAAGTTTTACTCAAATTTAAAAATATTTGCCATTTTAATATTTTTTTAAATATTTAAAATACAATAAAATTATTATATTTGCACTTTTATAGGTTATTTGTAAAACAAATTTGATCAATTTCCAACTATTAATAAAAAAGTTATGCAACTTTTTTGACTTCATCTAAATTTTACTCAAATTCAAAAATGTTTTGCCATTTTAATATCTTTTTGAATATTTAAAATCTAATAAAAATATTATATTTGCACTTTTATAGGTTATGTGTGAAACAAATTTGATTAAATTTTAGCAATTAATAAAAAAGTTTTGCAACTTTTTTACTTTAGCTAAGTATTTACTTAAACTCAAAAACGTTTTGCCATTTTAATATCTTTTTAAATATTTAAAACACATTAAAATTATTATAGTTGCATTTTTATAGGTTATGTGTAAAACAAATTTAATCAAATTCCAACCATTAATAAGAAAGTTATGCAACTTTTTTGAATTCAGCTAAATTTCCCTAAAATTTAAAAATGTTTTGTCATTTCAATATCTTATTGAAAATGTAAAATCTAATAAAGTTATTATATTTGCACTTTTATAATTTATCTGTAAAACTAATTTGATTGAATTCTAGCAATTAATAAAAAAGTTATGCAACTTTTTTGACTTTAGCTAAATTTTACTTAAATTCAAAAATGTTTTGCCATTTTAATATCTTTTTGAATATTTAAATTCCAATAAAATTATTATACTTGCACATTTATAGGTTATGTGTAAAACAAATTTGATTGATTTCCAGCTATAATTGAAAAAGTTATGCAACTTTTTTGAATTTAGCTAAATTTTACTCAAATTAAAAAATGTTTTGCCATTTTAATATCTCTTTGAATATTTAAAATCCAATAAAATTATTATATTTGCACTTTTATAGGTTATGTGTAAAACAAATTTGATCAAATTTCAGCTATTAACAAAAAAGTTATGCAACTTTTTTGACTTCAGCTAAATTTCACTCAAATTCAAAAATGTTTTGCCATTTTAATATCTTTTTGAATATTAAAAATACAATAAAATTATTATAATTGCACTTTTATAGGTTATGTGTAAAACAAATTTGATCAAATTCCAGCCATTAATGAAAAAGTTATGCAACTTTTTTGAATTTAGCAAAATTTTACTCAAATTCAAAAATGTTTTGCCATTTTAATATTTTTTTGAGCATTTAAAATCTAATAAAATTATTATATTTGTACTTTTATAGGTTATGTGTAAAACAAATTTGATCAAATTCCAGCTGTTAATAAAAAAGTTATGCTATTGTTTTTACTTCAACCAGATTGTATTCTTATTCAAAAATGTTTCGTCGTTTTGATAACTTTTTAAATATTTAAAATCCAATTAAATTATTATATTTGCACTATTATAAGATATTTGTAAACATTTTTTTATTAAATTCCAGCCAGTAATGACAAAGTTATGCAACTTTGACTTTATTCAAACTTTACTCAAATTCAAAAATGTTTTGCAGTTTTGGTTTTTTTTTTTTTGAGTATTTAAAATCCAACTAATTTATTACGACCGTTTGATGACGTGAAAGCGGGACCGACTTTTCTGGATGACGGCGCTCCTTTGGAAATAAAATGGGGGCCTAAAATTCAAATCCTTTGTTTGCATCCGGCAAATTTACGAGCACCCCGCTTTCTCATTGACAAACGTTCCGTAAACGGGGATGGCAACGGCCGCAAAAAAAATCAATCCAAAGTCTGATTTTTCAAAAAATAAAGGGATTTTGGCGGCGGCAGGTTTGGATTCTGCGATCCTTTCTTCAGGATAGAACGGCGGACGCTAGAAAGGCCAAGGAGGTCCCGATTTTCTCGATCGGCTATTCGGAAATGCGCAGATCTCGAAAACGGTGCATCAGAGAGAAAAACGACTTTTTAATTTCCACAAACGCAAAAACCGTGTTTTTACCGTTCTCATTTTTTTGGCAGCAAGTTTGGCGGGTAGATCCGCCAATCGAAATAGTAAAGCTTAAAAATTTAAGGTAGAAATGTTAAAAACATCTTAAACTCTTTTTTACTTGTAAAAATCTGGTTACCCTATATTAGCAAAACACCCAATAATGTACTATTACTTTAGAACCAAATTGATCAAGTTTATGTAGTTTTTTGAGTTAAGTTAACTCCAGCTTTGATTATTTAATTTAAGAATTTTTTTAAATTAATATAAATTTATTCTAGATCCCAGTATTTATGTGTTTCAAACAATAATTTATCTCGCAACGATCAATTAAGTATGGAAACATATTCAAACTACGATATACAAAAACCAGAATTAGTAAAAGCTTGTAATATTAGCAATAATAATATTGAATGCAATTCATCATACAATATTTATGGATTAATTAATTCTTTACAAGATTCCATCTTTCCATTAATAATTATCAAAAACGTATTAAAACCTAGTAAGAAAAATTATATGGAAGATGATTTACCTACAACAACTTTAATTTTTATTGTAACTCTTATAGTTTTAATAATATTACCAATAGTAGCAATAATAAAATTAATAATAATGAAGAGAAAAATCGCAAAGAAATTGCCAAAGATTCGAGCTTCTGAAACAATAGAAATGGTAATTTAATAATATTAAATTAAACATATTTTAATGTTACTGATTTTAGGATACAATGCCATTAAACAGATTTAAAGAATCTGTAATGAAACCAGCAAATCAATTAAAACAGCGTCCATTTAGCATGACAGAATTGGAAATGTTTCTCATCGATTATGATAAAACAAGTAATGACTTAGAGATTGAATTTAAGGTATAATTAAATACATTTATATAAATTATTAAATCAATATTAATTTAGGAAATTCCAAATGAATCTACAATAATGAAATGTACATATAATGAGCAGGACAAGTATCCAGATTTACGACCATGTAGGCTTAACAAAAATTTAAAATAAAAAATCTATTTACATATTTTTTAGATGAATATAATAGAGTTAAATTGGGTGATGATGAACGTTACATTAATGCTAGTTATATTGAGGTAATTGATTAATTTAAATTAATTGAATGTTATTAATTTTTTTATTGTAGGGATATAATGGTAACAAAAGATATATAGCAGCTCAAGGTCCTGTGAAAAGAACTATTGATGATTTTTGGGCTATGGTGTGGCAGGAAAAAGTAGAAGTTATCATTATGCTGATTGAATTATCCGAAGAGGTATTATAAGTAAAATTATTAAAACATGTTGTAGTAACATTTTTTTAGGATAAATGTGTTCAATATTGGCCTGATTTAAATCAAACCATTTCTTCTAACAATCTTATGATAAGTTATGTACAAGTAAATTTTTTTATGGAATTTATTGTTAGAGAATTTAAATTGCAACAATCGGACGAGAAAAGGATTATAAAACAGCTTCATTTTATTACTTGGCCTGATAATAGCATACCTACCAGCCCTCACACAATAGTAAATTTTATGCGTTTTTTTAGACAGCAAAATTTTAATTCACCTACTTTAGTGCATGATAGGTAAAATATGCTTTAATATTATGCTTTAATATTAAAAATATTAATAAAATTTGTAAATTATAGTGAATTGTTAGGACGTACTGGTAGTTTTATACTATTTGATTACTTAATAGATCAAGCAAATAGTTACAAAGCAGTTGATTTTCCATTAGCTGTGCATTGTTTAAGAAATTGTAGAGTTGGAATGATTAATAATATAGTAAGTAGGTGAAATAATAAAAATTTAAACTAACATGTTTTTATTATAGATGCATTATAAAATGATATATTGTGCTGTATTGGAATTTATTAAAAATGTTGAAAATGTTAAAACAGATTATATCAATTATGTACAATTAATTAAAAATACAGAATATTGGTGTAAAATACTATATCCTAAAAAACCGTATCGTTACTACGAAGAAATTAAACATAAAAATAGATCTGATAAAGTTGTTGCAAGTACGTGCTCTAATTAAGCTAAAAGTTGTATTAAATAATAATTTTCAGGCTGCAAAGGTTTTTTAAGTATTGATTATTATCCAACAGATGACATATTTTCTAATTATATTAATGCAAACAAAATAGAGAACTATTATAAAGATAAAAATTTCATATGCACGCAAACACCATTACCAGGAACAGTTGGTGATTTTTGGAGAATGATTGATCAAGAAAAAATCGAACTAATTATTATCCTGCAAAACATTAACTCAAACCAAGTATGGTATTTAATATAATTGATAAAATTTACTTTTTTAATTACATTTTAGAATAACCCTATATTTTGGCCTACTAATAATGCAATCATGTGTCCAGTACATTACATCCAACTTCAAAGAACTTCCTTCACAATTCACTCGCATTATGAATGTATTGAATTAAAGTTATCTAATAGACAGGTAATTTCACAATTTAAAATTTTATTCAATTTACTAAAATAGTTTCAGGAATCTAGAAATTTGAAAATATTATATTATAAAAATTGGGAGAGTAATTTTTATCCGGATGAAAAAGAATTTCTTCAATTTATTAATAAAACTATGGACAATACTTATCGTAACATAACTATAGCCTGCTAGTAAGTTATTTAACTATTATATTTTGTAATATTATATTTTTTTTTTAATTTAGTGATGGAAGTTTAGTATGTGGAATCTACTTAACGTTATTAAAAATAATTGAACAAATTGAAATTGAAAACACTTTTGATATAGGTAGTGTTGTAAGGACTTTACGTATCTACAGAGATGATTTTATGACACAACAGGTAATTCATGATTTTGAAAAATATTAATTCAATACTAATTATTCATATTTTAGGAACAATTTGCTTTTGTTTGTAAAGCAGCGCTATTTAAATGTAATTTAACATAAACGTTGAAATTTAGTTATGTTTAGTTTTCTTATTGCCAATTACAAAAAAAAAGTTACATTTATACTAAATAGTTTGGTTGGCTGTGTCCAATTATTAGATTAAGCTAATTTAAAATTTAAAATGTGTTATTGTAAAGTTAAAATTAATAAATGTGTGTAAAATAAATTAGTCTTTGAACTATTCCACAAAGTAGCGTTGTATCCAGAGGCGGATTTAGCATTTAAAGGATTGAAACGTTACCAAATTTTGGAGCCTCTCTTTCTTAATATTGATGGGAAGAGAGCGGCGTATGTCAGCGCCCTATGTGGAAGCTAGTAGAGTTGCAGGGCGTAAAAGAGGGCCTAAGGATCTAGAAGCCGGATCAGAGTTAGTCGGCTTTGCTTTAAGAGCTGACCGGGTTGAAAAACCTTTGATCTTGATGGCTGAAGACTCTTTTGGAGCTAAAGCACCTGATTTGGGTTGGCTGAAGGTCTAGTAGTGCAAGTAAGGAGAACTCATCTGTATCCTATCTTGGCCTTTTTGTCTTTTTGGAGACGAGCTATTGGTAGGACTCCACTCACTTGTTGCAACAATTCTTTCCTCACGTTCTAAAGACTATTTCACAAAAACAGGAGTAATCAGTTAAAGTAAACGTTTCAAAATTTTTGCTGCACCAAATCTAAAACTACCAAGCCCTAGCATCTTGGCAAATAAAAAAATCATTTTAGCACCTCCGACCTTGCTGCAATAGCTGCCGCTAATTGTATAAAAAGACAACTTCCTGCAGGAGCAGAAAAAGGATTGACAAATAAAGCAGAAGCACAGCCAATCTCTACTCAAGGACAAAAACAAATCTAACGGTTCAAGCTGCTAGAGATAGAAAACCAGCTGACAACAATAGCAAAAAGCTTCAAAAAAAAGATTGAAGTTTTCTATGGCACCATTGTGGCACTTACCGCCATCATAGTTACACAGGTAAAGGCAAACGCCAAAGCTTGCTTTCCACCGCAGCCGTTACGATACCCACTCCACAAGCAGAAACTGCCATGAAAAAGGCCGATAAAGAGAAACATCTAAACAAAGGAAGAGTCTAAAACCACATCTCACCCGCTGTCATAGACCTAAAAAAAGTTTAAGGATGGGGAGTAACTTCCCCATCAGGCCAAAAAGCATAACGGTTTTTTGCCCCCACCAAAAGCAATTTCTGCAAAAAAGCAAAACTTATCAAACACTCTAAATTCTACACAAAGAAAGAGGTGGAACAAACTTTAAAATTTTTTAGATTTTTTCCCATCATTGTACATTGTATGGGAAATGAACTTATTTGTTCCTACATATATGGTTTTCGTCTAGCTTCTAACTTCTAAAGGGAACTAAAAAAAATGCAAACGCTAATTTCAAGAGATGCAATGTAAAGCAAAAAACTTCTAAATTTTGATAATATTGTAATAGCATATTGACAGAAAATTTTGTAGTTGTTTTTGAGTTATTTCAAAAATTATACAAAAATTGTAGAAAAGCTAAAATATCTCGTTAGTTTTGCAAAACTTTGTTAAAGACCATATAAATAATTTTAGAAAAAATTTAAATTTTACAAATGTTATTAATAGTATTTTCTAAATTTGCAACCGTTTTTGAGTTAGTTTCAAAATATTTACAACAAAATCCAAAAATTGTTATGAAAACCATTACAAGTCTTAGTACTCGAAATTTTCATAAATACTGTATTAGTAAATTGATAGAAAATTTAATTGTCTTTAAATTTTATATAAAATTTGTTTTTGAGTTATTTCAAAAATAATCTTAAAATTGTTCTCAGTTATTTTGCAAAATTATGGTAAAGACTAAATAAATAACTTAATATAGAAAATTTAATTACCCACAAATTTGATCTAAAACTATTTTCAAAATTTGCAATTTTTTTGAGTTATTTTCAAAATATTTGCTGTAACATCCAAAAATTGTTAAAATAACTTTTATACGCATTAGTATTCTAATTTTAATAAATACTGTAAAATAAATTAATAAAAAACTTAATTTTTTACAAATTTTTATTTTAAACTATTTTCAAAATTGATAATAGTTTTTGAGTTATTGTGAAAATAATCTATAAAAATCTAAAAATTGTTAGAATAGCTTAATTATCTCCTTATTTTTTCAAAATTTTGATAGAGATTATATGAACAATTTTATAGAAACTTTAGTCTTCCACACATTTTATTTAACATTTTTTTTATAAATTTTAGTGCTTTTTGAGTTATTTTGAAAAAATCCAAAAATTGTAAGAAGAACTCAAATAACTTTGTCATTTCACAAAATTTTGGTAAATATCATTTAAGTAATTTGATAGAAAAAGTTGTTGCCTACAAATTTTATTTAAAATTATTTTCAAAATTTGCAGTTATTTTTGAGATATTTAAAAAAATCCGAAAATTATAAAAAAAACTCAAATAACTTAGTAATTTTAATTTTTTTTTTATAAATATTGTTTTAATAATTTGATAGAAAATTTTGTTGTCCACAAATTTTATTTGAAACTATTTTCAAAATTCGCACTTATTTTTGAGTTATTTAAAAAAATCCGAAAATTGTAAGAAAAATTCAAATAACTTTGTCATTTTAGAAAATTTTGATAAATACTGTTTTGATAATTTGATAGTAAATTTGGTTGCCCACAAAAACAACCAAGTCTACGCCTATCTGCTTCTCAACCTGCAGCAACAACAGCAAATAAGTTGTTAAAAAACGCTGTCGCTCCATCAACCCAAAAAGACGGAAACCATTTTTTACCCTTTCTACACCAACATAGATTTAAACAAAAGAAAATTTACAAACTTACAGGAAGACTACGGTTTTAGTTCTGTTTAACTATAGTAAAGCTTAATGCATTAACAATAAAAAAGCATAAGTAGCATCTGAGATAAATATTAATTATATTTATTAACGTAAAATAATAAAATTTGTTATAATAATATAATTAAATATAGTTTTGAGTTTTTCTAAATAATAATTTCTTCCGACTTATCATTTTTGTACTAATCAGATATACATAATAAAATTCTCGGCATCAACATCAGTGTAACACCATCGATCATCATAGCACAAACATCAACATCAAAATTACTTATATTCTTCTTATATAAATTTAGTTAATTTTGATATCAATATTTATTTTGTTTCTATCTTTATCTATTAAACTTTCTAAGGAGTTTCGGTTATTGTTATTTTTCTTTTTGTGCTTCCTAAAATAATACATAAACTAATTTCTACAAAACTATTAATTAACTACTTACCAATATAAGATACCTATAATTATTATTATTAATAATGTGATTGAGACACTAACGATGATATACGTATTTATAAAATTATTCTGATAATTATTCACTGTTGCTTCTACATTATTTGTTCCAACTTCTGGAGTAAATTTCTTTACATTAAATATAAATTCAAAGTTGTCTTCAGTTTTTGCATAATGAATAAAACCATATACATCATAATTTAACGTATTGCATTTGATATCATTACCAGCGATATTGCAAGGTTCAATTATCCCTGGTTCTTGTACTGGGTAGACATCTGTATCATATTGTATATTGGATGATAAAGGAATTGTTGAAACGCATAAGTATTTTTCACTAAAATTAAATTAAATTAGATATAAAATTATAAAATAAATTACTTACCCAGCAATAATTTTTTCATCATTTATAACCATATTAAATTTATTTTCACTGCAATCAAATATGTTCACGTCCAATCTGACTGGTGATTTTATATAAGCCGATTGAGGAAATTTGCAAATATTATCATTATTTTTATTAATTGCACAGGTTTCAATTTCTATTTGATATTCGGTTCCTTCTTCAAATTCAATATATTTCTAAAAAAAATAATTTTAATTTTGTTTTATAAATTATTTTATAACGTACTTTGTAATCTTGAATTTGATTAGTATTCTCGATGATTATATGGTCATAAATTTGATTTATTTCAGCAACTTTTTCATAAGGTGTTATTGTAATATTGAAATGATTAACAGTTTGTATATTTCTTAGATATTTCCAACGAATTTCTAAATGAGTTTTATTAAATACTTTTAAATTTAAATTTGTTACTGGAACTAAAATTAAAAATTAATATTAAGGTTAAAAAGTTTAAAATTCAATCATAAAAACACAAATAAATGCTTTGGTTTCTTAAATGCTTTGTTTAATTTACGTGCACTACTATTTACTAAAATATAATTTTAACTACATATAATTGTCACCTAACTAATTATTAAACTAATTTACTTACTCCAAGCTTGCACCATTAAACAACTTAATATAATGATACATTTTGTTAACATTTTGTCTTTTATATGTGACCGATTTTTATTGAATATCAATCGTAAAGCGACTAATACATACATTTTGTGCAATTTCTACATTTTTCTTAGATTATCTTATCTGCAAACTTAAGAATAAACATACTCTTTATTGATATTAATATTTATTACTAATAAAAACATATATCAATACAAACACCAACCGATCCAACCTTGAACGGATGGATAGATAGTTTGATAGATGAATAAATATTTAAAAGTAATTTATCCATTTATCCAATTATTTATCTATTCATCTATCTATCCATCTATTTATCTTTTTTTTTTATATTTTCCGAAGCAACCGTGCCCTGAAAAAGCTTGGGTAATAAAATAGTCTGCATCCCCATAAAGTCTGTCGAGCCACTTTTGGATCTGAGGTATCAGTGTGCAAGTCCAATGTTTTGCCATCTGGCCATTTGCATTTGTTTGGTAGTCTTCTTTGGTGTTCCACTGTACACCTTAGCTCTTTCCTTAATCTGATATTTGATAAGCGGTATTCCAGCAATAACTCCAACAACTTCCGCAGATATAGATCTGTATGCACTACATACTCGGATGGACATTGTCTTCTGTATTCTTATTAGTTTTTGGGACAGCTTTTTGTTGTCGGTTACTGCATGCCATGCTGGTGCGGCATACAGCAACTGCGACTGGACAACACTCGCAAGAATCCTCCTTTTTGAAGCTCTAGGTCCTCCAACGTTAAGCATTAGACTGCTTAGAGCTGTTACCGTTTTTTTGGCCTTTTTGATTGTCTTCTTGATATGTTCGGCAAACGTTAGTTTGGTGTCAATTGCTCAGCATAACTACCGTACCAAGAATGTCAAACTGAATCGGAGTTAGTTTTCTTTTTAGCGTCAGAAGTACCGCCTCGGTTTTATGCGGCGCTAGTTTTAGCCCTTTCTTGTCTATCCAATTTGTCACACGCAGTAGTCCAGTGTTGACTGTGTTCATTAGCGTTTCTGCACTATTTGCCGTCGTCACTATTGCCACGTCGTCTGCAAAGCCAATCAAAACCGTTCCCTTGGGCATCTTGGTCTGGAGTAGATCGTCGTAGAAAATATTTCAAAGTGTTGGGCCCAGAACTGACCCTTGTGGCACCCCACTGCTTACTTCGACGGTTTTGGTCGTGTTCCCTGATTTTAGAATTATTTTCCTATCAGTTAAATAGGAAGCTATAATGGCGGTTAGGTTTTCTTAAACCCCTCTTTTCCTCAGCTCATCTATGATCAACTGCCTCGATGCGCTCTTAAACGCATTTTGAACGTCAAGAGTTACCATCACGCAAAGTCTCCGGTGCGCTGCTGAGAACGCAGCTTCTTGCCTGGAAATGTTAATTACTTCCTTGAAAGCATCCACTGTCTGCTGTCCCTCTTAAAGTCCAAATTGTTTTTCTAAAAGACCGCCCGTACGCTCAAGTTCTTTATTAAGCCGACTGCGTAACAGGTGTTCGTAGAGTTTTTCCTCTGCATCCAAAAGGCTAATTGGTCTATAAGATCCATGTTCTTCCGGAATTTATTTATTTCCCTTTTGTAGCAGAACATGTAGCGCCTGTTTCCACACCGTTGGGAATGTTGCCGTGGCCGCAAGGTTGTTATATACCCTCAGCAGATTTGGACTGCTCAGAGCTACATCCTTCAGTACTTCCGCAGGAATATTTCCGGGTCCTGGAGAGTTGTTGTGCTTTAGTTTTGCACATGCCTCACGTAGCTCTTCGCTCGTAAAATCGATGAAACTGGTGGTAATGGCACAGTCATGCTTTACTTTTGGTTGGGCCGGGAACAAGTGCTTAACCACTTTCTCCATGACTTCCATCGTCAGCTTTGGTCTCGGCGGGAATCCTTCCAATATTTTCATGACTATTCTGTAGCCGTCGCCCCAGATGTCAGAGTCTACATTTTGACACAGGTTTTTCCAGCTAGCTCTTTTAGCCTTTTTTATCGCATCCCTCAGTTTTTTTGCAAGATTTATACTCCTCCCACAATTAGTGTTTTGCGAAAGGCAGAATTCGTTTCTGGTGTACTCTTTTCTACGTAATATACATAACCGGCGTAGTTGAGCAATCTCCTCGTTCCACCATTATACAGTCGTCCTCTTGCAGCGAATATTTTCTTTGGCATCGATTTGTCGCAGATCCTGGCCACGGTTATATTCGGCCGAAATTGTTTCTCCGTTTGACACGATTTCCTTCAAAGCATCCTGGAGTTTTTTCATGTGAAGCTTCTTAACCTGCCAACCTATGTTTGGATCCTTCGAGCATACTAGATGTTTTCCTTTTCCGATGATAAAAACAATAAAATTGTGATTACTCAGAAATTCTCGTTTACTAACCTTCCATTCCGTGACACTCAGTTTGAAACAGTGGCAAGCTATTGTCAGGTCTATGATAGAGGAGTAGTCTTGCCTTTAAAACGTCGCTCTATAGCCGCGATTTACCACGCACAGGTCGTTCGTAGCTATCCAGTCCGTCACAATCTGTCCTCTTCTGTCGGTGAGGTGCATACCCCACTAAGACAATTTTGCATTAAAGTCTCCGGCAACAATTGCACTCTTTCTGTTGCACCTGATTTGCATTCCTATTCTATGTAGGGTATCATGACAGCTGTTGTCGTAATAAAGGTATATCCAAGACCATGCCCATGTGTTTTAATGACTAGGTGAGTATCTACTATCTTTATTGCCGTGTCCATCTTATCGTCACAAAGCCAGTCTTTCCTATTTTTAATAGCATTTCGGTTAGGTTTACTGATTATTAGTATCCTTGCTTTAGTATCTCTTGCAGTGGCAAGTGCTAGATCGTAAGCAGGACGGCTTCTGTTGGTATTGATCTGAAGGATTTTGGTCATTGTTGGTTTTTGTTTGTCTCAACAACTCCCTTTTCACTTGGGATTTAGGATTTCCGGATTGGTGACCTTCTTTCTTGCAGTGCACGCAGTATGCATTATTCTTGCATTCAGCTGCTCTGTATCCCTCTTTTACACACCTAAAGCACAGGTTTTCTCTGTCTGGGTTTTTGCAGACCGCTTTTACATGGCCATTTTCCCAGCATTTGAAGCATTCGACTTCGTCTTTTCTCTCTAGGATCCTACACGATAACCAGCCAATTTAATTGTCTCTATTTTAATCAGCTTTTCCGCGTCGACGTCTGACATCTTTATGGTGACATTTTGCTTATTTCCGTATGCCGGGCGATAGGATTTTACTACAAAAACTCCCGAGTCTTATGGATATTGCCTTGGAGATGGCCTCGCTTATTTCTTCCACCGTTGTTATCTCGTCCAAATCTTTGACATGTATCGTTGATTTATTTTCAAGGAAAGATATCCTTGTTTCGGGCAGTTTTTCCTTAATTTCTCTCCTTAGGATTTCTGCCTTTTCAGACCCATTTTGTATGGAGACTAACAAGCCACCCTTCCTCGTTTTTTTCACCTCCTTCACGTTGACTCCAAGTTTGCCGAGGTTTACCTTTTCCTTGATCATCTTAATTAAGTCCGCATATGTCCGGTCTTTTATATCGATGATTAGAGCTTCATGCTTTGGTTTTCGCCTTATCAGTGTGACGGTAGTTGCGGTATTACTGTTACTTGCGTAGTGCAGTTTTGTTTTATTGCCCAATGAACTTTGTTTACTGGCCTGGTTTGGTTTATACAGTATAACATGTATTGTTGTGTCGGCAAATAGATATTCCACAATTCTTTCGAACATTAGCCCCCCTACTCCTTTCAACTCAGCCAACTGTGTCTTGTTTTGTTGCAGAGCTTGTTCTTTGATGGTCTTAAAAGCTGAGAAAACCTTTATGTCGTCAGCTTCTTTTTGTACCCCTCCGTTTGTTAGTATGGGTAGTATATGCATCTCGACACATACGACATGTTACCCTCATCATCCGGAAAACCAAGTGAATGGACTATTTTAGCCACCTCTCCCTCAATTTTACCTTGCCTTCTAAGACCGACCTTGCCGCCAAACATGTTGATAGCACTCACAACTGTCCTGTTGCTTGAGTCAAAATTCTTGTTATATAGAAGAATTATATCCACTCCCGAGGGTGCCTCATGTATCGGTCTCTTATGTATTTGCAACTTGGGGAATATTTCGTACTCCCAATCTTCTTCTGTTATTAGTTGGAAATTTTCGAAAGATTCCTCCAATTTCAGTATTCGTCTTTGGTTTACTTTTCTTCCTTCAATCCTGCACTGTTCGCATTGGATGCTGTCGGTTTCAGAAGTCAGGGCTTCTACTTCCTGTTCATGCTTCCGCGTCAGGTCTTGTAGATGTCTCCTCAGGTGTCGATTGTCTTCGACTAGCGCTCTGTCAAGCCTTTCTTCTCCTGACCCATGTATTGCCTTATTGAGCCAGTCAGACAGTTTTTTCGTTTGCAATTTCTCAGCAATTAAAGCCATTGCGCTGACACCTTCTTTGATTTTAATTTTCGGTTTGTACATTTCTCCAACGACTTGCCCGAGTGCCATAACCTGTCGAAATAGCTTCTCGTATCTGACCCCGGTCTTATTTTTTTGCCCGTTTCGCTTTCTGGTGTCTGGTTGCACCTCTTCAGCTTCGTTTCCCTAAAAACTTTACCGTCACCATCGAGTAAATCCTTGATTTCGACGGCGTTTCCTGTCCCAATTCCAACTAGCATATCCACTATGTTTCTATTTGCCGCGGTACATGAAAAGGACGCGCCTCTATCTCTGCTTGCGGGCATATTTACTCTACTCTGCTCAGGTTTCTTCGTCGGCGCTACGCCTTCAGAAGCTCCAATTCAAAGGCCATTCTTTCCTTCATCTGTTTTGTCGTGGCCGAGTCGTCATCATCCTTGAGATGGTCGTTTTCCGATCGAGGTGCGCCCGCTTGTTCACGCTTTTCCTCGACCGTAGTGTTTGAACAGTTGCCCCCCCCCCCCCCCCCCCCCAGAATCCGTGGGTCAGCTTTTCGTAGGAAGAGGAAACTTTCGCCGTTGGCGGTTTTTTCATTCGACATAATCATTGTAAAAAAGTTCGGATCAGTGCATTTTATACCTCCTGCCAGGTTTGTTGTCGTCAACGTGAATCCATTTTAAAGAAGAATATAGATGTTTGTTCCCTAGCCCTCGAGACCTAATAGCATCGGGAGTCGAAAAGGTGGCCTAGAATAGACCGAAGAGTTTGACCAAGTGAGGTCGACAGTTGAAAGAATTGAAAGTTTTTGTTTGATGGAGTTGACAAATATGTTTGCCATTATCTACAAAAAGAAGCGTTTCTTCAGATTGGATATATGCATAATCAGACAATAAAGGTTTGTCCGACATGTACTACTTTTTTATTACTTTACTCGCTTTATGATAATCTAATGTTAAGTCTACGCAACGCAAAACGTTGGTACGTAACTTTTGTTTATAATATTTAACTTAGATTCTACTGTAAATTCTAGGAATTTTTACATTTTATGTTTGTGACCTTGCTTTCCCAGGCTACGTGTAAGGCTTTGGCATCGCATCCAAGGTGCGTCGTCTCCGCTGCTCGTCAGCTGCAGTAATTCTGCAGGTGGTAAAGGTTGATGCTGGTCGTAAGGAAGGTATTTAGATTCAAGAGTTATTTCTTTTTTGGTTCCTTTTCCTACTAACACCACTTTGACTATCACTAGATCTCTGAAACATAATGTACATGCTTTGCTAAGATACATGTACAAGACTTGCATATGGGTTGTGCTAGCAACCACCTGCCCGGTATGCGTAACCTCTTTATCTCTCCCTTATAGGTCCAAAGTTCTTGGATAAAAGCGATGTCAATATTGTGTACCACTAAGGGCCGCGGAAGCTGCTCTGCAGTGATGTAGATTGATTTGCACAATGTTTAACATTAGGTTTACCGTAAGTGTTCCCTGGCGATTGGTAAATTGGTAAATTAGTAAGCCTTCTCAGCGGTCTGTGTTTCTTCCGGTTTGGAAAAACCTAAGAAAAGTTTTTCTTTAAGTTTGTAACCTCTTTCCAAGCTTCCTTATCTATAAGTTGAATATATTGGGTCCCTTTAAAATTTGGTTTAGAATTGACCACTTGCTAGCTTTTGGTGTTTAAGGTATTTTGCACCGCTAACCTATTTAGAAGAATAGCTGGTTCCAATTGTGGTCCTGGTACTCATGCCATTACCTTTCTTGGTTCAAGTAAGTTCTTTAGATCCATGATTTGAAGTTCCTTATCCTCCTTTTGAAAATGTTGCTCAGCTTAGTTGGCACGTCCATACATACAATCTTTAGAAATCCTCATTTAAAGGAGCATTTTTGAAAACGAGGTAATTCTTGTTCATTTTCTATTTATTTTCTATCTTGTCCAAAATAGTCTATTTTACTGCCTCTGTCTCCTTAACGTATTAGTTTTACCAAAGAATGATTACAAAGTTATAGTTTAAACTGGAATTTTAACGCACTCATCTAAGTATTAAGACATTGGAATTTTGATAACAAACACTTGAGCAGATGGATGGTGATGCCGTCTAGGGACGAAGTATTACAAATCATTAAGGTCAAATCAGTACAAATTAAGCTCTCAAAACAACAACAAATTGGCATCTTTTATTCAACATTATTAGAAATTAACTCCAGCTACAATTACAACCTTATCAATATGACGGCACCGATATATCTTGCAATATTGCACCCTGCACCATCAAGTATTACCAACTCTGCGGTATTACACTACCCGCAAAGCCTTAACAAAACACAATGACGACTATGGATAGAACAAACATGCGCCGACACCAACGCTCCAGCTGAAAGCGCACAATGCCCTTCCAAAACATTTTGCAGTCAATAGTTTTGCAATATCAGCTTTTGACTTGCGCCGGGAGGTGGAATACTCTACAAGAAGTGGTCATACACATTCCACAACCACCGACAACATCCAAAAAAAAGTGCACACACTTGGGTACCTGCTACGTGGTCTTGAAGTTGCACTTCATTTTTTGGTGTATGCACTACGTGGTGGTTTCAAACTATAAGGGACTACAAGTGAGTTTCCAAACTACTAACGACGTTGTCAAGGTGTCATTTTTACCATTAGTGGGTGCCCAGCCAGAGCATTAAATGACATGGTAACTTCATGGTCTAATAAATTAAAACCCAGAAAAAAAACTTGGTAACAAATAAGTTGCAAGAGAAACAAAAAAAAAACGTCATTAACCAAAATCTCAGACTTATGACAACTTGTATGAAATTGCTAGGCTGTGACCTAAAACTGTCCAGCCGTTGACCTCCACCACTTTTGAATCTTGAAGATTTCAGAGCAAACTCCAACATCTAATACTCTGTGCTTGCACATTTTGCCATAGCTTTAAGACTACTACTAGTAAATGTGTTATCCACTTCTACATTGATTTACTCCAATTTATAATTACCATCAAGTAGTTTTAATTAAAATGCGTACTTATCCATTAAGAAGAGTATATCTTTAAGAAATTGTTAAAAGTATATCTATGTCAAAAAAGATGGTAATGACATTTAATCTTTTGATGACAAACACTTAACGAGTAGGCAGGGCACTCTTTAGCATAATTACGGACTTTTTTTTATACAATTGCATATGCACCTTTTCTTTAAAAAAGGTAAAAATTATTTTGCACACATTTTTCATAACCAAAAAAAATTTAAAAGTGTATAAAAGATTGATTTGTTATAATACAGTAAACTTTATACATTTGGTACTAATGGTATTGAGGTATATTGGTACCAAATTGTATCAATTTTTAATTAACCATATGGGAGCTAACATTTATTTAATTATCTACTTACGATTTGGTCAAGTTTAAATAAGTTGAGTAATTTTAGATTATGTCAAATTGGGCGTAAGGATTTAAAAAAATTTCACAATTTTTGTAGCAATGGTATTGGATTGCATTGTTGCCAAATTGCATTATAATCTGATGAATAATGTAAAAGTTATGACATAGTTTCAATTACCTATGACTTCAAGCTTGAAGAAAGTGAACTCTGTTAGATTTAGTTTACTCAAAATTGATCGTATCAAATTAGCTGCAATTTACACAGTTGGTAGCAATGATATTGAAGTATATTGTTGCCAAACTGTGTAGAAATCCAATAATTAATACAGAAGTTATGCCATAATTTCAATCACCCATGACTTGAAGCTTGATATAAGTGAATTAAAATAAGTTCAGATTACTCAAAGCTGCAATTTACACATTTTGTAGCAATGTTATTGGACTACGTTGTTGCCAAATTGTATTAAAATCCAATGATTATTTCAGAATAAAATTCCGGCTCGGCCAGCATGTGTTGCAGAAGTTGCAAGTTGCACCATACGAAAGCCACAAAATTTTGATTTCAAATTAAACTTTCATTTTTGTTACAATTTATATTGTTTTTGATTAAAAATATTAATTTTTGATATATTCTGTTGGAAGTGTGTTATGATATAAAAGTACTTGCATAAAATAAAGATTATTGCTGAACCAAAGATGATCCTCAGTCCAGATAAAGAAATTTTTGCATAAAATGAGCATTATTGCCATTTTATGCAACAAAATTTACATACTTACTTTCTGCAAGTCCAGTTTATGATTGTGCAAACTTTGTCGCCACTGTTAGCGGTAAAACTAGTGAAGTAGTATAACATAATTCTACAGTTAATATGAGATGGCGTTGAATGTGTGTGCATATAAATTCTTTTGAAATTGAATTTAAAACATAATTGTGGAACTTTTACGTATTCTTTTGTATAATTATATTTCGATTTTATGTTAATTTTTTCTAATATAAATTTTTGTTTTTTTTTTTCTTTTAGCACCCCTTTTTTAGCAGTTTATTGCTTTTCAGGACTTGAAGGAAAGAGATGGAGCTTTCAATTCGACGACCTAATAACAGTGGACCGTAAATCTACCGATAGAGCAATTGGAGCCCTAGGTACGAGTCCTTTTATTTTTGCTGCCCAGTGTATATTCATTTTTGATTTGTTATTGTATGTTGTTCTCCTACAGTACTGAGCAAACTAGGTTAACCCTTCAAGCTTACAAAGGTTAGAGTGGGCGTAGCACAAGTTTATTGTAAAGAAAGTGATGTCTAGTACTAGTACATTTTGTTAGTTAATATTTTATTCATTAAACTGACAAAATTTATATAATTGATTTAATAAGAAGATAGTTTATATGTAATGCTTTAAATGTTACAAATATTATACATTTATAAATTTTCTTCAGATGTATTTGGTTATTCGTTTTTCACTTCTACCTACAATAATAAAAAAATATAATTAATTACAGTTCAAAACATTTATTTTATTTATGATTATAGATTATTGCTAGTCTTTAAAAGACAATAAATAGTTTTAATACATTTTAAAACTTTAATTGTAGTTTTTTATAAACATCAAGGAATCTTTTTTATTGCTAGCTTTATAAAGTATCAAACAGTTTTATTGCTAGCTTCTTAAAAACAACAAAAAAATTTAATAAATTATACATTTTTATTGCAGGCTTTCTATCAACAAGGAATTTTAATATTCCATAAATGTTTATTATAACTTTGTAAATATGATAATAGATTTCTTTGTTTTAAACAATACTAAACATTACTTTAAACATAAATATACGAAAAAAATAAGGAATAATGAGGAAAGGTTTATAATAGATTACAAATAGAAGAGAAGTGAAGAAGTGAAACCAGTACACATAACGCAATCATAAAAATTGTTAAACTAAGAAAGATAAATTAAACGACTGACAAATAAAAAACTAACATTAAAGTATAATAGAAATATTAAAAGAACAACCAAAAATAAGAAAGAACAGCATAAATACACTGGCGAGCAAAAAATAGAGGTTACTTTAAAATTAAGACTTAGTATTAAAATTTTTTGTTTTAATCTAATGTTAACAAATTGTAAACAATTGTATAGGACTATTGTTTGCCCGTGTACATAATAACAGAAGCAACAAAATGAGCATGCGAAACCATAAGAAACCATAACAGGAAAGAAACAATTTAGTGAACTACAGAAGTACCAATTGCAAGAAAATAAAAAAGAAAAAAAAAATTATGAAACAAATCATTAAGAAAAACCAATAGCTACTCTATAGAACAATAACAAAATTTAAAAAAACAAAACAAGCAATAAAACATTTTGAGGAAAGAAACTGAGATCATTAAATGATTAAGAAACATTTCAAAGAGCTACTAAAACCAGGAAATAGTAAACAAAATGATAAATAAATAGTTGAATTTAAAATTGACCAAAAACAAAAATAACTCAAAAAGATATAAAACAAGAAATTTGAAAATTGATACTAAGTATTAAGTTCTTGGTTTATCATAATATTTCTAAACAGAATCCTTAACAAAATAAAGAACAATACAAATGGAATATCTAAATATGAAGAAAATTGAGATTTGCAAGTGTGCTTTTGCTGACGACCTTGTAATATTAGCAAAAATGAAAGAAACCATGCAAGTAAACAATAATTTGGAACAAAGCTCTAAACAATATAGTAATGAAGAACATAACAACTAACTTTATACAAGACAATTTACAAACCCGCACAACATATGACAGTGAGGATTGGACGCCGACATAAAGAACAAATTGCAAGCTGCAAAAATGAGGTTTCTTAGAAAGGCTGAAAGGGTCACCAGCCTAAACAAAATATAATAGGAAGAAATACTGCAGAGGCTAGAAATAGGTAGGAAAGCAACTGGGTTAGTATGGCATAATTACAATGCCAAATGATAGACAGACAAAAATAGTATGACTAACCAGAGTTGTAAGAACAAAAAAAAGAAGAAAGCTTTAAGAAAACAATAAGAAAAATGTATAAGGACTATAAAACACCCAATTCTTGCCAAAAAAGATTGAAATAGACTATATATATTAATTTACGTACCTCTATTAAATCAAAATCTTGTATTTTAATTTTCTTATTACGTCTAAAAATTACAATTGTTAATTAATTATCAATATTTTATCATTTACTTACTTCTTTTGATAAATGTTAATTGCAAATATACCAAATATTAAAACAATAAATATTACAATTACTTTAAATTGTCTGTTTGGTAAAAACTGTATTGATTGATTGATTTTTAATAGAAAAATATCATCGGAATTGATTACATCAATAAAACCAAATACTTCAAAAGATTCTGAATTGCATGTAATAACATTTCCTGGAATATTGCATGGTTTCACCAATCCTTCTTTTTGTGTTGGAAACACGTCTAAATTCAATCTCTCCCATAATTCTTTACTTAAAATACACAGGTACATAGTTCTAAAATTAATTACAATTAAATAAAATTATCTTTCAAATATAGAACTGCATTTGTTATTTTATTTGTTTAAATACAATTAAATAAATATATAATTACCCTTCATTTATTTTTTGATAATATCTAACTTTAAATTTATTGTCATCACAGCTTGTTACATTTAAATTTAATGTAACTGGAGTATTTATATAAACAAAATTTGGATATTTACAAATATGTTTGGAATCTGTCTCTTTGTAAATATTCTTCATACAAATGTTAATTTGTGTTTGATATTTAATTCCTTCATTATATTCGACGTATTCCTAAAATAATTAAAATATTATTTCATCTTTGCTTATAAAATATTCCTACATGATAACGATTTTTATTTTTTATATATTTGGTGATTATATTCCTCTGTGACATATTTGAGCTTATAATATTTGTAGCAATTGACATTGATATATTGAAATAATCTACTAGTTGAACATCAATTGGATATTCCCATTTTATTTCCAAATGAGTGCTATTAATTATTTTCAATCGAGGATTTTTAACTACTTCTAAAATGTGATTTGTTTATAAATAAATATTTTTTTTATTTTTATTTACTTACCCCAACTATTCACGATTACAAAACATAACATGAAAATAAAACCAGTAACCTTATTTAACATTTTGTAAAAAAAACTTGCTATCAATTAAAATGTATAATTCCGTGTAAATAAAATAACTACAATAAGTATAATATCAATAGTAGCTTTGATTAAGAGGTTTTGGTAAATATTCTAACGTGCAACTGATTAAACTATTTCTAAATAAATAATGTAGATACCAAAATAAAAATAGTAATCACCAATTTGATAAATTATTTATAAAAATAATTAACGTAACACGATAACGTAATAAATTTATTGCTCCTGTAGATTTAGCAAAATCTTGTTATAAAATATCAAAATATTGCTAGAAAAGATTTAAAATCTTGTCAAATACTGTCAAAAAAAGCCAAATTCTATTCATAGAACGTCAAAAATAGCAAAATCTTGTCATAAACTCTAAACATATTGTCAGAATGTACTTACAAACTATTAAAAACTGCAACATTCTACACTGCGCGACAAAAGTCTGGGTTCACTAACAATTTTTCCGATTTTTCGTACAGAATTTTTTTTATCCAGCTAAAACAAAATGTTTATGCTTATTTATCAAAAAACAAGTTTAATGACGTAGTCGCCAAATGCATAGCCGTACAATTTTTAATATAGTGCATGTTTTCCTTCTAACGTGCCTTATTCAGATTTTTGAGATTTGGTTAACAATTAAGTAGGTGTTGTCAGGGTATTGTTTATCATGCTTCAAATGTTGCTGGCAAGTGTCAGTGTGTGCTGAAATTTAGTTTTGTGATCAAAATGCCCATATCTCCAGTAAGATGTGCACGGATAATTGCCCACATTGAAGAAGGACATAGCCAGAGAGAAGCAGGCCGTAGGTATGGAGTTTCTCAAAACGGGGTCCGAAGGATTTGGCAGAGGTATGAGGAAGATGGTCTACTAACAGCCAGAGCACGGTCAGGAAGACCAAGAAAAACTAATGCTCAAGATGACCGATTTATGTTGTTACAATCTTTGAGAAATCGCACTGAAACTGCAACAATTACAGCTATTGAGCTTGCTGCAGTCAGAAATGTTCAAATATCGTCACGTACAGTTCAGCGACGACTTCGAGAAAATAATCTAAAGTCTTATCGGGCTGCCACTGGTCCAAAACTTACGGTTCGTCACAAACAAAACCGACTGAATTTTGCTAGAACTTATCAGAACTGGGGGGCTGCCGAGTGGCGACATGTCATATGGACTGATGAATCCCGTTTTACGTTGGATGCTCCAGACGGTCGTACACGGGTATGGAGGAGACCAGGAGAACGATACGCAGCATGTACCATGGCTCCTAGATCCAATTTTTTCGGAGGCTCTGTAATGGTATGGGGAGGGATTTCTGTCGAGGCTCGTACAGAACTACATATTTGTGATAGAGCAGCCCTTAACGCAGATAGGTACATTAGGGATATTGTAGAGGAACGTGTTGTACCATACAGTCACTTTATTGGAGAAAACTTTCAATTAATGCAGGATAATGCTCGCCCACATGTGGCGAACATTACCCTCCAATATTTTAACGAAGTCGGAATTAGGTGTTTGGATTGGCCTGCTTGTTCACCAGATCTGAACCCTATTGAGCACGTGTGGGACCAACTGGGAAGAGCCATTCGAGCTCGCCCTGATCGCCCTCGGACCTTAAGAGACCTTGCAGCATGTTTGGTTGAAGAGTGGGACAGACTGCCGCAAGAAAACATTGCAACGTTGATTAACAGCATGTCTAGACGTCTGGACTGTGTTATTAGGGCTCGTGGTGGAAACACCAGATATTGAAAGTTTCGTTCGTACCCATAGTTCGTGTTCTTCACTTTTTTTTATAAACACTATATTTCTTTAGTATCCTAAAATGTAAGTAAATAAAGATTAATTATTAATTTATCACCAAAGGTGGTTTTTCATTTTTGTTTTTTGATAAACAAACATTAACATTTTGGTTTATTTGAAAAAAAAAAATAAGACGAAAAATCGGAAAAATTGTTAGTGAACCCAGACTTTTGTCGCGGAGTGTATTTGGGCAATTCCACGTCAAGTGAGCAGTCCATTTCACGCAACCCTCTTCAATTTAGTTCAAATTTTGTACACTTGTTTGGGTACCCGAATTATAACTTTACGCCAAATTTCAGACTTTTAAATCATATAGTTTGCCTCGTAGAACCAATTGAATTTGACGGCAATTTTTTTAGTTCAACTTTTTTTTTTTTTTTTTTTAATTTATCTTAATTGCATTTCAGTCTGGAAAAGTTTGAGATTAAGTGATAGAAAATTTTCCAAGGAATCGAATTCAGGGGACAGATTTTTTATATCTTGTCGCGCACAGAAAACGCAAAAAAACAATTTTTTTTTTCAAAAATTTATTGACTATTCTAAAATTTTCTGACTGAAATGCAATTAAGATAAATAAAGTTAAAAGTGTATTCTAAAAAAACACTATAATTTAATCATAAACTTAAAAAAATTCAAAATTTATAAGTAATAAGTGGCGGCCGTAGCACAATGGTCCAGTGCGAGGACTGTTGAGCAGGCAGCTCGGATTCGATTCCCGGCAGCGGCAGTATCAAATTTGTCAAATATATTTTGCAAGGCAATGGCAAACCAGTATTTGCTTAGTAAGCCCCTCTAGTGGTGTGGTTTATATTCCACGATAAACAGTAGGTCCCGCATGTTTTGTTGTAGATCTATTATCGCACACCACAAACATTTGAGTGGGAGCCTACACTCGTAGCAAGCATGGCACCATAAAAAGAAAAAGTAATAATAGAAACCGGTCTAAAATATTAAAATACTTTTAAAAAGAACCAAAATCCGGCCAAAATATTAAAAAGTGTAAAGATTTTTATAAAATTTTAAAAATAGCAAACTCCTTCTATGATATATCAAAATATTGTTAAAAATAATCAAAATTCGGTTTTAAAAGTGCAAAAGTTTTTATAAAATTAATTACAAAAAATTCCGGCTACAAAATATAAATATTGTTAGAAAAAACCAAAATCTATTAAAAAATGCTAAGCTCTTTTCATAAAATATCAAAAATCAAGTCATAAAATGCTAAAATTATGTTACTAAAAAAACAGAATTCAGTCATAAACTGTTTTAAAAAATCAAAATATTATCAGAAAGCAGTAAATCCGGCAAAAATGGTTGAAAAGTGCAAATTTCTAAATACATAAAAATTCAAATATAACAAACTGTAATCATAAAACATTAAAATACTTTCAAATAGAATCAAAATGTGGCCAAAAACGGTTTAACAGTTTACAGTTTTATTCATAAAATATTATAATCTGGTCTTTAACCATCAAAATATTGTTAAAAAACACAAAAATTTGACATAAACTGTAAAAAAATATTTTTTTTAAGAATTTTTAAAAACTGCAAAATTTGGCTTTAAATTATTAAATTATTGATAAAAAACACTAAATTTTGACCATAAAACTGTAATAAAAATATAAAATTCTATTTATAAAATGTAAAAATAGGCCGTAAACTGTTAAAAAGTGTAAATAAAATCATTAAACTTTAAAAATAGTAAAGTTCGGCTATAAAAAACCTGTCAAAAAGCACCAAAATTAAGTAATAAATTGTTGAAAAGAGCTTTTTTATAAAATGTTCTAAGAACCTAAATCCGGCTCTAACGTAATAAAAAGTGCAACATTTTATTTATAAAATTGCAAATTCCGGCTATAAACATCTAGCCATAAACTGTTAAAAAGTATGATATACTATTTTTGAGAAGTAAAAATTTACAAAATCATGCCAAATTTTACCCTTAATTAAAGATAAACTACTCTTAAAATGAAAAAAACACCTAAACTGTCATAAACTCTTCCTAACTTTCTCAATAAATTTAATTTTTTTAATTTTTTTATTGTAAACATTTTTAGCCTTTTTGACCTCTTTGAGATTTCTTTTAAAAAACTTTTTTTATTTTTTTTTTCTGCTTATACCGTTCTGATAATTTTGCCCAAAAGCCCGTAAAACATTTTGAATTTTTTGTGTACAAAATAACATTTTTTTTTACAAAAATTTCAAATAATTTCCATACTCTTATTTTTTAGAATATTTTTATTTTTTTTACTTCTCCCTACAATTAATTGCGACAAGATGTTGTAAATAAATACATATTTTTATATATTTTTTTGAGGTTCTCTGGCAGGGTGCCAGATGGTTTTTTTTAAATCTACCATTGAACATTTTTAAAAATTTACTATTTTAATTATGTTTGAAGCTATTTTTGACTTACTTTTAAAAATGGTAGAGATGCTGCGTATAGATTTTTGGATTTATCAGCTACTTAATTCAATAATGCAAAAAAACAAAAAAAATTCAAAAAATCAGTAGCGGCGTGAGAATTTTTTTTCCAAAAAACTTAAATTTTACCGGCTTTAAATACTTAAACGGGACATTTGACGCAAAAAATTTATTTTTTAAAATCGAAAGCATTTTTAAATCAAACTTGAGCTAGTCCAATTTTTTTTTCATTTTGGCCTTTAAACAGTGGCTTTCCAAAATTGTAATGATTTAGCATTTTATAAAAACAAGCCACAAAAATACATACTTTGCTTACAAAATTTTATTCTTATAATTTTTAGATATTTGTACAATTAAACCAATTCGTGAAAGGTAAAAAAAGCAGAAAGTAGTGTTGCGCAAAAGCCTACTGCTCCTACAGTTTTTGAGATAGAAATTTGAGCATAGTTTCATTTGATAGAATAGAAATGCGTTCATTATTTGATGTATAAATTTTTTGAATTTTTACTCCCAAGAATTTTTATCCCATAAGAAAATTTTCAAAATAGACCAAAATTTTGATATAAATTTTTTTTTTTTCAGATTTTTAAATTTGTTATTAGTGGCCAAATTAACCAGAAATGTGATTTTTATCAAAATCGGCGAGGGTCAAAGAACCACCCCTAAATTGCCAATAAATTTTTTCAAGAAATTTTCAACTTTTTGAACTAAAAAAATCATAACTTGAGTACAACTAATAGTAGAGACTTCAAACAAGTTTTATTATCTTTAAAATGGTGCAATATATTAAAAATACAAAAAAATTGAAATATATATATATATATATATATAATATTATAATAATAAATTTATTATGGATTATGATTAATTATTTGTAAAAATAGTTTATCAAATTGCTGATAACTATTTTTATGTTGTTATCTACATTATCAATTTAGAAATAGTTTAATCAGTTGCTAGTTTACAAAGCATAAGTGCATATATTATGTTGAATATAAAATATGGTAAGAAAATTTAATATAAAAACTTAAATTTAAATGTTTAACACAATACATACAGAAAAAATATTATTTTTTTTGGACTTTTTGCGTTTTGGCTGTTTTTAATGTGTCTGATTGAAATACAATTGTCAGTAATACGTCCGAGGTGGGTACATTAACAAATTTCTTTATAACTAACACTTGGGCGGGTGGGTTGGAACACAGTTTATAAATATTGGGTCGGTGATTTGATACAGTGTTTTCGCCCACCCACCCAAGTGTAAGTTATCAAGAAATTTGCTTAATCTCGCACTTGTTGCGTTTCTTTTGTTTTCAAAATTGGGTGCATTAACAAATTTCTTCATAACTAAAACTAGGGCAGGTGGGCGGCAACACAGTTTATAAATATTAGGTCGATGATTTGATACAGTGTTCCCGCCCACCCACCCAAATGTTAGTTTTTAATGTAAAAGATTGAATGACAGTTGTCAGTAATACGTCAAAAGTGGGTGCATTAACAAATTTCTTCATAACTAACATTTGGGCGGGTGGGCGGGAACACAATTTATAAATATTGTGTCGGTGATTTGATTCAGTGTTCCCGCCCACCCACCCAAGTGTTAGTTATTAAGAAATTTGTCTATTCTCGCACTTGTTGCGTTTCTTCTGTTTCTAATGTGACAGATTGATTGACAGTTGTTACAAATACGTCAAAAGTGGGTGCATTAACAAATTTATTCATAACTAACATTTGGGCGGGTGGGCGGAAACACAATTTATAGATATTAAGCCGGTGGTTTGATACAGTATTTCCTATTCTTGCACTTGTTACGTTTCCTTTGTTTTTAATGTGACAGATTGAATAACAGTTGTCACAAATACGGGAACACAGTTATGAATATTAGGTCGGTGATTTGATACAGTGTTCCCGCCCACCCGCCCAAGTGTCAGTTATCAAGAAATTTGCTTATTCTCGCACTTGTTGCGTTTCTTTTGTTTTTAATGTGACAGATTGAATGACAGTTGTCACTAATACGTCAAAAGTGGCTGCATTTACAAATTTCTTCATAACTAACATTTGGGCGGGTGAGCGGGAACACAATTTATAAATATTGGGTCGGTGATTTGATACAGTATTCCCGCCCACCCACCCAAGTGTTAGTTATCACGAAATTTCCTTATTCTTGCACTTGTTGCGTTTCTTTTGTTTTTAATGTGACAGATTAAATGACAGTTGTCACTAATACGTCAAAAGTGGGTGCATTAACAAACTTTTTAATAACTAACACTTGAGCGGGTGGGCGAAAACACAGTTTATAAATATTGGGTCGGTGATTTGATACAGTGTTTCCGCCCACCCACTCAAATGTTAGTTATCAAGAAATTTGCTTATTTTCGCATTTGTTACGTTTCTTTTGTTTTTAATGTAAAAGATTGAATGACAGTTGTCACTCACACGTCAAAAGTGGGTGCATTAACAAATTTCTTCATAACTAACATTTGGGCGGGTAGGCGGGAACACAATTTATAAATATTGTGTCGGTGATTTGATTCAGTGTTCCCGCCTACCCACCCAAGTGTTATTTATTAAGAAATTCGTCTATTCTCGCACTTGTTGCGTTTCTTCTGTTTCTAATGTGACAGATTGAATGACACTTGTCACAAATACGTCAAAAGTGGGTGCATTAACAAATTTCTTAATAACTAACATTTTGGCGAGTGGACGGGAACACAGTTTATAAACATTGAGTCGATGATTTTAAACAGTGTTCCCGCCCACCCGCCCAAGTGTTAGTTATCAAAAAATTTGCTCATTCTCGCACTTGTTGCGTTTCTTCTGTTTTTAATGTAACAGATTGAATGACAGTTGTCACTAATACGTCAAAAGTGAGTGCATTAACAATTTTTTTTTAATAACTAACACTTGGGCGGGTGGGTGGGAACACAGTTTAAGAATAATGGGTCGGTAATTCGATACAGTGTTCCCACTTACTAGCCCAAGTGTTAGTTATCAAGAAATTTGCTTATTTTTGCACTTGTTGCGTTTCTTCTGTTTTTAATGTGACAGATTGAATGACAGTTGTCACTAATACGTCAAAAGTGGGTGCATTTACAAACTTCCTAATAACTAACACTTGGGCGGGTGGGCAGGAACACAGTTTTTGAATATTGGGTCCGTGATTTGATACAGTGTTTCCGCCCACCCACCCAAGTGTTAGTTATTAAGAAATTTGCCTATTCTTGCACTTGTTGCGTTTCTTCTGTTTCTAGTGTGAAAGATTAAATGACAGTTGTCACTAATACGTCAAAAGTGGGTGCATTAACAAATTTCTTAATAACAGTTGGGCGGGTGGGCGGGAACATAGTTTATAAATATTGGGTTGGTGATTTGATACAGTGTTCCCGCCCACCCGCAGAAGTGTTAGTTATCAATAAATTTGCTTATTCTCGCATTTGTTGCGTTTCTTCTGTTTTTAATGTGAAAGATTGAATGAGAGTTGTTACTAATACGTCAAAAGGCGGTGCAATAATAAATTTCTTCATAACAAACACTTGGGCGGGTGGGCGGAAACACAATTTATAAATATTAGGCCGGTGGGTTGATACAGTATTTCCTATTCTTGCACTTGTTACGTTTCTTTTGTTTATAATGTGAAAGATTGAATGACAGTTGTTACTAATACGTCAAAAGTGGGTGCAATAACAAATTTCTTCATAACTAACACTTGGGCGGGTGGGCGGAAACACAGCTTATAAATGTTGGGTCGGTGATGTAATACAGTGTTTCCGCCCACCCGTCCAAGTGTTAGTTATCAAGAAATTTGCTTATTCTTGCAGTTGTTGCGTTTCTTCTGTTTTTAATGTGAAAGATTGAATGACAGTTGTCACTAATATGTCAAAAGTGGGTGCATTAACAAATTTCTTCATACCTAACACTTCTGCGATTGGGCGGGAACACAGTTTATAAATATTAAACCAGTGGGTTGATACAGTATTTCCTATTCTTGCACTTGTTACGTTTCTTTTGTTTTTAATGTGAAAGATTGAATGACAGTTGTTACTTATACGTCAAAAGTGGGTGCAATAACAAATTTCTTAATAACTAACACTTGGGCGGGTGGGCGGGAACACAGTTTATAAATATTGGGTTGGTAATTTGATACAGTTTCCCGCCCACCCGCCCAAGTGTTAGTTATCAATAAATTTGTTTATTCTTGCATTTGTTGCGTTTCTTCTGTTTTTAGTGTGAAAGATTGAATGACAGTTGTCACTAATACGTCAAAAGTGAGTGCATTAACAAATTTTTTAATAACTAACACTTGGGCGGGTGGGCGAAAACATAGTTTATAAATATTGGGTTGATGATTTGATACAGTGTTCTTGCCCACCCGCGCAAGTGTTAGTTCTCAAGAAATTTGCTTATTCTTGCAGTTGTTGCGTTTCTTCTGTTTTTAATGTGACAGATTGAATGACAGTTGTCACTAATACGTCAAAAGTGGGTGCATTAACAATTTTTGTTATAACTAACACTTGGGCGGGTGGGCGGGAACACAGTTTATAAATATTGGGTTGGTAATTTGATACAGTTTTCCGCCCACCCGTCCAAGTGTTAGTTATCAATAAATTTGCTTATTCTTGCATTTGTTGCGTTTCTTCTGTTTTTAATGTGAAAGATTGAATGACAGTTGTCACTAATACGTCAAAAGTGGGTGCATTAACAAATTTTTTAATAACTAACAATTGGGCGGGTGGGCGAGAACATAGTTTATAAATATTGGGTTGATGATTTGATACAGTGTTCCCGCCCACCCACCCAAGTGTTAGTTATCAAGAAATTTCCTTATTCTCGCACTTGTTGCGTTTCTTTTGTTTTTAATGTGACAAATTGAATGACAGTTGTCACTAATACGTCAAAAGTGGGTGCATTAACAAATTTCTTAATAACTAACATTTGGGCGGGCGGGCGGGAACACAGTTTATAAATATTAAGCCGGTGGTTTGATACAGTATTTCCGCCTACCCGCCCAAGTGTTAGTTATTAAGAAATTTGCTTATTCTCGCACTTGTTGCGTTTCTTTTGTTTTTAATGTGAAAGATTGAATGACAGTTGTCACTAATACGTCAAAAGTGGGTGCAAAAACAAATTTCTTCATAACTAACACTTGGGCGGGTGGGCGGGAACACAGTTTATAAATATTGGGTTGATGATTTGATACAGTGTTCTCGCCCACCCGCGCAAGTGTTAGTTCTCAAGAAATTTGCTTATTCTTGCAGTTGTTGCGTTTCTTCTGTTTTTAATGTGACAGATTGAATGACAGTTGTCACTAATACGTCAAAAGTGGGTGCATTAACAATTTTTGTTATAACTAACACTTGGGCGGGTGGGCGGGAACACAGTTTATAAATATTGGGTTGGTAATTTGATACAGTTTCCCGCCCACCCGTCAAAGTGTTAGTTATCAATAAATTTGCTTATTCTTGCATTTGTTGCGTTTCTTCTGTTTTTAATGTGAAAGATTGAATGACAGTTGTCACTAATACGTCAAAAGTGGGTGCATTAACAAATTTTTTAATAACTAACACTTGGGCGGGTGGGCGAGAACATAGTTTATAAATATTGGGTTGATGATTTGATACAGTGTTCCCGCCCACCCACCCAAGTGTTAGTTATCAAGAAATTTCCTTATTCTCGCACTTGTTGCGTTTCTTTTGTTTTTAATGTGACAAATTGAATGACAGTTGTCACTAATACGTCAAAAGTGGGTGCATTAACAAATTTCTTAATAACTAACATTTGGGCGGGCGGGCGGGAACACAGTTTATAAATATTAAGCCGGTGGTTTGATACAGTGTTCCCGCCCACCCGCCCAAGTGTTAGTTATCAAGAAATTTGCTTATTCTCTTACTTGTTGCGTTTCTTTTGTTTTTAATGTGAAAGATTGAATGACAGTTGTCACAAATAAGTCAAAAGTGGGTGCATTAATAAATTTCTTCATAACTACCACTTGGGCGGGTAGGCGGGAACACAGTTTATAAATATTGGTTGGTGACTTGATACAGTATTCCCGCCCACCCACCCAAGTGTTAGTTATCAAGAAATTTGCTTATTCTCGCACTTGTTGCGATTCTTCTGTATTTAATGTAAAAGATTGAATGACAGTTGTCACTAATACGTCAAAAGTGGGTGCGTTAACAAATTTTTTAATAACTAACATTTGGGCGGGTGGGTGGGAACACAATTTATAAATATTAAGCCGGTGGTTTGATATAGTATTTCCGCCTACCCGCCCAAGTGTTAGTTATTAAGAAATTTGCCTATTCTTGCACTTGTTACGTTTCTTTTGTTTTTAATGTGACAGATTGAATGACAGTTGTCACAAATACGTCAAAAGTAGGTGCAATAATAAATTTCTTCATAACTAACACTTGGGTGGGTGGGCGGAAACACAGTTTATAAATATTGGTTGGTGATTTGATAGTGTTTCCGCCCACCCGCCTAAGTGTTAGTTATCAAGAAATTTTTTTATTCTAGCACTAATTGCGTTTCTTCTGTTTTTAATGTGAAAGATTGAATGACAGTTGTCACTAATACGTCAAAAGTGGGTGCGTTAACAAATTTTTTAATAACTAACATTTGGGCGGGTGGGCGGGAACACGATTTATAAATATTAAGCCGGTGGTTTGATACAGTATTTCCGCCTACCCGCCCAAGTGTTAGTTATCAAGAAATTTGCTTATTCTTGCACTTGTTGCGTTTCTTCTGTTTTTAATGTGACAGATTGAATGACAGTTGACACTAATACGTCAAAAGCGGGTACCTTTACAAAATCAACTATTGACTATTTTATTGTTAATTGCAAAGCAATTTTTGGTTTTGTATTTTTAATCGCAAAGCAAAACCTTTTATTTCAATTTGTTAGTTGTGAAGCGACTATTGAGTAATTTATTGTTAATTGCGAAGCGATTTTCGGTGCATTAATGTTAATTGCAAAGCGACACTTTAAATGTCAATCTGTTAGTTGTGAAGTAACTATTGATTGATTCATTGTTAATCGCAAAGCAATTTTTGGTGCTTTATTGTTAATCGCTAAGCGACTCTTTAAATGTCAAACTGTTAGTTGTGAAACTATATGTATAAAGCTTTTACTTTAGACGCAGAGAAAATGTATGTCTATGCAGTTTTAGTAGTAAACCTTTATGTCAGATCATATCAAAGACTTTTTCGACCTAAAAAAAAAACCACTTCTGTGGTTTTTCTTTGTTTATGGTGAGATAGCTCAGTTATAGAGCGTTAGCGTAGCACGCTAACAGTCCGGGGTTTGATCCCCTTTTATGACTAAAATAATAACTTGTTGTTTATCCACCGGGGTGATTCAAAACTTACTTAATATGTTGGTCCCATCAACCCTCTTCATACAAATTGCGGTAAAACGCACAATAAAGAAAAAAATAGTTGGATTGTTTGTGTAATAAAACAAATTAATAAATAAAGTTTGAATGCAAATTTAAAAATTAACAGATTATAGAAGATAAAAATAATTGATTTAATTATTTATTATTTCAAAAAAAAAGTTTTTGATTAATTGAAATTAAAAAAATTGGTTCTAGAATTTGATAAAATTTGATTTTTTATAAGAAAACTTTTTTTGTTTCAGACTTGTTGTGTGTAATTTGAATACTATTTCTACAATAAAAATAAAACTAATAAACTAAATTTGAATTGTTGAAAAGTTTTATAATTTAGCAATTGAATATTAAAACCTAATATCACATCAATTTGGTACATTATGTTTTACTCAATTTTTGTTAATTTTAATTGTTTGTCAATTTTTTTTTTTTGTTGCAGCATAAATAAATATAAATGCAATAACATTACCAAATTCAAGAAAGATGAGTGACTCTAATTTTCAAATATCTGATATAAGTAAGTTCTATAATGATAAAAAAGACCAAAAAGGAAACACACAACTTCATGATGCAGTCTTGTCTGGTTCGATTGAACAAATTGAAAATATTCTACAATCAGGAATTGATATTAATAGTACAAATGATTGTGGTTGGACTCCTCTACATACGGCAATTTCTGAAAGCAATAATGAAAAACCTATACGTTCTGCTAAACAATCTAATAATAAAACTATAATTCAATTATTGTTGAACAACGGTGCTGATGCTAATCAAAAAAATAAAAAAGAACAAACTCCGCTTCAATTTGCAGTTAGAAAATCAAAAAATGCAATTGAAACATTACTAGATTTGGAATCTGGTTGGACTCCACTTGATGTACCTACACCGAACAAAAACATTGATCAATTAAAATCAATACATTTTGCTAACCAATCCAAAAATAAATCTATAATCCAATTATTAATAGACAATAAAGCTGATATTAATGAAAAAGATAGAAAAGGAAAATCACTTCTTCATCATGCAGCTTCTTATGGTTCCATTGAAGCAATTAAATTGTTAATTAATTTTGGTATTGACATCGATATAACTGATCATATGGGTAGAACTCCTCTTCATGAAGCTATCATAAACGGTCAGGAAGAAACGGTTGCTTTATTAATAAATAAAAAAAGTGACATCAATGCAATGTTGACAATATCTAAAATAAAATCGATACATTTAGCTGCTATATCCAACATTATATCTATAATCAAATTATTAATAGACAACGGAGCTAATATTAATGAAGAAGATCAATTTGGACGAACACCTCTTCATTGTGCAGCCGAGTGTGGTTCTAATGAAGCAATTAAGATGTTAATTAATTTTAAAGTTAACTTAAATACTATTGATTGGTTAGGTAGAACTCCTCTTCATGAAGCTATCATAAGAGACCACGAAGAAACAGTTGTCTTATTACTAAATAAAGGAAGTGATATTTATGCAAAAGATTTTGACAAAAAAAGTTCAATACATTTTGCTGCCGAATCCAACAATAAATCTATAATTCAATTACTTGTAGACAAAAAAGTTAATATTAATGAAAAAGATAGAAAAGGAAAAACGCCTCTTCATATTGCAGCCTACTACGGTTCTAATAATTCAATTAAAATGTTAATTAGTTTAAAAGTTGACATAAATAGTATTGATGATGATGGTCAAACTCCTCTTTATGATGCTATTGAACAAGGCCAAGAAGAAACAGTTGTCTTATTACTAAATAAAGGAAGTGATATTTATGCAAAAGATTTTGACAAAAGAAGTTCAATACATTTTGCTGCCAAATCCAACAATAAATCTATAATTCAATTATTAATAGACAAGGGAGCTGATATTAATGAAAAAGATAAATTTGGAAGAACGCTTCTTCATGTTGCAGCTTTCTACGGCTCTAATAATGCAATTAAGATGTTAATTAATTTGGGAATTGACATTAATACTCTTTGTTGTTTTGGTGAAATTCCTCTTTATGAAGCTATTAGGTGGGGCCAGGAAGAAACGGTTGAGTTATTGCTAAATAAAGGAAGTGATATTAATGCAAAGGAATTTTTAAATAAAAGAAATTTAATACATTTTGCTGTCCAATACAATAATAAAAATATAATCCAATTATTAACAAAGAAGGGAGTTGATATTACTAAAAAAGATCAAGATGGAAAAACGCCTCTTCATATAGCAGCCAGATACGGTTCTAATAATGCAATTAAGATATTAATAAGTTTGGGAGTTGACATCAATACGACTGATTATGATGGTAAGACTCCTCTTCATGAAGCTATTATATACAGAAAGGAAGAAACGGTTGCCTTATTACTAAATAAAGGAAGTAATATTCATGCAAGCGATAAATATAAAAGAAAACTAATACATTTTGCTGCCCAATCTAACAATAAATTCATAATACAATTATTAATAGATAATGGAAGTGATATTAATGAAAAAGATGAAGATGAAAAATCTCCTCTTCATATAGCAGCCAGATACGGTTCTAATATTGCAATTAGAATGTTAATTAATTTAGGAGCTGACATTAATATTATTGATAATGATGATATGACCCCTCTTCATGACGCTATTCTAAATAAAAAAGAAGAAACGGTAGCTTTATTATTAAATGAAAAAAGCAACATCAATGCAATAACAAAGCCGTGTCAATGGAAAGCCATACATTTTGCTGCTCGATCAAACAATAAATCTATAATTCAATTATTGGTAGACAAAAAAGTTGATATTAATGAAAAAGATCAAGATGGAAAAACACCTCTTCATCATGCAGCCTCCTATGGTTCAAATAATGCAATTAAACTGTTAATTAGTTTGGGAGTTGACATTAATATAACTGATCGTCACGGTAAGACTCCTCTTCATGAAGCTATTATAGGCAAAAAGGAAGAAACGGTTGCCTTATTATTAAATGAAAAAAGCAACATTAATGCTATGACAATGCAAGGTCAATGGAAAGCCGTACATTTTGCAGCTCAATCCAAAAATAAATCAATAATTCAATTATTAATAAACAGTGGAGTTAATATTAATGAACAAGATAAATATGGAAAAACTCTACTTCATAATGCAGCTTATTGCGGTTCTAATATTGCAATTAAAATGTTAATTAGTTTAGGAGTTGATATCAATATTATTGATCATCATGGTAAGACTCCTCTTCATGAAGCTATCATAAGCGGTCAGGAAGAAACGGTTGCTTTATTACTGAATGAAAAAAGCAACATTAATGCAATAACAACGCTATGCCAATGGAAAGCCATACATTTTGCTTCACAATCCAATAATAAATTTATAATTCAATTGTTGATTGATAATGGTGCTAATTGTGATGAGAGCGACAAATATGGAAGAACACCTCTTCATATTGCAGCATATTGTGGTTCAAATAATGCAATTAAAATATTAATTAGCATGAGAAGTGATAGCAGTCTTACTGATAATTTTGGATTTACACCTCTACAAGCAGCTGCAAAAATAGGAAATAAGAAAACTTTAATGTTATTATTAGAAAAAGAAGCTGACATCAATTGTGTGGATAACTATAATAAAAAAACGGTAATGAATATGGCAGCGCAATACGATAATGATATTTTAATTAATGTATTAGTAAAAAAAGGCATCAAAGTCAATGAAACAGATATAAATAATTTTACACTTTTACACATTGCAGCTGAATATGGTTCAAACAAAGTAATAAAAACTCTTTCCAATTTAGGATATGATATCAATAGTGTTAATAATGAGGGTAAAACTCCTCTTCATATTGCTGCATCTAAAAAGAATACTAAGAATTATCATAAACAAGTTATTAACAATGACAAAGATAAAAATGAATTAACAGATAAATGTATAACTGAATTACTTGATTCAGGGGCTAACATCAATGCGATAGATAAATTTGGTCAAACACCTCTTCATATAGGTGCATACAATTGCAACTTTCCTGCAATAATTACTCTATTAAAAAACAGAGCTAATGTCAATGCATGTACAAAATCTAAAGATACTGCTTTGCATTCTGTTATAAAAATGAAAACTAATTTTAAAACAATTAGAATAAATTTAATTAAATTATTGATTAAGTGTGGAGCCGATGTAAATGCCAGTAATGAAACTAAATCAACTCCTTTGCATTACGCTGCAATGAAAGGATATTCGGATTGTGTTCGTGAGTTATTGGAGTCCAAAGCTGATTTTAATTTAGTTGATTATAATAATCAAACAGCATTAGATTTAGCTAACAATGCAATGCATATAGTTCAAATATTAATGCCAGAAAGTAAAGAATTATATGATATTGGGCTACAAATATTAGATGACTATAAAATGGTTACGCAATTGATTGATGATGCATTTAAAAAGACTTTTTCCAATTTGTCTTTTTTTACAATTATTGTATTATTTTTATCTTTATTTATATATGTATTGTTTTTTTAAATAATGGTTATGATATAACGTATCAATGGATGTATTTATTAATAATGATTTATGTAAAAGAAAATAATTAAATAAATTTATGTATATTGTATTTATTATTTTTTTAAATTTTACTATTAAAAGTTATTGTAAGTTTTTTTATGTTATCTACAGTTAACAAATGTTCAACGCTAATTTAGTAAAACGCTACTTGGTTTAACAAAATAAAAACAGAATTTGATGTTTATAGTTCAACAGTTCAACACGTTAAAAGTTATGAATACAATTAGCTCCTGTTGTTTTTGCATTTGCTTTTATAATAATATGCTACTGACTTTATATTACTAGGCAAAACGGATAAGGTAACTTTTCTTTTTTTAGTTGGAAGTTTGCAATCAAGGGTAAGAACTGATTTGAGCCTTCATCATGTCTGTTGCCTCTTCTTAAATGAAAGGTTTCAAATTGTTTTTATAAAACTTATACTAACAAGTTAAGATTATAATAAATGCTAATAATATAATAAATCAAAAAGGTTTTTACTCCAAGATAATGTATCTTTAATGTTTTCAAATTTGAAAATAATAAAGACAGTTAAGTTGTATTGAATTGTGTCTATTAGATTCTACTAAGTTCAAGCAAAAACCTTTGTAATACAGAACTTTTTATTAAAAACTGATAGACTCACTGAATGTATATATATAAAAAAGCTCTTTTTGCGCAGTCCACTGAAAACAAAAACATGGTTTTATAGCTTTTGCGGCTTATAGACAGGGTATATACTTGAAATGGCGACAGAATTAAATTCTACGGAAAATTTCTGATTGGTTTCATTAGTAAATTTATTTTTTTTTTAGTTAAATTTTTAATTTTTAAACAAAAAAAGTTAAAAAACGATAAAGAAACTAAAAAAAAAAGTAGAATTTTTTTAAACGGTTTCATACCTTCATAAACAGTACAAAAGACTAAACACTCCCCCCCTGCTCAGGGTCCGTTTAAAATGGAATTGCCCAAATATAACAATTCCTTTTTAAAAAATCAAATTTTTTTAAACATTTTTTTAAAATTTGCTTTTTTTAGACTTTAAATTTTTTTATTTAGTTTTATAATATATGATAATTGTCCTTAATATAAAGGATGGTTGAGACCTTTACTACGTGGTAATCCATAATAATAATAAAATAAAACACTGTCTACGTTTTTTACCACAAATATGTATATGTATATGTAATAAATGTATTTGTGGTAAAAAACGTAGACAGTGTTTTATTTTATTATTATAATTGTCCTTGTTCTGCTTTGCTGTTTTTGGAGCATCTTTTAGGTTCATTTTTGCTTAATAGTATTTTATTTAATTTTTTATTTATTCAAATGCCTTTCTACTTTTCGGTGTAAGACGTACATTATTATTTTGTGTACTAATATTTGCGCCATTTTTTTCTATCCTTTGCCATTTCTTTTATTTCTTCCCAAGAGTTTTTTTTTTCTTGTAACCTCTTCTTTTATTGCGCTCTTCTATTCTTTTTTGGGTCTTTCTTTTTTTGTTTTCCTGTTACTCTTGTAACCCCAGTTCAAACTATCCGCCGGTACTCATGTTTTAGAATGTCCTAACCGCCCACCCAAGTGTTTGCCATCCAAGGATTAGATACCACTATCATCTCTAGTAACTGAGAGACTTTTAATGCAGCAGAAAAGAGTACTTATGTTCTAGAGTAACCCACCTACCCACCCAAGTGTTTACCATCCAAGGATTAAATACCACTATTACCTCTAGTAACTAAGAAACTTTTGATGCAGCAGAAAAGAATAATTTTAAATTTTTTGATAGTTAACACTTAAACGGGTGGGCGGAACCCCATATTAAATTATCCGCCGGTACTAATGTTCTAAAGTGAGCCACCTACCCACCCAAGTATATGCCATCCAAAGATTAAATGCCATCATTTTTAACATAGCAAAAAAAATAAATTTTAAATTTTTTGATATTCAAACTATTGTACGTACTTATGTTCTAATGTGACTCACCCACTCACCAAAGTGTTTGTCATTCAAGGATTAGATACCACCATCACTTCTAATAATTAAAAGACTTTTAACGCAGCAGAAAAGAGAAATTTTAAATTTTTTAAGGGCAGAAACTCTAGTTCAAATTATCCGCCCGGACTCTTGTTCTAAAGTGATCCACCTACCCATTCAAGTGTTTGCCATTCAAGAATTAGATACCTTTGTATCTAACACTTGGACGGGTAGGTAGAAATTCCAGTTCAAACTATTTGCCCGTACTTATGTTCTAGCTAGAGTGACCCAATCAACCAACCCAAGTGTTTGCTATCCAAGGATTAGATACCACTATCATCTCTATGAACTAAGAGACTTTTAACGCAGCAGAAAATTTTCTTGATAACTAACACTTGGGCGGATAGGTGGAAACCCCAGTTTAAATTATTCGCCGGCACTTATGTTCTGGAGTGGCCCACCCACCCATCCAAGTGTTTGCCATTCAAGGATTAGATACCACCATCACCTCTAGTGACTAAGAGACTTTTGGTGCAACAGAAAAAAAAATTATATAATAACTAACATTTGGGCGGGTAAACAAAAATTCTAGTTCAAATTATCTGCTCGTACTTATGTACTAGAATGACAAACCTACCCACTAAAGTGTTTGTTATCTTAAAATTAGATACCACTATCATCTTTATAGACTAAGAGATTTTTAATGCAGCAGAAAAGAAAAAAAATATTTTTTTTAATATCTAACATTTGGGCGGGTGGGCGGAAATTCTAGTTTAAATTATTTGCTCGTACTTCTGTACTAGAGCAGAGGTGGCCAACCCAAACGATTTTGCGGGCCACTTTGGAAATGCTTTATAACTCCGCGGGCCGCATATAAAACTATACAGACTGTTCACCCCAGCCCGGTAAAACCGGTCGGGAAATGTAGTGGAAAATCTGCCCTTTCATTGCAGCCGGTCGCTAACTTGCTACAACTATTCTGAGCAAAAAGACGTGTTTCCGCAAGAAGTGTGTTTTTTGACTTTGTAACACGATGCGATTTTGCGCTGTCATGAACTTTTAAATTTGATTTAAAATGAGCCAGACTTTCTTAACTTTATCTTAACCAGAAGCCAGAGAATCCGAAATGTTTGAGTACAACCCAGAACCAAAAAGGCAGAGCAGCTACACAAATCTTCTCCCCAAGAAAGCGCAAATAAACGTTGCTCATTATCTTCTTTGACGTCCGAGGAATCGTTCATTTTAAGTTTGTACCGCAAAGAGAAACTGACAACTCAACCTTTTACCTCAAGATGCTCAAAAGATTAAAACGTCAGATCGCGCGCGTGTGAACTGACATTAAAGACACGGTCAAGCTCCACCATAACAATGCCCCCAGTCAAACGGCCGTCATTGTTACCAACTTCCTGGCCCAAAGCAACACTTCGGTTGTCCTCCAGCTCACTTACAGTCCCGACTTGGCTCCGTGTATTTTTTTTTGTTTTTCCAACTAAAGAGAGAGCTGAAAGAAAAGCATTTTTTAAAGATTTATTTGGATTTATTATTATATTAATAATATTAACACATTTAACATTAATTAGTCCAAATTTATTAAGAGATCCTGATAATTTTACGCCCGCAAATCCTTTAGTTAACATCCGAAAGCATGTTACAAAGTTGGGCAATTCCATTTCAAACGGACCAGAGCTAGGGGGGTGCATTGAGAAACTTGCTTATGTATTTTTTTTTAGTTTCTTTAACTTACTAGTAGTCCTTTGATCGGTATATAAGGATATAAAACCTATTAAAAAAAATCTACGATTTTTTTTAGTTTTCTTGTCGTTTTTAACTTAATCGCATTTTTTGTTTAAAAATCGCAATTTTAACTCAAAAGAAATAAATTTACTAATGAAATCAACCAGAATTTTTTTGTAGAATTCAAATCTGGCGCCATTTCAAGTCTATACCCTGTCTATAAGCCGCAAAAGCCATAAAACCATGTTTTTGTTCTCAGTGGGCTGGGCAAAAAGGAGCATTTTTTAATTTTTTTTTAACTGCCAAAGTTGACGTATTTTGATGTAAATTAATTGGAAAATATAAATTTGTTTTGTGTATTTGGGTTTTAAGCGTCTAAAACTCAAATAATCTGCAAAGTAGGCCTATACACCATATACACTACCCGCAACACACAACAACACCTGTAAAAAGAAAAAACTGATGATGGCCTAATAGCCAAAACCGGTTTTAATAAAAATAAAAATTAAAATCAGCACAATAAAGCAGTGGCGTAGCTTCAAACTCTGAACCCCCCTGCAAGAATTTTCTTGGGGCCTCTATCGTGTTTGTATTATTACTTCAAAATAAATTTTTAACGCCTTAGACTCGTTTCACACGTATGGGGTTTCATTTGATTTTGTTCGTTTACGGTTTGTTTTCGGTTCATTTTTGGTTTGTATTCGGTACCTAATAGAAACAGTATAGCACCAAATACTCCCAAGTAAAGTGATGAGAGGGTGCTCCCAATGAATTCTAGTATTCCCCCTTTGTTTTTTTATTCTTCTATAGAGAAACAATATGGCAACAACTTGACTTCATTATGATTACTACTGAGCCTGTGTAGGAAAATAAACACAAAAGCCAATATGAACCGTGTATGTGTGAAAAAGTTTCAATCGCTTTTGGTTGCAACCGAAAACGAACCGCATACGTATCAAACGAACAAATACGTATACATAAAAAAACTCTTTTTTATAAAATAAAATAAATACTGAAAATGTAGGTACTCTCATGATTGGATTGATTATCAGTTGGCACAATTAACGATTACTTTAAATATACTAAACAACATTATGCTCGACAAGAAAAAATACACAAAACAGGAGAATGCGAGAGAGCGACAGTATGAAGAACAACACAAATTGCAAAACTAAAGTTATTCTAGGCTATAACATCACTTGCACTGTCACTATTGCCGGTTAAATACCACTTCATATGTATGGTAACAGATCATTAAAGAATTGAGAGCATGTGCCTGGAACAACCGAGTTCTTCATTGGCTGAAGCATGCAAACAAACCAACACAACTTACGTGTAAAAGCACTAAAGGTAGCCGAATAAACAACGACAACGGCGACGATCAGTCCGGTTGAAATACCTTTTTTCGCCTGCTTCTGAAAAGGCGATTTTCAGCCCACCTTAAAATCTGACTGTAGTAACTAATTATAATAAACATTGAAAATAATGTTTTAAATTGGGGCAGGCAAAAAAATATCGAATGTAACTTGTGCCAAAAGGCTTTAGCCCTTCACTTTAGCAGTCGTCACTCGCTTTGCTTGTTTGTGCTGCTAAAAGCGGCGGGCTGCTAAGCCTATTTTTGGTCCTTGGTACACTATTTACTAAATTAAACAATATTTTTTTGTTTTATACAAATTTTGTATTATACTTTTATAACAGTAAATACATTTTATACAGTAAAGATACGGTTAATAATTATAAATAAATAATAAAATACCTTAACCTCAAACATTTTTTATTAATTAGATTTATCCAATGGATTTAGAAAAACAACCATGGAAACATTTTGTTAAAATTACTTAGCTACTTTCCATATGGAACATAACTAATTTATCATTTTATAATAGAGGCACGATTTTATATCATTGTTTCGTTGATTATAAGCTATTTCTCCATAACTTTTTGTATTTATTGGTCTAGAATACATATTTTTCTTTAAATATTTGTACCTTAAAACCTCATCATTTTTTGTGGATGCATTACTGAAACATATCGATAAAATTATAATTAATTAAAATAGGTTTTACAAAATATCTTACGTGTTGTCGCTGACTTGAGGAGCAATATTTATCTCAATCTCGTTTACAATCTCACTGTAAATAAAAACTAATTTAAAATTTCTTTCATTAATAGTAAATGTTACTTACATTTTTTGCAGATTGCGTTGAAACCATACAGAAGGTATAAAATATGTAACAGCTTTATGATATAAGAAAACTATTTTAATAATCAACACAGCACATGAGCGAATGCGTGCATTGTTTGAATAAGTCGTTGTTTGTAGATATAAAAATATACACGCAGATAATAGCATAATAATAAAAATAGTTAAAAATGAATTGCTTATCATATTAACATGTTTAGTAACATTAATTTTTAATGGAAACACATCTGTTTCATCTTGAATTAATCCATATATTTCAACATTTGGCATATTGCAACTTATTTCATTATGCCATATATAACAAGCTTCCAATAATCCTGGATATTGGATAGGGAACATGTGAATGTTGATTTGATCTTCAGTTAAAGGAATATTTGAAATGCATAAGTGCATATTGCTAAAATTAATATAAAATTGTTATAATAATATTAACAAAATAATATAACAGACCCTTTAATATTTTTATTATATTCATCTGAATAGTCCACAGTAAATGTATTGTGTTTGCATTTTATGTCCAACATTATATTGATTGGAGTAGTTATGTATAATGAAATTGATGTTTTGCAATTTTGATACTTCGAACATGTATCACTATTGCAAGTTAATTTTTGCGTGCATGTTCTTATAGTAACGACATACTCAACACCTTCATCATATTCAATATAAACCTAAAATAAAGTTAGATTTGGTTAAATAGCAAATATACTCGATTGGATTCTTACCTTGTAATCATCTGTTTGATTCATTTGTTTTTTTATAAAATATGGTTGAAGATCATAGTCAATAATAGCATATTTTACAACATCAGTAGTAATATTAAAATAATCAATAATTTTAGAATCTGCTTTATATTTAAAGCTTAATTCCATGTGGGTTCCATTAAATAATTTTAATTCTGGATCAGTTATAACTAAAAATTAAAAATATATTTAATTTGTTTTTAAATATTCAGAATACATATAGTTTAATGACAGAAAAGCAATGTTTGACCGCACGAGCTTTGCAGACATCAAAGCTATTAGTGATGTGTCGTTTGCGACCGATTCGTTTCATTTGAACAAATTATTTTAGTAAATTGATTGATCAGTATAACGTCTCCAAACGGGTTTTTCGACTTGCACCGACTTTAATTCTTGATGACTCAGTTATATTATCAATAAAAAAGGCCCTAGTACAGAATCCTGTGGAACGTTTTATTCATAACCATCATATCTGATTTATTTTTGATATTTGCTACTAATTTAGCTATAAAACTAATGTTTTATGTTTCAAGTTTTGTTAACAGGTTTTCATGGTCAATAAGATGCATTTCTATGACAAACTTAATTTACTCTACTTTCAAACCATGTTTGTTTGAGTTACAAATCAAAATAATGCAGAATTATTTCTGTTGGTGTCCAAAACTGGGTTTTGATTAAATTGTGCATTTCTATAATAAATTTGCTTAGTTTGGTCGAGTTTAAATTATAATTAAAAAATTTAATTTTAATAATTTTAGAAATACAACGCCGGATTCTAATAAAATGTTAACTTGACAGCCATATTTTAACAAAATAATCTTAACAAAAAACTTTAAATATTACCAAGCCGGATTTTAGACGAGGCCGGGTTCTTTATATTGTTTACAAATGTCTATAAATAAAACCGGATTTTATTAATATGTAAATTTAACAGCCGGATTTTAATAATACAAAGTTAAATTGATCAAAACTAATTTAAACTTAAAATATGTTTGATAAAAAAATATAATATTTTTGTAATCAAACTAAATTTTTAAAAACTGATCAAATTAGTATCATAATACTTCTATAGTTAAAATTGTTTCAAAAATATAGCAATTAGTACCAAATTAAAATAAAAATTCAGAGAAAAGATTAAAATATAATATTTGCAATAAAATCAAAATTAATTAAACTAATACTATTTATGTACTATTATAGTAAAATACTGCAAATGTTGTTAGTTTTAGAAATAAACCAACTAGTACTAATTTTTTTTTTTTTTTGGTATAATAATTAAATGCAAATTGATCAAATTAGTACCAAAAAAGAGTACCCAAATCACAAATGATTCCAATAATTAGTTCTAAAAATACGGCAAGGTTAACATACTTAATAAAAAATCAATTTTGATATTAACTGTCACACTATTTGGATTGCATTGCGTCACCTCATGCAATTATGCTATCACAATTTTGTTCTGGCTTAGTCATTTCATACATTTAATATTAATCCAGTTATCTACATTAGATTAATTTATAATATTTCAAAAAACATTGCAAATCTAAAAACATAAATTGCTTTAATATTAGTAAATATGGCATTGTAATGCAAATAATATGCTGTAGAAATGAATGAAATGGATAAGTTAGAATGGAGTTGAAGCGGCCATTTTTTTTTTGCACGAAGTTATCCGTAACGGTCCAAATGATTACAAACAAATAAAAAATGTAATATCTATTATAAACCGTTTAATTATGTATTTTAAAAAAACTATTTTAAGTAAATTTATACATCCCGTGTTGAAGCACATTTTTTTCCAAGTGGTAGAAAAAAAAAACACATTTTCGATAGTAAAAAAGAACTACATCGTTCCTGAGAAAGAAGCATATGTGTTTGGTTCAGCCTTTTTACGATAGCGACGTCAATTTAGTAGTAGCTATTATTATGTGTAGTTTCTTTTCGGATATTTTCTTGTGTAATTTTTTCCTGTAATCTTGACACCTAATTTTAATGAAAATAAAGTATTTTTAAATTAAAATTGTTCTTGTGTAGTTTAGTTAATGTAAAAAATAATGTGTCAATGTCAATTATAAACTGTACTACGTCTCATTATATTCTTATAATATATTAATGACTAATCAGTTATAAAAATATGTATTATGACTACTACTTACCATGAGTATTCACAAAGCTTAGGTTGTATAACAAAATAAAGCAAAAGCTAACTTTAATAAACATTGTAACAAGAAAGGTTTTAACACATTTAATTTTTTAGATTCTGTTGAAGTCTATAATACAATTCTATATAAATTTAGCTCTAAAACTACAATAAAGTGCAATGTGCAATGATAAGATTTTTTTTAAGATAACATATTGATAACTTAATCCGCCATTTTGCCAGTTCTACACTACAGTTTTAGAATTATTTTTAATCAGGCAAATATTAAAACTCTAAAATCTATTATAAGTAAGAAATGGAGTTGACTGTTTTGCAGATTAAAGTGTCAATATAATAAAATTGTGCAATTAAAATGTTATTTAAGTTTAATTTTATTATCATGTTATGTTTTGTAATAGTAAATAGTTGGGGTAAGTAAATAAAAATAGAAAAATATTTATTTATAAACGAATCACATTTTAGAAGCCGTTAAAAATCCTGGATTGAAAATATTTAACAGTACTCATTTGGAAATAAGATGGGAATATCCAATTGATGTTCAGTTAGTAGACTATTTCAATATATCAATGTCAATTACTACAAATATTATTAGCTCAAATATGTCACAGAGGAATATAATCACCAAATACATGAAACATAAAAATCGTTATCATGTAGGAATATTTTATAAGCAAAGATGAAATAATATTTTAATTATTTTAGGAATACGTCGAATATAATGAAGGAATTAAATATCAAACACAAATTAACATTTGTATGAACAATATTTACAAAGAAACAGATTCCAAACATATTTGTAAATATCCAAATTTTGTTTATATAAATACTCCAGTTACATTAAATCTGAATGTAACAAGCTGTCATGACAATAAATTTAAAGTTAGATATTATCGAAAAATAAATGAAGGGTAATTATATATTTATTTAATTGTATTTAAACAAATAAAAAAACAAATGTAGTTCTAATTTAAAAGATAATTTCATTTAATTGTAATTAATTTTAGAACTATGTACCTGTGTATTCTAAAAAAAGAATTATGGGAGAGATTGAATTTACATGTTTTTCCAACACAAAAAGAAGGATTGGTGGAACCTTGCAATATTCCAGGAAATGTTATTACATGCAATTCAGAATCTTTTGAAGTATTTGGTTTTATTGATGTAACCAATTCCGATGATATTTTCCTATTAAAAATCAATCAATCAATACAGTTTTTACCAAACAGACAATTTAAAGTAATTGTAATATTTATTGTTTTAATATTTGGTATATTTGCAATTAACATTTATCAAAAGAAGTAAGTAAATGATAAAATATTGATCATTAATTAACAATTGTAATTTTTAGACGTAATAAGAAAATTAAAATACAAGATTTTGATTTAATAGAGGTACGTAATTTAATATATATAGTCTATTTTAATCTTTTTTTTGGCAAGAAATTGATGTTGAGATTTTCTTCTTTATTTTATTGTCGTTATAAATTTCTTTCATTGTTTTTTTGAAGCTTTCTTTTTTTCTTTGTTCTTACAACTCTAGTTTGTCATACTATTTTTGTCTGTCTATTATTTGTCATTGTAATCATGCCATACTAACCCTGCTGCTTTCTTACCTATTTCTAGTCTCTACAGTATTTCTTCTTATTTTATTTTGTTTAGGCTGGTGACTCTTTTAACCTTCTTAAGAAACCTCATTTTTGCAGCTTGGAATATGTTCTTTATGTCAGCGTCTAAGTCTCACTGTCATATGTTGTACGGGTTTGTAAATTGTCTTGAATAAAGTTAATTGTTATGTTCTCTATTGCTATGTTGTTTAGAGCTTTGTTCCAAATTATTGTTTACTTGCATGGTTTCTTCCATTTTTGCTAGTATTGCAAGGTCGTCAGCAAAAGCACAGTCGCCAACCTCAATTTTTGTTGTTTGTTCTTTATTTTGTTTAGAATTCTATTTAGAAATATTATTATAAACCAAGAACTTAGTACTTAGTATCAATTTTTAAATTTCTTGTTTTATATCTTTTCGAGTTATTTTTGTTATTTGTCAATTTCAAATTCAACTACTTATTGATCACTTTGTTTACTATTGTCTAGTTTTAGTAGTTTTTGAAATGTTTTTTAATCATTTAACTATCTCAGTTTCTTTCTTCAAAATGTTTCATTGCTTGTTCTGTTTTTTAATTTTTTTTATTATTCCATAAAGTAGTTTTTGGTTTTTTTTAAGATTTTCTTCATGAAGTTTCTAAAATTTTCTTTTTATTTTGCTTTTTTAACTGATTCTTTAGTCATTTTTCTGCAATTGATATTTCTCTAGTTCACTAAATGGTTTCTTTTCTGTTATAGTTTCTCATAGTTTCACATGCTCATTTTATTGCTTCTTTTATTAAGTACACTGGCAAACAATAGTTCTATACAATTGTTTACAGTTTGTTAACATTAGATTAAAACAAAAATTTCCAATACAAAGTCATAATTTTAAAGTAACTCTTATTTTTTGCTTGCCAGTGTATTTATGCTGTTCTTTCTTATTTTTGGTTGTTCTTTTAATATTTCTATTATACTTTAATGTTTTTGTTTTGTTTGTCAGTCTTTAAATTTATCTTTCTTAGTTTAACAATTTTTATGATTGCGTTATGTGTACTGGTTTCACTTCTTCACTTCTCTTCTATTTGTAATCTATTATAAACCTTTCCTCATTATTCCTTATTTTTTCGTATGTTTATGTTTAAAGTAATATTTAGTATTGTTTAAAACAAAGAAATCTATTATCATATTTACAAAGCTATAATAAACATTTATAGAATATTAAAATTCCTTGTTGATAGAAAGCCTGCAATAAAAAAGTATAATTTATTAAAATTTCTTGTTGTTTTTAGAAAACTAACAATTAAACTGTTTGATACTTTATGAAGCTAGCAATAAAATAGATTCCTTGATGTTTATAAAAAACTACAACTAAAGTTTTAAAATGTATTAAAACTACTTGTTGTCTTTTAAAGACTAGCAATAATCTATAATCATAAATAAAATAAATGTTTTGAACTGTAATTAAATATATTTTTTTTATTATTGTAGGTAGAAGTAAAGAACGAATAACCAAATACATCTGAAGAAAATTTATAAATGTAACATTTAAAGCATTACATATAAACTATCTTTTTAATAAATTAATTATATAAATTTTGTCAGTTTCATAAATAAAATATTAACTATCAAAATGTAGTAATACTAGACATCAATTTATTTACAATAAACTTGTGCTACACCCACTCTAACCTTCGTAAACTTAAAAGATTAAACTAGTTTGCTCAGTAGAGTAGGAGGTCAACATACAAAAACAAATCAAAAAAGAATATACACTAGGCATCAAAAATAAATGAAAAATAAAAGGGCTCATACCTAGGGCTCCAACTGCTCTATCGGCAGATTTACGGTCCACTGTTATTAAGTGGTCGTATTGAAAGCTAAATCTCTCCAAGTTTTAAAAAGCAATAAACTGCTAATAAAGGGGTGATAAAGAAAAAAAATCACAAATTTATATCGCAAAAATAATTATTACAATAAATTAACATAAAATCAAAATATAATTATACAAAAGAATACGTGAAAATCACACAATTATATTTTAAATTCAATTTCAAAAGAATTTATATACACACACACATTCAACGCCATCTCATATTAACTGTAGAATTATGTTATACTACTTCACTAGTTTTACCGCTAACAGTGGCAACAAAGTTTGCACAATCATAAACTGGACTTGCAGAAAGTGAGTATGTAAATTTTGTTGCATAATATGACGATTTTTACTACGGGGCACTCTGCCCAATAATGCTCATTTTATGCAAAAGTTTTTTCATCTGGACTGAGGATAATCTTTGGTTCAGCAATAATCTTCATTTTATGCAAGTACTTTTATATCATAACAGAATATAACAAAAATAATTATTCTTAATCAAAAACAATATAAATTGTAACAAAAATAAAAGTTTAATTTGAAATCAAAATCTCGTGGCTTTCGTATGATGCAACTTGCAACTTCTGCAACACATGCTGGCCGAGCCGGGATTTTGGTGCGACCGCGACTTTTTTCATGCACTGGGGCCAATTGAGCTCATGTTCTGTCTTCAACATGAAATAATTTTACATGAGATATGGTCACACCTCTAAGGATGCATAAGCCCGGAACCTAAATGGCCATCATGCTCCAGTTTGCATAAACTAGAAGTTGTCTTACGGCGCTTTTACCCTGTTGTATGTATTGTAAAGACAACGAAATTAAAACTTTACGGCTACTCTTTTTATGAAGCATCGTCGTTGAATTTGGCTAAACAAGCCAATCTCCAACAAGATAGAGACTTCCCTACTAACAATTGAACTTGTTACCCACTCACACCTCCCAATACGCCAACTTTTCTCATCAGCAGTTAGGGTTCCTAACACAGACGATTATCTCTACGGTGTGTCCTTGCTATGCGGATTTGTGTAAGGGGGTTCGACCTTCCAAGTATCTTGTTTCAACGTTGGCGCCTTGTTGGATGAAATATTTGCTCATAGCCAATCGGTTATCAACGGCCAATACGTATAGAGTGCTCCAACCATCCGCATCCTTTATATCAATATCCGCGACTTGCGTTAGCAAAATTTGCGCAATATCGTAATGACCATCCAAAGCCGACAATCTGTAATAAGTGATTGAATTAATATCATTACTTCTAAAATAATCATTGGATATTAATGTAATTTAGCAACAACGTAGTCTAATAACATTTCTACAAAATGTGTAAATTGCATCTAATTTTATACGGTGAGTTTTGAGTAATCTATACTTATTCAAGTTCACTTATAACAAGCTTTAAATCATAGGTGATTGAAATTATAGCATAACTTCTGTATTAATCATTGAATTTTTATGCAATTTAGCAACAATGTACTTCAATATCATTTCTACCAACTGTGTAAATCGCAGCAAATTTGATACAATCAATTTTGAATAAACTAAATCTAACAGAGTTCACTTTCATCAAGCTTGAAGTCATATGTGATTGAAACTATGTCATAACTTTTATATTATTCATTAGATTTTAATGCAATTTGGCAAAAATGCAGTCCAATACCATTGCTACAAAATTTGTAAAATTTATTAAAATCCATACGCCCAATTTGACATAACCTCAAATTACTCAACTTATTTAAACAATCGTAAGTAGATAATTAAAAAAAATTTAGCTACCATATGGTTGATTAAAATTGATACAATTTGGTACCAATATACCTCAACACCATTAGTACCAAATTTATAAAATTTATAAAAATAAGTTCATAAATATTGGATCGGTAGTTTGAAAATGTCATCAGTGAGATGACCTCAGTAATATAAATTATATTACTGAAGTCATCTCACTTTTAAAGGTCATGGTTGAGGGTAACTGAGCTAATGAAATCATCGGTGAGATGACCTCAGTTATATAAATTGTATTGCTGAGGTTATCTCACTTTTTGAGGTCATGTAGAACTTAGTAATACAATATATATTACTGAGATCATCTTACTGATAAACATTTGTGAAGTTATTTAAAAGTTTTCTTTTTGAGGTCATAGTTAAGGGTAACTGAAGTAGTCCTTTACAATCTTTTATTAATGAAGTCATCAGTGAGATAACCTCAGTAATATAAATTGTATTACTGAAGTCATCTCAATTTTTGAGGTTATGGTTGAGGGTAACTAAAGTAGTCTTTTACAATTTTTTGTTAATGAGGTTATCAGTGAGATGACCTCAGTAATATAAATTGTATTACTAAAGTCATCTCAATTTTGTGGTCATGGTTAAAGGTAACTAAAGTAGTCCTTTACAATCTTTTATTAATGAGGTCATTAGTGAGATGACCTCAGTAATATAAATTGTATTATTGAGGTCATCTCACTTTTGAGGTCATAGTTGAGAGTAACTTAGGTAGATTTCAGTAATACAATTTATATTACTGAGGTCATCTTACTGATGAACATTTATAAAGTTATTTAAAAGTTTTCTTTTTGAGATCATAGTTGAGGGTAACCGAGGTAGTTTTTTACAATTTTTTATTAATAAGATCATCAGTGAGATGACCTCAATAATATAAATTGTATTACTAAGGTCATCTCACTTTTAGAGGACATGGTTGAGGGTAACTGAGGTAGTCTTTTTCAATCTTTTATTAATGAGGTCATCAGTGAGATGACTTCAGTAATATAAATTGTATTACTGAGATCATCTCACTTTAATAGAAACAACTGGATGAACATGTTTAACTCTCTAGCCCCGCCATTTATTATAATTGGTGATTTTATTGCACTCCATTTCTTATGAGGTCAGCACCATCGCAACCAAAATTAAATAGAGTTAGAAGCGGTTATAGACACATTGGGCCTAGTTATATTAAATGACGGGGTTTCCGACAAACATCCATTTTAATGTCATAGATTTGGTAATAGCATCTCCGAACGTTGCGGTGCGATGTTGGTCAGAAACTCTAGATGACACATACGGAAGTAGCCATTTTTCAATTATTACGGAAATTTATCTTAACCATACACAATCAGCTGCCAGCTAACAATCTTTCTCACTCTATTAATTTAAAGAACATAACACAAACTGTCTTTCGGCAAAATGGAAACATAGCTGGTAAACGCGGCAAAATTAAGCGTTTTGCATTACTACGCAATGCTGAACAAGATCCCTGTTTATCGTGGGACTAAAAGTGCACCAAAACAGTAAACAAGAGAAAACATTTTGAATCAATATTTCGTAGACAAGTAAGCTCTGCTATCTGGTTGCGGCAAAGAAGACTATAACGGAAGCCAAAAAGCTCCTTTTGCGCAAAAAGATAAAAAGTTTCAGAAAATTAATAATATAAAAAAAGTTTTCTAGAATTTCTTGGCTCAAAGAAAACACATCCGTTCATATCCACAAAAAATATTCCGTTCAACAAATTGCAAAAAATGCATACTTCTTGATCAAAACCTCGAAAAACAATGTGATGCAAGAACAAATTTTTAAAATTTGTAGACCTCATATTAGCTACTTCAAACTAAGAGTTCCATATCCAAACTTTCAGAATTGAATTATACATGTTTGAAAAATATTTACCCAAAATTTTAAGTCATTTCATTATGATTTTGAAATTGTCAGCGTAAAGTCCCCCCAATTCAAATCTGTGTCTAACTATCCAAGTGCGATGTTATCCTTAAATTTGGTGTGGTAGGTACTTGGTGCAGATTGCTAGTTGTTATCTTCGAACCCTTAAAAATAAAATTCTAAACTTTTCAACTCAGGGTCTTCTACCACGTTGTCCTTAGAGCTTTGTCGGCAATAAAGCACTGTTAATCACTCCTCTACATTTGGTGACACTCCTCTACAATCTAGTGACACATTCCTACATTTTTTGACACTCCCCAACATTTAATGACGTTTCTCAACAGTCTAGTGACATTTCCCAACAATCTAGTGACACTCCCCTACATTTAATGACACTCCCCAACATTTAGTGACACTCCCCTACATTCTGGTAACACTTTGCTACATTTAGTAACACTCCCCTACATTTAGTAACACTCTCCTACATTTAGTAACACTCCCCTACATTTAGTAACACTCCCCTACATTTGGTGATAACTCTCCACAATCTGGTGACACTCCCCTACATTTAGTGACATTCTCCTACAATCTGGTGACACTCCCCTACATTTAGTAATATTTCCCTACAATCTGGTGACACTCCCCTACATTTAGTAACACTCCCTAAATTTTGGTGATCTTCCTCTACAATCTGGTAATACTACCCTACATTTAGTGACACTCTCCTACAATCTGGTGACATTCCCTTACAATCTAGTGACATTCCCTTACATTTAGTTACACTCCTCTACAATCCGGTAACACTCTCCTAAATTTAGTGACATTCTCTTATGTTCTACAATTTGAAAACAATTTCTTGTAATTTGGTAACTTTTTTTATACTTTAGATCACAAAACTTTTAAAGTTCTTCTTTTTGGCGTGCTTTATCCGCAAAAAAGTTGCAGCTATGTCATGTCAAACCACTGGCGTAGATTTTTAAGCCATAAAATTTGGCGTCTTCTCGGGCCTCTTCTTCCCATCACATTTCCTTCCAGAATCAGTTGAAGTTAGAACTGTTTTTATCTGTTGTTGATATTCTGTCAAATAAGTTTATAACTGTAAATAATTGATATAGAGCCTTAATGCTGTTTAGCTTTGCAGATACCCCAGATGTATTTCAGCAAGCAGTAAATAAAGTGCTAGAAAATTTGAAAAATGTAAACTTCTTTCTTTTTGCTACTAAGCCACTGCACTCGTCATCCTACCATGAGCATGGAGGTAGGTTTGAACTAAAATGCACTCTTTTTTGCCAAAGTCTACATAATTTCAGTAAACTCTTCTATATCAATATTGTTCTGTTTTCTATATAGTGTTTGATTCACTTAATTTCTATACATATCTCATTTTACTCTCCCATGGTTCAATCTGTCAAGTCTGTTCATATTTAAGTTAACTTCAGTCAATATGGAAAAATGATCACTTCCCATATTGTCATCCAAAGTAGTTGTTTTCAAGTTAATGACAATAACAAGTGATACAACAACCAAATCAATTATGCTTAATTCAGTGTTAGTAAAATATGTATGTTTTTCATCATTCATCAAAATGTTACCTATTCTTATTATGGAACGGAAAAGAAAAGAAACACAAATTGAAACAGAAGAATCAAGAAATTAAAGAGAAGAAAAGAGAACTACGCTCATTTCAGAATTGACCTTAAATTGGTAATCGTTACACCATTCTTGGAGATTAACGGTTATTTGTTGAAACCTCATGGTGACCACCTTAGGCAACTTTGAGCTGTAGAGAAGCGCCGTATCGTCGGCGTATTGTGCCATTTTTACCCCGTGCTTTTAACAAAAAGGTTAAATGGCAAAGGCAATAGAAGAGAGCCTTGAGGTACCCCTGCCGTGATCGGCCGTAAGGTTAAGAAATAATTTTGAAACTTTACTGATAAAGTTCTGCTACCTAGATATGAAGCTATCAGTTTTATGAGACGCAGTTGAAATTTGAGTGTATGTAGCTTTAGAATTAAACCGTCGTGCCATATCTTATGAAAGACCTTTTCGACGTCGAAAAATACGTCTAAATGTGATCTGTCACGCGGTTTAATTGGTGTACTACAGAGTATTCACGCCTAAACCCATGCTGATGAGAGAGTAGAAAAGAATTTACTTTTGCGTGTTCTTGGAGGTTATCCAACATTACTCTTTCTATGATCTTGCTCAAGGTGCATAGAAGACTGATTGGCCAATATTTTGAGGAAACAGTCGGTCCTTTCCAGGTTTTGGGATATTAATTACGTGTGAGCCTTTCCAAGCTGTTGGAAAGTGCCCTGTTCGTAAGATAGCATTGGCAATATTGGTCAGAACCATTACTACTCTGTGCGAAAAGTCTTTGAGAGCCTTGTTCGTAATACCGTCAGGACCTGACGCAATTTAAGCATTAAGTTTAGATATGATTCCTCTGATCCGTGACGATCAAACGTGGTTCAACGGGGTGTCATTGTTAAAGTTATCTAAAAGACGTTCTACCGCTCTATCAACTCATTCGAATTGCTCCGTATCATCATCCTCTCTCGAAAAGGAGCATTGGAGTTACAAGCTGCCATCAAATGCTTTGGCCTTTCCCTCAATAGAATACTGAAGCCCGGTCTCACTATAAATGACTGATATCGGGACTTTTTTGTTGTGTAAGGCTTTGACAATCTTCCACATCAGATTATTATCCTTTGTGGTTGATTTCATTTTTTCCTGCCAGCACTTTTGTGTGTCGCTATGCTTTTGCCATTGATGTCTGGCGGCATTTCTTGTACGAATCAATGCCTTTATTTTGCGTAATAATCCAAGTATTATTTGCCAAACCTGATGAGTTTTAAATGCCAGCTCTTTGGCCTTATAAATAAGTTTTTATTGGAACTAGCCTTTTTGCTATCTTCCTTCTATCTTCCAGGTATCTCAAAAAAAGAAGCCAATTTGTGTGGGTAACAAATCGTCTTCCTTCCTTACCTGATCCCTATCCATAAAGTTCCAGAACTACCGAGATGTGGTCGGAGCTTAAGAAATTGACTGTCCTAATTTTAATTTGCGAATTGACGTCCTTCAGGATTGCTATATCCAGAACGTCCTTATGTTAACCTGCGTAGCTAAAGTGTGTGGGATCATCTGTAATCAGAACTCGATACCCTTTAGACTTGATTTGGCCATGCAAGACTCGGTCTTTCGCGTTGGTTGCCCGACTATTCCAGGCCGGGTGTTTCAAATTAAACTCCGATAGAGAGGAAAAGAGAAGATAAAACCGCGGCAAAATCCGCCATTTTGATTTGATTTGTTGCATTGACGTACCCAGATGCAATTTTGAGTGTGCCCAACCCCTGCACCTTCACCACTATCGTATTAGATTTCAAAGATACAGTGTCTGGGGTGTCCACTTCAAAATGGTCCAGCAATCTGTTTGCAAAGATCACTGTCCCACGCCTCTTGTCTACCCCCGACGTTCCCAATACGTGAAGGTATCTAGAAACCTCAGCGCCTGCCAGGGTTTGTGATTCAACTCACTAACCAGCATGATGTCATTATCATGGTTAAAGGAGAATTCTTCCACATCGCCCATCTTATCGTGAATGCTATTTGCAATCCAAAAATATACCTTTAGTAATACTTTGAGTGTATTATCCATTATTTGGAAGACAAGTTAGATGTTCGACCATGGCCGTCATGAGCTCAACTAATAATTGAGCCATTTTGTTGTTAGCAGTGGATGGAGCTAGAGGCGCCACCATGTTAGCAAATGACCAGTTTGGGCTTACTTCAGCTGCAGGTTTGCGGGGACTTGAGCTTTGGGAAGCCTAAGATGGGACCAGAGCGGACCCTGACGTGGTTATCATTTTAGTGTATACCCTGCTTCCCTGATGATTGGCAGGATGAGGGCCTGAACACAGGGCACACTTTAAAGTATGCCACCAATCTGTAGGGACCCAAGCAGTTACGGCACTTTTGGTCTGTTTTGAAGCATCTTTTTGCAGTGTTCCGTAAACCAGGCATTTTTGGCGTTAAGCAATGCTCCCGCTCCTTTTTTTGGCTTCACTCTCACAGTGAAGCCAAGAATAACCTTAAGGTTTTTGATAGACTGGCTTTTCTCCCCCTTTGGGAGTTGAACCAAAACCATGAAGAAGCAATCAAACTCGTTCCCCATTTTGTGCACATTCAAGGTTTTGAAGCCCATTTCCTCTAGTGCTTGACCTACCTTTTCCTCACTGAAGAAGAGCGGCAGGTCGCGAATGACCACCTCCAAGCAGCGTTCTTCAGAAAGAGCCCACGTAAAGTAGTTGGAAGTGGTTGTTTTAAGATAGGCCGTAGCTTTTCGGTAGTCGTTGTTGGTGTACGGGGTGACGCGGATGCCGTCAAAAGTATGTCTAGCTGACGCGATTTTAATTCCGTTATCTATGAAGTGTTAAGAATACTTCGGGAATAGTTGTCTAGCCACTCACTGTTGGGTTCTAAATTCTTGCACTGTGACTTGAACCTGATCTCAGTAATTAAATTCTATTCAAATTCAACTACACCATTTTAAACCATCCGCCTATAAACCGTTTGCAAAGCTTTCCGCCTACCAGCCAAAGTATTAGTTAAATATTACAAAATTAGTTATTACATCCATTTCTTATGTTTCTTAAAGTTATGCAAAAAGAAATTGTTTGTAGTCAATGTCAATGATTTTAATTAAAAAAAAAATTCAATCTTATAATGAAATAAGGAAAATTACTTAGAATAAAAAAAATTAATGTAAACATCAAAAAATTTCTAATTACAATTTGCTAAAATTAAAACAATATTTTATCTATTTATTTTTAATGAAGACTAAACTAACGCAATAAACTACTAATACTAATCTTATCAATTCTAAACATAAATTATACACTATCAGTTTTATTTAATTATTTATTTATTTATTTATTTATTACAATCTTTATTTTTCATTTTAATCAGATAAAAAGGCGAAGTTCAGCTATTAAGCTGCTCTTCCACTTAACCCTTAAATTTTACAATAAATTTAAATATATTAAATTAATACTACATTCTAAAACCACTGCTTCTCCATGTTCTCTATCATTTTAATAATCTTAGTGTTGCTTCTTTTACCATTTTAGTGTTCTCTATACTCTCCAGTACTTAATAATTTGATAAGAAATCGAAAATATGTCAATATAAAGATCAAATAATTAGAAATAATGTGTTTTTAAGAGCAAAACTGACATATTTGACAAAATAAAAAAAAAATTTAGAAAAAAATAAAAAATATCAAAATTTTGATCAAATCAAAAAAAAAAAAATGGCCAGTAAATAACAATAAAATACTAAAATCCGGCCAGAAAATTTAAAATTTATTTAATAAACATTTAAATCTGGCCATAATAAGTCAAAACTATTAAATGACTGAAAAAATTATAAAATTAAAATTTTTATAAAAATCCGACTAATAAATAACAAAACTAATAACATTAGTAGGTATGGTGGCACTAAGGGTAAGTCTTTTTATTTTTTTTTGAAATCAAAATTAAATTCGCGTTAAATACTTGAGTGGGCCAGATCCCCCCAAATTCAGGTTTTAGAGGGGAATTTAAATTTAGCAATGATTGAGTTGTACATACAACATGGAGAAAGCGTAAAACCAAAACGGCATTATGAAGGGAAGTGAGAGAAGCGTAAAGGCAAAAAGAGGCACAGGTGGACCAAAGGCGGTTGCAAGCTCAATGTTCGACAGCCGTCCTGGTGACGTCATCTACCGTTCGCTTCTCTACGTTAAAGGCGTGTGCTCTTATCAAGTGTTATCAATAAATGCAAATAAAATGGAATATTCGCAAAATTAAAAATAAGTTGAACTCTGCGCGTACGGTCATGTAATATTCATAATTATTATAGCAGAATTGAAAATGTTGGGGCATATGAGTATTATTGAGGGCAATATAAAAAATTATACAGAATTACACGCCAAGCATATTATTATAATCATTCTTTGCTGCTGGATTCACTGGCTGTTGACTTGAGCATTGGTTGCATGCATAATAACCTTTCTAAATTGTTTAATAATAAATAAAAATATTCAAATTTAGAGTAAGAACAGGTCCAGGGTAAACCGACATTTTTTTGAGCTCCTTCACTGCAGAACAAATATTTACATTAACTCTCCTATTAATTGAATTTGTTGCCATTTTTAATTGAATTTGTAGTGGTAGTAATGTTAACATTTATTTTATGTTTAAACACCATTCTACATGCTATTCACTATAGTCAGATATTATGTAACTTATGTACTATTATGTGACTTCTGTATTTTTTTTTTTCGTTGTATCCTCTTTCTTTCATAAATATTTTGTGCAGCTCCATTAAGTGTATCCCCTTTGGTAATCCTACGTTTGCCAGTTTAACTTCTAGTGAGATTCTTGAATCTCCATTTGGGATTAGTTCTTTGCGTTCCCTAGTTGCTAGATATACTCTGACCATTTCAAAAGTTGTATTTTTTGTCAACCTCAAGATGGCGTACCTTTCATTTGGAAATTGTTTAGTCAATTCCGTCAATTTATTTTCCTTGAGCAGTTCTCTCCTTTTCCTCCTTATTTCTGCAATTTCTGTTGGTACTAATGTTTCAGTATATGTTCTTCTCTTGTCTCTTTGCTCACCTTCCATTGGTTGACAGGCATAGTTGTTTTGACCTTCATTGTTTCTTTCTTCTTTATTACTTTTTTCCATATTCTTTTGCTTCCATTTAGCTTTTCGCTTCTCCTTCCTTTGTCTTCTATGGCTTTTTAATTGTGTGTTTTCTTCCATTTTGGTTTACCTAAATCTTAAAGCTTCATACTCCTCTATCTTTTTCTTCAGTACTGTCGTTGCATAGTTTTTTAGTGCTTTCCATTTGTTTTTGTCACTCAGGCATATTTTAATGATTGTAAATTTGTCTACTTTGTTTTCTAATACCTTTTCTACCGTTTTCCTATCTTCCTTTCACGCTCCGCACTCTATTAGCGTATGTTCTGCGTCGTCATGCATGTCTTCTTGACAAAATATACATTTTTCCTCCTTCTTCATCTTAATTATTCTTTGTAAGTACTTTCCAAAAGCTTCAAGTCCGGTAAATAGTTATGTTGTATAGTATCACGTTTCCGGTTTTTTCTTTACCCGTTTTTTTAATTTCTGGTATTAGTTCCCTTGTCCATTCTCCTTATTCTCTTTCTTTCCATCATATTCTCTTTTGCTTGATTTTTTGCTTCTTGCTTCTTAGTTCTTTCTTTTACCATTTTCTTTATACCTAATTTTTCTTTTACCATCAAATCTGCGGGTAGTGTCGCCGCAACTACTTCTAGTGACTCTTTAACAAACTTGCTCTCATAGCTCCTCTTACTTCTTTTTTGTTTTTTTGTTGTCTATGTAGCTCCTCCCTATGTTTCTGCGGTATACAGTAGTTTACTTCTAGCCGCAGTTGCTATTAGCCTTCTTGCCCCTTCTTCTGCTCCTCTCTTGTATGGCATAAGCGCCTACTAAACATTTCTTCTATTTTTTTTTTGTTCCTCTTACCGCTTCCTTAACCAGTACATTCCATTCTTTTGTTGAAGCAAAGGAATGGAATGTGTAACTCCAAGGTATTTAATTTTTTTTCTATTGTTATTATTTGTTCACTGTATTTTTCCATTTCCCCTGTTTGTTCTGCGCAGCCAGATCTAACCCTTTATTTCTCATCCATCTCTTTATCATCTTTATTGCCAACTCTAACCTTTCCTACTTACGAGAACCACGTCATCCGCAAATGCCGTTAAAAAATCATTAATCTTAGCTCGGTAGCGCCATCTATTCACCATAACAGTTGCACCAAACAGTGACACGTTGAGGATGCAAAGACTTTTCAACAATCATTCTTGGATTTTCTGAGCCCCAAATGCAACAATTCTGCTTATTAACGTAGCCTTCAAGGTGAAAATGGGCCTCATCACTAAAAATAATTTTTCGATAAATTTTGGATCATTTTGATGCATTAAAAGACTCGACATTTATTGTGATCGACCGGCTTGAATTCTTGTGTTAACTGAACTTTAAAAGCCTTAAGACTTAAGTCTTTATGCAAAATACGGTGTAATGTCGTTTCTGGAATGTCTAATTTCAAAAATTGACGAGGAATCGACAAACCTGAGTTTTTTTTAACACTACGGGCTACATCAGAAATATTCTCATGTGTTCTTGAGCGATGTACACGGTTTCGATTCTTCAAATCACAAACTTGTCCCAACAGCTTAAATTTTTTTACCAGGTTTACTATTGCCGGCCGAGAAGGTGCTTTACGATGACCAAAAAGTGCTTTAGTTTTGAAAACTGTAAAAAATGTTCACCATTTTTGTAGTGAATTTTAATAATTTCAATGCGTTGTTAAGGCATGTATTGTTCCATTTTTAATAATGGCGTAGTTTTTATTTGTCAAATGTCAAAAGATAATAGCTTCAAAATTGACTGCTGCCCAAATAGCCTGCTATTCCAAATGAAACTTCTTATTGAAAAACCCTTTAATAATTTTTGTTATGATTCCTATAAAGGTGACTCTTAGCAAGAGTAATATCTTAATGCTGGATTTTTGTTATCATATTATCTTAATCTTGGTTAGCGGGAAAAAACAAATTTAAATTTAAAACAGGAAATCTGGGTAGCGGGAAAAAACAAATTTTAAATAATTTATTAATCATAAATATGGCATTGAAAATGCAAATAATTTTGTGAAACATGTTTGCCATTAATAAATAATTATATAGTAGAATATTTTATTATTTATGAATAAATATGTTAAATATAAAAAATTTCTACAAAATAAAAGAAGAAAATATTAATTATATTATCTTATGTTTTAGATCAAATATAATCTAAACTATGCACACAAGATTGCCTAAGGATGATAAATATTTGTTTGTGTGCACAGTTTGGACGGTTTGCAAACTGTCCAAATTTTATGTTGGAACAGACCTAATATCTTTTTTGGTTGACAGGGATACCTTGACTATTTTTGGTGGTGTTACACCTGCACGCCGCCTTCTTGGATAGAGTATCATGCATAATATAAGACCTTAGTTAATAGTTAACTTCTTTTTGTTCCCCTTTACAGAGCTTCAAAAAAGATAATCAAAATCAACTCAATGCTGTTTTTAAACTCCAGATTAAAGTATTTGGCAAATTGATTTATTTGATAGCTCTGACATTGCTAATAAGTCTCTCACTTTTAGTAGACAATTGTTTTAGAGCAGTTCTTCAATAAAGACAATCGACTCTTCTGTGATCACTTCAACTGGTCGACGTAAGTCATCTTCTTAAACTTGTTGGCCCATTCTTTCATATAAGAAGGTAAATATGCATAGTTCAACTATGGATCACCCTGTATAAATAAAATGTACTTTTTTAAACTACGCCTATTCGTCATCAGTCTCTTACGGCACACCTTTTTTTATTATTAAACAGTTATAAATTACAACAAAATGTGATCAAAAATTGTAGATGTTTTCTTTTTCTTGTAGGAATATTGTCTATAACCGTTCAGCGTAATATTATTGTGCAAAAGAGCTGAGCAGAATTGTTGACTAACATGTTTTATATTTTCATTTAAAATTGACTTGATATTTATCTTTTATTTTATTATATTGAATGTATTAAAATTAATAATTATTATATCTACAAAGAAAATAAAGTTGATTTTATTTTATTCTTTTTTGTAATTTATAAGCAATATGTGATGTGATTCACACTATTAATAGAAACAGATTAAATTTTGTAATCGATTCTTAATTAAAAAAATGTCAGAAATGTACTACAACTGATAAGATTTTTTTTAAATAAATTAGATTAAAAACCAAACTATATAAATATATGTTTTATTATAGTATTACTCAGTATTCAAAATCAAGTAAAAGTATTCTTTACGATTTTATTGAAAATAACTAATTCTTAATAAATATGGAATTCAAGTTATTGTGTTGTTTTTATATAATATTGTGCACGCATAATTTATTAACAGTTCAAGCAATAGGTATGTACTTGCACTAATTTCAATAAAAATATTTTTTGTTGAATTGAATGCTAAGAAATATTAATAAACAAAATTATTGCAACAAATTATTTATATTTTTTCTAAAACTTTAGAACATCTTCATTTGCAAAGATTTAATGAGACTCATTTGGAATTAAACTGGACTTACCGTAATAAATCAATAGATTATTTTACCATTTCCGTATTAAGTTTAGAGAAGTTTATTCCAAACAATAGAACTCATGATGATATTGTTGTCAACTATACTGAGGCAAAGGATAATTATACGGTAAGTGCTTAAATTTATTAAAATCTTAAATTTAAATATATATATTATTAAAATTGTTTGCAATATTAATGTTTATAGTTGATTTGTCAGTGTTTTACATAAATTGACTTATAGAACATAAACCATAAAAATACACATTAATACTGAAAATTAAAAAAAAAATCTGTTTAGATAAAGTTGCACTATCAAATCAATAAGTTTTTTGCACTATTTTAAGACCATACCAACCGCTACCTTGATTTGTAGTATTTTAACGTCAATGCAAATGGCATGAGTCTGAGTCAATTTCCTATAAATATTTTGCCATAAGTTTTAGCGCCTCTGTTAGCTCCTGCGAAGAAACATTAACTTTGTAAAACGGCAATGAGTTTCTTTTGCGTCAATAAAGGCGCTATTTTTAAAACTTGTAATTTTTTCTCATGTTTATTTTCGGGCTGGGGTCCGACAACGGCAGAGTTAAAAATGGCAAATCAACACAGAATTTGTAAATTAATAAAAATTCTATTAAAATAAATAATAATTCTTTAAAATAAATTAAAAATATATAAACAATAATATATAGACGATCAATGTTGTAGAACTATAATATGTGTTATTACAAAATGACACTTTACATTTATATTTGTAAACCTGATCGTGACATTTTAAAGTTTTTGAGGTAATCCTTAAATTTAAACTATAAAACTAATAACAATAATAACTAAACTATGAACACATCGAAGCGTTATTTATGCCTGCATTCATGGCATATTTTTGAGTTTAAATATATTTTTTATAGTTTTGAATAGTTGGTTGCAATGCAATATGACAATTTTATTTTTCCTAATCTAATAAGTTGTCACGATGCAGTGGTGGTGTTGGCAGTTTATCAATGCTTTGGTTTTTGCATTGCCATCAGCAAAACTTGGCACGAAGAAACCGCGTATTGAGCTTAGGGTAATCCCAAATCACTTTTAGATTTTGTTGCTATTAGGCGTTATGTGGTTGTCCAGATTTGCTCAGTTCAAATTTGCACTTTGTCAAGTTGCAACGCAATCCGTACTCCTTGGCCCGTTCTAAAACTAGTTGAAAGTGATTTTTGTGTTTGTATTTATTGTTTGAATATACCAATATGTTGTTTAGGTAAACTAGAACGCATGTAGATTTTTATATATTATTATTTATTATATTTTTCAATAATTCTTGACGTCAGTAGTTTCTTAATTTGTTGGTAGATCAAGGTTTATTTGTGTGCATTGTACTCGTAACTCGCGGCACTGATCGGAGTAGTATTGACCAGATCTATTTTATAAGTGTTGTCCTGCATAGTGGTGGGCCCAAAATTATTACTAAAAACCGACAAAAAATTATCTTCAAAATGTTATTAGTTAAGCAGTTCATTTAAATAACGTCATCACCTAGGTCGGGAGCAATAAGGAGCTAGTTGTCATCTATAGTGGCTTTTGTTTAAGTTTGGTTGGTAGTGTTTATGACCGTGTCCGGGTTTGCCTGTTTAACGTAAACTTTGCTTTGGGAAGTATTATATGTTCTGAGCGGATGTTGATTTGAACAAAAGCGCGAGCTATTTTTCAGCGTTCTATAGTTACTACCCTGGTGACTATCTCTACAAATTTTTCAAATAACTTAAATAGAGTGTTGTATTTAAATAGGAGTAACATGCGTGTTGGCTATTGTTGTTTGATAAAGGTCTATTGTATATGCGGAAGTATAAATACGTGAATCGACGTAAACACGCATCGATGTGCTTTTCTTGGTGCGTGTTTGTAAGCAGTTGGCAGTTGCAGTTTGCGTTTCAATTGATCTGACTGGTATGGTTTTATCCGCGGTAGTTTGCCAGTTAGGTTTAAAGGTTGTTGCCACTAGAAAGCGGATAAGCAACGATAAATAAGGTTTTAAGTTTAAGGTAAGCTTTCTGGTAATTTTCCCCAAAAGATGAGCCACTTCTAAATTCGGCCGCTGAGTATACAAGCACTATGGTATTTTCTTTTTCAAACTTTATATTGATAGAAAAGTTGTCCTTTTTGGTGCTCAAACTAGCAATAGAGCAGCGTCAGTGGATCAAGAAAGGTGTGGGTGCCCCTAAATAACAAAGTAGTAGTGTATTTTTTTAAGTTTATTACAAAAAAATAAACTTATGATATCAAACACTTAAACTAATTGGTTTACAATTTTAATCAGACAATGTTTTATGGAAATGTAGTAAAAAAATTTTACTGCACTATTTGCAAATAAAATTGTTTTTTTATAGTTTACCAATAACTTTTTACACATATTTTTATTTATTTCAGAGTTACATAGAATATGATGAAGGAACTACATACGAAATTAACATTGCAACCTGTAAACAAAAGACCCATTGCAAACGGGTATCAATTTGGACTTGCAATACTGATTATCCCTGCAGTGAACCAAAAAAAGTTCACATAAATACTCCAATACATTTAAACCTAAATGTGACCGGATGTGAAAATAATAATCTCAGAGTGAATTTCGATGAAGAGAAAATAATTAAAGGGTAATAAATTAAACATAAATTATGAAATAGTTTCAATATTATTGTTTAAATAATTCAATTTAAATTTAAATATTAATATATTAATTTAATTACAGAACAACGCGTTTATGCGTTTCAAGTTCTTTCGAGTTCCATAACAAATGGAATGTTGATATGTTTCCAGCTTACAAAGAAGATGTTATACAGCCTTGTAATATTAAAAGCAATGATTTTAAATGCGAAACATATAATCTAGTTTTGTTTGGTTTGGTTAATTCTAAAAATCATCATTACAGACTAATAATTAATGCGTCTAAAGTTAATATTAATGCATCAACTATATCAATGTCAAATAATGCAATGAAACTTGAAATTTCATACTTATTTGTTACAATATTAGTAAGTTTTTTATTTTATTAAAACAAATGTTAGGTTAGGTTAGGTTATGTTAGGTTAGGTTAGGTTAGGTTGGTCAACCGGATACGGGAAAGCACACGCTGCTGGAGTTCAATAGGTGGGACACGGAGAGAGAAGATACCGAGAACGCACTCAAAATTAAATTGAATATACAGAACCTTATTGAACTAATTCTGGAATGCAAAGACAATTGGTGCCTAATAAACAGCATGGTAGACAAAATTATGTCAAGGAAGGAAGAGGACGAAAAGGCCCAAGAAAAAAATTAATTAAATAGAGAAGACAACTGACTAAAAATAACAAAGTAGGTAGCAACAACAAAAACCTATCTAAATGAAGAAATGCGAAAAGCGGATGCCATGAAGCTGGGGGAGATGAAAGAGAGGAGGTTTAGTGGGTAGGGTCCCTACTAAATTAGGGAAGGAGTCCCACACACCTCTGCATTAAAGAGACGGTGTGTAAAGCATTACTCGTCTCTCTCTAAAAAAAAAATTAAAAAAAAAGGTTAGGTTAGGTTAAGTTAGGTTTTACTTTATTGGTGGGCAAGGAGCTGGCAGGATGATAAGTCCAACTCCAGTCAACCTCGCCTGCACGCGGTGCCCGCTGCATGGAAACTAAAGAGGCTCTGGCGAAATACTTTCTCTTCAAACTCCGCTATGATCTGTCGACCTCTCTTGGTCAAACTCTTAGATCTACCCTGGATCACACTCAGGCAACCGATGCAACTAGGTCTCTAGAGCTAGGGAGCCAAACAGCTTTTTTTTTTCCCTTCTTCTCTCCCTTTTTTTTCTAGGGCGAAACTCGACGCCGACTAAAGAAACAAGAAGAGTGCGCGGCCGCCGGTAGCCAAAGCCGGAAGAACTAAACCCTCCAGCGGTAGGTCACGAAGCAAGTAGTGACCCGATAGGGCTCTGCCGCTGGAGGAGTAACCACCCTATAGGCTTCCAGCAGCCTTAAAAAATGGAAATGGTAAAATGGAAGACGACAATAATAAAACAGCCTCGGAAAAAAAATCACCGGACGGGGGGGCTCCCTCCGGTGAATCTCCCAAGCCCCAAATCTACGACGACAACGCAACGAAAAATGATACCGAGAATGATACTGAGAATGATACGGAGAATGATACTGAGAAGGAAGAGCGGGACCTAACTTCCCACACAAAAGAGTCCTCCTCTGGGGGGCCTAATCAAACGGAACCGAGCGAGGATGGAGGCTCAGAGACGGATGATTCGCCAGACTGGATCTCGCAGGAAGACGAGACAAAGCAGGAGACCCGTAGAAAATACGCAAAAGATGACCCAATAACACCGAAAGCGGAAAAAACGTTGAAAATACTGGCACAAACAGCAGCCATGGCTTTGGCTTTCATCGACAGCACAAAAGGAAAGAACGTTAACATCAACGTGAAGGGTCATATCAGAACCTTAGCTACCAACATAAAAGCTTTAAAGAATGACCTACAAGCAAAGCCTGATAAAAAGGAAAAAACTTTGAAAAGCCAGCAGAAGCTAACTGATGAGGACGAGACCTCAAAGCTAAAGGGGGAATTAGCGACTCTCAAACTACAACAGAGAGAGAGCACGGAGGAAATGCGGAAAGAGATAAAAAAGCTGAAAGCCCAATTAGCTAATAGAAAGAAAGACCAAGAAAATATGCAGATGGAGGAGACAGAGAAACTAAAACTAGAAGTAGATGCCCTCAAAAAACTTCTTGAGACTGAGAGGAAGACCAAGAAGCGAAGCCCTCTACCAAAGAAAACCCCAATGAGGGAAAGAGTCTCGGAGAAGAAATGCCTAGAAAATGCACTGGAGCTACTTGCTTTGGACTGGGAAGAAGAAGACTTTCCAAACACAAGACAAGTAGAAGGGACAATGGGGGAACTCCAGAAAAACCAAGACACCGTAAGGGTAGTAGATAAGGAATGTAAGCTCATCTACTGGAATCCGGAACGAAACGGCAGCATGCAAATCGAGGAGGTAAAGACTCAAAGGGTAACTCCAGGAGAGATGGCCTACATTAAATACACAACGCAAACCCCAACAAGCGAGCTCGAATGGGAAACAAAAGAAAGATATAGCTATTACCTGATGATCGACCTCGAGGAAAGCGACAACACGCAACTCCAGCAGGCGTACAAAGGGCTAACGGCGGTAAAAGATAGGATGAAAGCGGACCGGCGAAACCACATCGTGGCAGAGTTACCCGGAAAAAACACTGCTACGGTCCGAAAACTGATGGAATATATAATGGGCGGAGAGGGCATTACGGTCCAGATAGCCTCCCCAAAACCAAAGGAGGACAAAAGCAGTAAGAAGTCTGAGGCTAAAGGAGAGGGTAAAACTACAAAGGACGACCCTAACCAGGAGTGGAAAACTCAGAAAGGAAGGAGAAGAGATCCGCAGAAAAACAAGGACAATAGACCGAGGACGACTGAGGCAATCATCGTCAAAGCGGCGGGCTGTACCTACGCCGACCTGGTGAAAAAGGTAAAAGGAAAGGCAAATCCACTCCAGGAAGGGGAAGGCGTCAAGTCTATGAGGCAGACAAAGAATGGGGATCTGCTCATAGTGACCGAAAAGGGAAGATCGGAGGGACTGAAAAACGTCCTCCAAAAAGAACTGGGAAAACAGCAAGTCCGGAGCGGCAGCGGGAACTCTGGAGAGAGTAAGACGCTGCACGTCTCAAACATCGACGGAGATGCCACCCAAGAACAAATAGAAAACGCGATAAGGAACAAGCTTTCAGATCTAGGGATGAAAGAAGAGCCTCTTGAGCTAAAGAACCTAAGACCGACAAAGAGCGGAAACCAGAACGCGACATTGGTCATTGGCGAGAAACCTGCCAGCCTGCTGAGAAAAGGAGAGAAGGTGAAAATAGGATGGCTCAAATGCACCATTAGGGAGAGGTTCCGCATCCCTCGATGCACCAACTGCCTAGGAGTCGGGCACACACGGGCGTACTGCCCCGACAAGAAAGCAGAAGTACAGGGCTGCCTGAACTGCTGCAAAACCGGGCACCAGGCAAAAGACTGCAAAAGCGCAGCTTATTGCAGGCACTGCAGCAAGGAGCATAGGCCAGACTCGACAGCGTGTCCAAACTTCAGAAAACTCCTAGACCGCTGTAGGCGGGAGCAGTCGGACCAAAATGATTAAATACCTACAAATAAACGTCGGGACCGGAAGGGCTGCCCACGACGTAGCAGCAGCCCAGGCAAGACGAATGGGAGCAGACGTCATCTTGTTCCAGGAACCCAATAAGACCATAGCTAAAAAACAGGGTCTGCTGACGGACAACGGAGCGGACGTGGCGGTTCAGATAATGAACAAAAAAAGAGCCAAAATAATTAGCCACCAACCAGAAAATGGCTTCCAAATTATTAGCCTGACAGACTATGAGGTCATAAACGCATACGTCTCGCCTAACATAACACTGCCCGCCTATATGTCTAGAGTGGACAACATCATGGAGGCCATCAGGACCAGAAAGAAGGGAGTAATCCTGGCGGGCGATTTCAATTCGAAATCACCAGCGTGGGGCTCAGCAAAGGAGGACAAAAGGGGCGAGTACCTCACACGTTGGATGGCGGCCTTAAACCTAATCCAAATAAATGACGGACTCACGCCAACCTTTGCAAGGAAGGAAAGCGTATCGTTCATTGACCTAACGATTGCCACAAACAACATCTCGGTAAGGAAATGGAAGGTGGAAGAGGACGAGGAATCCCTAAGCCTGCACCGATATCTCTCTTTTGAGGTTGGCAATCGTTACAACAACCAGGATCAAAGATCAGAATGGGAATGGGCAATGAACGCAGAAAAAGCGAGGAACGAACTTAGAGGCCTCCGGTACAACCAGAACTTTTTCCAGAAACTTAAAGAAGTTCAGGACTGGGCCAGCTACAAGATCCGCGGCAAATCAAACAACTTGCCCTACTGGTGGAGCGATACTATTGACGCAAAAAGAAAGAAATGTACCGAAATACGAAGGCTTCTGACAAGATCTAGGGCGAAAGGAGAACCGGATAGGGTCAAAGAACTCGAAGCACAGCTCAAAACCGCCAGAAAAGAGTACCAAACAGCTATCCGCAGGAGCAAGATAGAAAAATGGAGAAACCTGGTCGACGACCTTGAGAGCGATGCTTTTGGACAGGGCTACCAGATACTGGTGAAAAGGCTGGCTATAAAGCCGAACCATATAACTCTAGAGGACAGCAGGAGGAAGGAGATTATTGAGGAGCTATTCCCGGATGTTATTGAGCAAGCAGCTCCGCTGACAACCGGAGACGCAGAAGACCCGACTCCTTTTACCGCCGACGAACTGAATGAGGCTATTAGAAAACTGAAGCCTAAAAAAGCCTCGGGACCCGACGGAATCCACTGCCAAATCATCAAGCTCGCGCACAAAGTCATTCCAGACGTGCTGCTGGAAGCGTACAACAAGCACCTGGACGAAAGAATCTTTCCAAAACCTTGGAAAAAAGCAAAGATAGCGCTGATCCCTAAAGGAGAAGACAAATTTAGGGCTATCAGTCTGCTAAGCGTACCCGGCAAGTTGTACGAACACCTGATAAAGAAGAGGCTTGAGGAGGAACTGGAAGAAAAAGAAGCCATATCCAGCACCCAATACGGTTTCAGAAAGGGCCGCTCAACAGTCGACGCCATCATGAAAGCAAGAGAGCTTTGCGAGGACAGCACAAGCGCGTGGACCGCAATCATCCTGCTGGACGTAAGAAACGCTTTCAACACCGCCAGCTGGGAGCAAATTAAAAGAAGGCTGACAGAAATAGGAACGAGCCGGTATCTCCTAGACCTTATAGCAAGCTACCTGGGGGAACGAACCATCCTAATCGCCCCCGGGAAGGAGAAGAACCTAACCCAGGGGGTTCCGCAGGGCTCCGTCCTAGGACCTACTCTGTGGAACGTCGTCTACGACCCCGTGCTGAGTCTACAACTCCCAAGAGAATGCAGAACGGTCGCCTACGCAGACGACCTAGCGGTGGTGATCAGAGCGAATCGGCCTGGAACTGGCTCCCGAGAAAACCGAGGCACTGGTCGTGAAAGGAACGAGGAAGAAGTCCGAAGTCGCCTTCGTCTTAAGAGGAGAAACCATCACCCCGAAAAAATCAGTCAAGTACTTGGGAGTATGGTTGGACTCGAACTGGATCTTTGGCCCGCACGTCCAAAACACCATCGGCAAAGCAGAGAAGACCATGACTGCTCTAATGAAGATAATGCCAAACGTAAGCGGGCAAAGCGCCAAAAGAAGGGCGATTTACCACTCCGTGATCCAATCCATACTGACCTACGCGGCGCCGGTCTGGAAGCGGGCTCTCGGCGTAAACAGGCACCTGACAGCGCTTTTAGCCACACAAAGAAAAGTCGTACTGAGAGTCATCAGCGCTTATCGAACGACAAGTGGCAAGGGTGCCTGCGTCATTGCAGCGATCCCGCCGATCGACCTGAAAGTGGAGGAGCTGGCAGAGAAGCACCAAGCCAGAAAGGAAGGGCGCGAAGCCACGTATAACATCGTAGAGCAGTGGCAGCGTAGATGGGACGACACCCACGACACGGCACAATGGACAAAGAAGCTGATCCCCTCAATAGAAAGATGGGTGAGATGCCAGCACAGAAACACCGACTACTTCCTGACACAATTCCTGACAGGCCACGGGAGCTTTGGCACCTACACCAAGAAGATTGGAAAGACCCAGAGCGACGATTGTCACTACTGCGGCGAAACCGATTCCCCGGAGCACACCATCCTCCATTGCACGCGATGGCACGTCGGAAGACATAAAGCAGAGGTAGCTGTAGGAAAGGCACTGACGATCGACAGCCTAATGAACGTCCTACTTGAAAACAAGCACAACTGGAAGCAGGTACACTCATTTGTGAGAGACACAATGAGCACAAAGGAGCGAGAAGAACTGGCCAGGCAGAAAGCCGCACAACAGGCAAATTAAATTAATTGAGACCAGACGGGTAGGTGACGCAAACCCTTATCGGGGTATTCCGCTTACTCGTTGAGAAGAATTGAGGTTTTTTAGTGGGTGAAAGTCCCACACTCCTGGGCGCGTTGAACCAAGCCCCAGGGAGCAGTAGCGTTTCCCTCACCAAAAAAAAAAAAAAAAAAAAAAAAGGTTAGGTTAGGTTAGGTTACGGATACGGCAAAGCACACGCTGCTGGAGTTCAATAGGTGGGACACGGAGAGAGAAGATACCGAGAACGCCCTCAAAATTAAATTGAATATACAGAACCTTATTGAACTAATTCTGGAATGCAAAGACAATTGGTGCCTAATAAACAGCATGGTAGACAAAATTATGTCAAGGAAGGAAGAGGACGAAAAGGCCCAAGAAAAAAATTAATTAAATAGAGAAGACAACTGACTAAAAATAACAAAGTAGGTAGCAACAACAAAAACCTAGCTAAATGAAGAAATGCGAAAAGCGGATGCCATGAAGCTGGGGGAGATGAAAGAGAGGAGGGTTAGTGGGTAGGGTCCCTACTGAATTAGGGAAGGAGTCCCACACACCTCTGCATTAAAGAGACGGTGTGTAAAGCATTACTCGTCTCTCTAAAAAAAAAAAATTAAAAAAAAGGTTAAGTTAGGTTAAGTTAGGTTTTACTTTATTAAAACAAATGTTAGGCATACTGAAGAGGTTTAAGAAACCGAAACAATTGAAGAAGTTCATAAATACTACTTTATTGTCTATGTCTGCACAAATTTTATTAAATCAATTCTTATTATGTCAAATAATGCAATGAAACTTATTTGTTACAATATTACAATATTAGGATTTTTTTAGTTTATACCCTGAATTTCATATTGTCGCAAATTTGAAACAAATGAGGCGTGGTTACATGACATTGCATATATGCAACACATTTTACTATTTAAATTTAGTGTTAGTTGTGTTCAAAAGATGTCGCATTTATTGAGATTTTGGGGTTAAATTAAGCTTGACTTTTATAACCTATATAAGAATTGCAATTAAACAGCGCCGTATACCCCGCGGCCCTTATGTTCATACTGTTTTTTTTTAATTTTTTTGGTTTGAATTATTTATATTATTAGGATTAAAAATGAAAATATTATATTAAAATGTGTTATATATTAAATATGTATCTATATATTCGTCTTCTTCTTGTTCCTTTCCTATCAGTTTGGTTTTAACAAAATGGAAGAATGTATCAATACAACAAACACTTCATACAAAATTTCTAGAAGTTATAATTGATCAACGTTGCAATTAGTATAAACATATAAATTATATATCAAAAAAATTAAGACCTTTATGTTATGTAGCTTTAAAACAAATTGTAGATTTTAAGTTACTTAAGCTAGTTTATCATGCTCACTTTGAAGCACTATATGGGCATCAAGTTATTTAACAAATTGCCAAACTAAATAAAACTACTATACCAGAAAGATTTTAAACATAAAGCAAAAGAGATACTTGTAGTCCAGTCAAATATGCTCAAAAATTTATCTCACCTCTAGAAAAATCCAAAAATTTTGAAAGTTTTTACACTGATTTAAATAGGTACTTAATGAAGAATATTTTAAAAGTACTGACAAATATGACACGAGCTTTAACTGCAATGACCAAAGACAGGTCACTTTTTTTGGTTTTTGTTAATATTTTGAGAACTGTAGATCAGAAGTAAATGTTGATACACATAATGATAGCTGATATAATTTGCAATAAAAATGATTATATTTTTTTTTTGTATTCCCAGAAAAAAAAAGTTTTTTGTATTGTTACGAGCCCAAGGAGCCGGTCTCTTTTGTTTGGTGCAACGGTCTTTTCTATGTACACATTCCTACCCCTTCCCTTTTCTTTGTTCATTTTGATGGTCTTTCCCCACTCCTCCAGCTACTTTCTCTTCCTTCCACATAGCGTGCACGTGCCAGGACAGCAAAATCCCGCCATTTCTAAAAAAATGAGAAGCTTACCTAGCGGCAAAGTTTAGGTTTTAACAGGCAGAAAATTTTATAGAGATTTTTTTCTTTAAATTATTGCTACTTATCTTTTATTTTTATTTAAGGAAACTAAAATGTGGAAAACAAAAAAATCCGCCTTATACGATACTTTTCCTATATTACAAAAAAAGCCAATCTCTTACTGTTACACAAAGTAGTGTTGTCCAAAAATTCTTCAATCTCAACAATTTGTCAATGTTATGTCGCCTATGTTCTCAAGCATTATGCCGGCAAAAGCTGTACCGTTGTGTTTGATGGTTATTCAGCGGCATCATCTAGTATGAAGAGAACTAAACAGAACCAAAAGTACAAGCTAAAGAGCTAAAGAGGTTAATTAATATAAACACAAAACACAAACCACAGTCAAACAGGATTATTTTCTGTCTAATGAACAAAATAAATCATAATAAATAAATTCAGTTTTTTTCAATAAAATTTAGACGTTCTATTTTTGTTTTTTTTTTTTTATAATATCCAGTTTTGTATCTTTTGTTTTAATTTGTGTTTTCTTCTTCTTATCTTAAAACAATTTTTCAATCAATTATTTTCAACGTTGCAATTTATGTTCGTTTGTTTTTATCCCTTTATCATCACATTTTTACGCATTAGCTTCTTCTCTGTCCGTAATACTGGTAACTTACATTACGAATCACTAAAAAAATTATTATTCTACTACAAACCAGAATAGAATTTTAGTTATAAAACTCCATGCTGACAAAGTGGGTTAAAGAGTAGGAGAGAGAATAAATGTTACATACAAGAGTATAGACTACTTTCACACTTTGTCTATTGTCTTTATTATACTTGCTTGTGTTTTATATTTTGGTCTTATATCTTCAAATAGTTCTCTATTTGGATACATTGTTTTGTTAAACAGTTTTTTCTTCTCATTTTGCGGTTGTTGTTTTTTTGTCTTTTTTCTATAAGATCAAGCATTTTATGTGTTGTAGTGTTTGTGTTGCTGTGGTTATTAATGTGCTTTGTATCAAGAGCATTTCCAGCCAACCAGTCTAGGAGGGTAATTAAAAAAAAATATATAAATATATATTTTATTTCGTAAGTACAACAAACAACAGAGAAAAAACCTTTCTAACGTTTTAAAGCGTTGGAAAAATTTACCGGTTATGTTATTTGTTTAGAATATGGAATATCGGTAATTTTTAACAATAAAAATTGATAAGCAAAACATTTTTAGGGAGGGGGGGTAATTACTCAATTACCTCCCCCTAAAACCGCCACTGCTTTGTATATGTTTCTGTTGCTGTCTCCAATGTACAGCTAGACACGAATAGTATGGCCGGTATAATATGCAACTTAATATACACAAAAATTATGTTTACTGTGGTTGCACTCATGCTTTTGACCATTTTAGCATTTTTCATTTGCGCTTACATTTTACACATTCTATTGACGACGTAGTTCTGAGATTGAAAAATGCTAAAACGGACAAAAGCATGAGTTTAACCATAGCCAACATAATTTTTGTGTATATTAAGTTGCCTATTATACCGGCGACACAATTCGAGTGTAGTTGTTGTAATCTTCAGTTCAAATTCTTAAATTTGTAGCTAAATATAGCAATTAAAAGTTATCGTCAGATATTTTCTTCACTCTAGGATAACTTTTGACTCTCTTAATTGAATTTTTAAATTGATCATAGCATCAAGTCAATTTGGTCTTTTATTATTTTACCATTTAGGCTATAAGCATGTAAAAGTATTTGCTTAAAACTTTGATTTACGTGGAAAGTTTACACCAAAATATTAGCAAACAAGTTAACTATCTGTATTTGCAGTTATATTTAACAATTAAAAAATTAAAAAAGCATTAAATAAAAATTCCAATTTTTAAAAACGACTCTTTATTATTTTTTTCTTTTAATTTGAGGGCAGAGATTGAACTTTTTTCTATAATTTTTCAAATTTTAGAAGATAAATGATATAGATTGGATATGTCCTACTTGCACAAAATCTATAAAATTACAGAAAGTAGATAGTTGTAGTTCTACTAGCAGCCTGTCTAAAGTTATTTTTAGAACAATTTAATGCTTTTTCTTAGAAAATTTTATTGCAACATTCCACATGTACCACACTTGTGAAAGAGTTAAAAGTCTCAAAAAAGAAAACATGAAACTCAAAGCTGATATAGTAATCCTCAAAGAAAACCAACCGCAATGTTTGGATGAAGCTATACTTGAGATTTGGGACCGTTAACAAAGAGCAGTGAACATTATTGTTTGTAATTTTCTCAAATCTCGTTCTTCAAATCTAAATCAAATATCAATCTGAAGATCAAACAAATGGCATCAAATTAATAGGCAATAAAATTATATCCAAACATACAATTAAAATTTTGTTTTGGCTCTAATAAATCATTAAAAGGTCAGCAGAACATCAGCTTACAGTTTAATCAAAGAGTTCCAAGAATAGAAAAAAATAATTCAAAAAACGGACATTAACTATGTATTATCTAAATGTCAATGGATGAAGAACCAAGTTAGAACATTTATCAAATAACATAAGACTTTGTAGTTTTGATATTTCAATTTTTAGTGAAACTAATCTTTTGGAGGATATTTTATTTTTTAAACTAGGATTAACATTATTTTGTATTTATAGGAAAGATAAAAGTACAAAAAGTAGTGTCAAATAGAGAGTTTTAATTGCTGTACGTTCAGATTTGATTTTAAACTATTTAGAACAGTAACAACATCTGAAGATGCATCTTTAATTGATAATAACATCAAAAATGTTAAAAAAATGGTGTACTATTAATGGTATAGACTTTAATGTGAAAAAATGTAAGGATAGAGTAGATTTTTAAAATATCTTGGTGTATTTATGGATAGCAAATTGACGTTTGTTAAACATTTCAAGTATGTAACTGAATGAAGCCTTAAGAATATTAGGATTTATCAAACGCCATGCAAATCATTTTATGTCGCTAACAGCTTTACGATCGCTATTCTGTGGCCTGGTTCGTTCTATCTTGAAATTCTGTGGTATGGTCTACATCTTATGGAATTCACATTGATCAAATTAAAAGTCCAAAACAATTTTTTTAAATATTTGTTATTTAAAAGAGAATTTCATTTAACTTTTCTTGTACTAAGAGAACTAATCCACCTTGATACACTTTGTGAAAAAATTTGATGTTGAATGTATTGTAAAAATAGCAAATGGGATTATGAATTGTCCTAGCCTTTTAGTCAAATAAATTTTAATGTAGCTAGAAGACAACCTAGAAATAAAAAAACATTTTATTCCAAGTTTAGTAGATCAAATTATTTCAAGAACTCTCCATTGCAGCGTGTCTCAATTTATAAATGAATTTGATCTTGATATCTTTATTGTTTAATCTTTATTAATATTGTATTTTTTTATCGGTTATTGTATTAATAATATTTATGTTTAGATTAAGTTGTTGCAACTCAAATGATATGTTGTAATTATTTTGTTATTTATAATTAATTGAGTAGCCTCGTTAATAAATAAATGTGTAAAAATTTTATTCAATTATATTCAGGAGTTGTCTTGCCGAGTTTGATTCTGTAAACCCTTATAATAGAGCAACTATTCTCCCCCCTTAACAAATGACAACAATTTGTGATCTACTTGACGGGATATAACATACCACGACAACTGCAGATCACCATAAACAAAGTGAACAGGGAGGTAGAAGCAAAAAAATGTTGCTGTTCTACAACAAATACGTTGTGCGTTCAGTTTTGCCACCTCAGGAAACATTACCAGGACTCATGCGCATCAAAACAGTCCGTTTCGTAAAGCTCAATAACACATTTTACTTTTGAGCACATATTAATAAATTGATTACAAAATGCAAGAAAATCTTAAAAAATCCTTAATCTTGTTATATATTTGTTTTTAAAATTAGTTTTTATGATTTATTTTAATAAATTCATAATTTTATTTTGTAAAAAGTTGGAGTCTGTCTATGTGGCAATCTGCTTTTGCATCTTTGGAGCTTTAAAGAGTCTAAGGTGATGCAAGCAAAAAAATTTAAATAATTTACACACACAATATTTTTTATTATCTATCTATCTATTATAATTTAACTTTATTTAAACATAGTATTTAACTCTTAACATAATATATAGTTTTGTTATTAATCTTCTTACACTCATACAATTCTTATCCAAATGTGCTTTCTATCAATCAAGTATCTAACTATTGTACTACACATTCAAATGATCTTGTTAATCTATAAATTTTAAACTTTTGTCTGAAACTTGTTGTGAATATTTGGCAGCTATTTTATAAACAAATTCAAATTGACCCTAAAACATAAAAAATTAGTGTTTAAATTTAAATAAAAATTGATTTAATTACAGTATGTATCATAAAATTATTTCTATAGCAACGTAATGTCCGCACAACGCTACATATATCAAAAACTTGTTCACATTGAATAGATTCAATTACTTTTAGTAAAGATAAATAAATTCCACATATTGAACCACCATCACTAAAATAATAATAATTATAATAATACAAAAATGATCAATTAAACAATTACTTACTGGCAAGTTATAACAATATTTTTCAATGTACTGCTCATTGTTAGTAATGTAAAATTGAGAAAATCATTTTTATCTGGATATCCATTTTTATACAAATTTTTAAAATAAATCAAATCCAAATTTCTAGATTCCTAAAAATATTTCTATTAATTTTTGTATAAAATAATAAATCAAAAATCACTTTATTTTTTATTAATTTCAATTTGATTTGATCATAACTGGAGAATGTCATGATGGAAATTTTTTGTAATTGTAGAAAATCTACCGGCATCATTGTAGTGTTGTCATTTGGCCAAAATATAGGATTGCTCTGAAATTAAAGTGTTTTAATTAAAATATTAACTATTGAGCAAGTGTATTACCAAATTTGTACCAACAGTTTGTAATACTATAATTAATTCTGTCTCTTCTTTACTAATCATTCTCCAAAAATCACCAATTGTATTACGTAATGGATTTTGAGTACTAATAAAGTTTCTGTTTTCATAAAAATTGTTCAATTTAACAGCATTAATGTAATTGGATGTTTTATCATCTATTGGGTAACAATCAAGTTGCAATAATCCGATATAACCTAAAAAATATTAATTAATGTATTAGTCGCTGTTTGAATTATTAACATACTTGAAAGACATTCGCCTGTTCTATTTTTAAGCTTGCTTTCATAGTCAGGCGATGTTTTCTTATAAAGTACTTTTGGCCAATATGAAGTTGCTTTGATAAATTCCATATCGTCGTGAATGTAATCATGCAAATAAGTCAAATTAATATTGCAATTATTAATTGGTATATTTCTTTCTTTTTTATGTATAATATATTCCAATAAAGCACAGTAGATTAGTTTAAATTGCATCTTAAATAAAATATGATTACACCTCAATCAATTTATTACAAATTACTTACAATATTATTAATCAATCCTTTTCTATTATGTCGTAAATGATTTAAAGCTTTTGAAAAGTTAAAGAGATTTTTATATGATTCATCCATAAGATAGTCGAATAAAATGAAACATCCTGTACGTCCTGATCCAATACTGTAAATTGTGTTTTTATTGAAATTGTTTTAATAATATATTTATAATCTTACTTGCTCATTATAACGCATGGATTGGTTAATTTGTGTGCTCTAAATATTCGCATAAAATTAACAATACTATGAGGAGTATTTGGTATATTAGAATCTAACCATGATGTAAAATGTAATTGTTTTACTGTTTTGTGCACATTCATTCTGCACAATTGAAATTCTCTTACTAAATACCCAACGAAATTCTGCGTTGAAGTATAATTTACTACTAGATTAGTATCATAAATAACTATACCGATTTCTTTTGGCCAATATATTTCCTGTAATGATACTTTATAATACGTATAAAATACAAAGTAATGTTAAACCTTATTTTCTGGACCTAACATGACTATGATTTGAACATTTTCTTGCCATATCATAGCCCAAAAATCATCAATAGTTTCTTCCATTGGAAATTGCGTACCTATATATTTATATTTCCCATTAAAAGCCTTTAAAATGAATTATTCTAAGTTAATAATAAAAAAAAAATAATTATACAGACCTCAATATAACTTGCATTTATATAATCTTTACCATTTTTAAGCATAACTCTATTGTGTTCATCTAGAAATTAAAAAAATGATAAACATACTAACTGTAATAATTAAAAAAATTCTTACATGGTCGAAAATCAGGGTTTCTATTATTCTTAAATGATTTGTGTTTAGTTAATTTTTTTATGCTCTGATTTGGAATACCCTATTAATAAAAAAGTAATAATTGATTGCAGTTGTTATGTGGTATAGTTACCTCGTATTGTTGAAGTATAACGTCTTCATCTGAATCATAATTTACAAGAAAAGATTTTAGTTTATTCAAGTCAAATACGTGCTTATCATTTTCTCCAGTTTTTAACTCAATTAGTTTTAATGGAATTTCTTCAACCTTTAATATAATTGTTAAAAAGTAAATAGATATTAATAATTAACTTACATTTTTTGATAAAATATTTAGTTTTTTCTTTTTTAATGTTAAAATGCCAATTACCAATGTTGTTAACAGAATACAGCTAATAAGAACAGTAATAATTATAACATTAATTGACATTTTTTCTTCTACATTAATTGAAAGTTTTTCTTCTTTATCAATTGGTATTTTTTTTTCTACATTAATTGATTGTTTTTCTTCTTTATCAATTGATAGTTTCTTCTTTACATTAATTGATATATTTTCTTCTAGAATAATTGATGATTCTATAGTAGTTTTGTGAAGTTTATTTGTAATATTTTGTTGATTAATAAGTAGCATAAAGATTGTTCCAGTTGATGGATTTTGAACAAAACCAAATATTTCATAAGCATCACATGTAATAATATTATCTGGAATGTTACATGCTTCAATTAAACCTGTTTTTTGTTTTTGAAATAACTTTATATCATTTATATCATCTATATCAAATTTTTCAATATTATTAATCAAACATAAATGCATCTTGCTAAAATTGATTGAAAATGAAACATTTTATAAATAAATATATTATAGTTTACCTTTTAATAATTTTATTATTATTTAAAATATCAACACTTAAAGTATTGTTATTATTACATTCTGTTACTTTTATATCCAATTTGATTGGAATATTTATTGTTAAATTACTTCGATCGCAAAACTTTCCTTTTATACAAATTTCAATTGTACATTTGTATAAAGTCCCTTCTTCAAAATCTATAAAAATCTAAAAAAAAAATGAAAAAATGTATTTTTACTTTAAGTAAAATATATTATTACTACTAACAAGATTGATTTATTTTTAACTTATTTTATTCGGTTTATGTTAGTAATGATAACTGTACTTGTGCTTCTTTTTAACTGTCTGTTTTGTCTGAATTTAAAATACTAGTTTAGTTTTAATTTAATAACAGAGAATAGAACAATTTTTTTGTTGTTTTTAATTTTTGACAAGTTTTATAAAATATTGTTTTGTTTGTTGTTACCATTGTTATAAATGTTTTTTTTTACTTAAATTTTGCGAAATTAAAAGTTTCCTAACAATGTGTATTTTTCGATTATCTCCAAAACAAAGCGAGATTAGTTTGAAATTAAAGTTTTATTTTTCACTTCCAGTTAGGAAACACCCTGTAGATTAATTATTACTTTACTTACGTTATAGGTATAAGTTAGATTTGAATATTTCACAATCTGATTTGAATAATTTCTTTTTGTATCCACTAAAACCGTTTCCAACACTTTTGTGGAAATGTTGAAATAATATTCCTCATCTGCATTTGTCGAAAAGTTCCAGCTTAATATTAAATGGGTCTCATTGAATAGATCTAATTCTGCATCTTTAAAAGAAAATGTTATAAATTAATTATTTAAAGTATTCAACTTACCTAAACTATTCACTATTAATAAATTATTAAAAGTAATAATAAACAAACATATTATTTTAGTTAGCATTTTCACGTTCAATTCAATACTAATTAGTCATTCAATAATATCTTATCTTTCTTATTTTATTGCAAAACTATTGAGATAAGAATTTCTATAGAAATATTTGCAGTTGATATATTTGTATAGCTTAGGATTAAATAGTTTTTAAAACAGAGATAAGACGGATATAATAATTTATTTGCATTCATTTTTTAACTAAATTATTTTATTTTAAGTACTCAGGGGCAAAGCTACCAGTAAGCAAGGGTCTGCAATGCGGAATGGCACACAAGCCTTTCGACAATTATTTCAAAACCCAGCCCCTCATCAAAATTCAAAGTTTACAAAATAAAATTTAAATTAAATTAATACTTTTTTTTTCAAAATTGTTTATGTCTATGGGCCCTTTTTAATGTTTTGCGGAGGGGCAAAAAATCCTAGCTCCGTTAATATATTTTTCATACATTTGCAATCTTTCAACAGTTTTGGGAATGTATTTTTTTTGTTTAATAAAGCAATTATTTTAGTCAGAATGAGAGCTAATTCATTTGTAAATATTTTAAGAATAATAGGTAAAATTTCATCTATACCTGATAAATTTCTGATATTTAAGTTTTGGTGGGTAAGGAGATGGCACGATGATAAGCCCAACTCTAGTCAACCTCGCCTACGCTGCATTGGAAACTAAAGGGGCTCTGGCAAACACTTTCTCTTCATTTTCCGCTGTGATCTGTCAACCTCCCTTGGTCAAACTCTTCGGCCTACTCTAGACCATCTTTCGGTTTCCGACGCTATTAGATATCGAAAGCTAGGAAACTAAAAAGCACTTTCTCTTATCCTACAGAGGAAGATAATAAAAATAGTCCCTAACCCGACATCCCCTATCTCCAAAAACCCCTCCCAATTTGGACCCCCAACAACGACCACCTTTCAGTCCAGATAGGTGTAAAAAAATGGACAAGGACAAGATTAATTTGAAATGTAAAAATGTCAGTAAATGTAAATAAAATACCCCAGGGAGATACCAAAACGTTCATGTTTCCGGGCAATCCTCTTCTATTAAGCCAGCCATGGATTCTGAAGGAAGCAACGATCTGACAACTAAAGAAAAGCCATGCGATGACCAAGCAACAACCAAAATAACAAAAAACTTGGTTGAGAAAAAGCGCAATTAATTAGGCGCACCTCAATTGGCAAACCACTATAGCAAGAACGTTGAAAAACGCGGCAAGTGAAAAAGAAGAGAAAACGAGAAGATATGAAATGGAGCTATTGAAGGAACAGAGCAGAAGGGGTAGCCTGAGGCATCAGGAGAACTCAGGAAACAAAGAAAGAAACACCGGCTGCTCAGAAACAGAAGACAAGGATGGGAAGCCTGATCACATAGTATTAGGAAACATAAGTGGACTCTCTGCTACTCCATCTATGGAGCAAACAAAACCAAAATCAAAGGAAACCCTGCTCCAAAGCATTAAAATAATGAGGATGGCTGACTCTCCCCAGAGAGAAAAAGCAGATCTAGAGAATTTTAAAATGGACTATGGGATGCTGAAGGATCTTTTAAGGAGAATAATAGCAGAGAGCTCAAATCTGAGAAACATTGCGCTAACAAGCACTAAAATAAAACCGGAAGTTAGAGATGCATCAAACAGGTTGTATGGCTACTCATCAAGGCTGAGAGCAAATAAAGGGGTTAAATCTCTAGAAAAAATAATAGAAAAACAGGAGGAGTTATAGGACAGCACCCAAAATGTCTAAGTCTAGTGGATAAAGCGGAGCAAACAGAAACAATGGAGACATCGGAGGAAAGGCAACAAAGGGACATGATCAATAAATGCCTATGAATGTCAAAGCACTACATGAGCTGATAAACTTAGACTAAACAGAAGACATATTCACGAATTGTGATCAGACGAGTGACACTTTTAAAACTGACAGTAAGGAAGACTTAGTAGTAATATTAAGTAGCAACGAGAACACAAAGAAATACCCTGCAAAAATAATAGCGGAGAGACACCTTGAATTGCTAACAGCAATGACGAAGGATCAACAAGAAACTAAATGGTGGTGTGGCTGCATAATTGCCCAAAATGGCAAAGCAAAAGAAGAAAATGAAAGACACAAATATGTAGTGAAAACCATGAAGGGTATAGGAGCACTAAAAGAAAGTATATGATAATGTATAAGGGAAAATTGAGACTAGCCTGTATCACGGATGTAGAACCAGATATGGCCAGGAAAGTGTTGGAATACTGTCTTAAAAATGAGGAACTTAAAATGACTATCCATGGCAAAAGAAAACCAATGCAGGGAAGAAAAAACGATATGCCAAAATAATAAAGAAGAAGTAAGGAAAGAGATCAGAAAAACACGCGATGATAAAATCAGCGAGGTAGCCAACATTGAACTAAATGAAAGAAAAAAGACAATACGTCTGCTAGACGTAGACGGAGATTTTAATAAAGATGATGTGAAAGAAGAAATCAACAAGGAACTCATGAGAGACAACCTGAGCGCCAAGGTAGATTCGGTAAAACTATCAGAAAAGGTCAACCAGAATGGAGTAAGATATGCCTTTGTGAAAAGGAAAATAGGTTCAGGCTGGAATAGATGGAGGGTGATGGAAGTATTTGCTTTGCCAAAATGCTACAAATACCATAGAATAAGTCACAAAGCAAAATTAAGGTTATACAGATTAATCTAAACAGATGTAGAGCGGCTATGGACCTACTAGAATAGAACTGTCAAAAAACAGGAGCAGATTATGCCTTAGTTTCAAAACCAAATAAGAAGCTAGCAGCAAATAGGAAGAGAAAAATTATGAATAAACATGAAGACGCGACAATATACATCCCTGACAATACTAAATCACAGGCATTATAATCAGGAAGTGGGGTAGGCTACACCTTGGTGGAGAACCGGGACACAGTTATGTACGCCTGCTACTTCTCCCCAAATGAAAGCATCAAACATTTCGAAAAGTGGCTAACAGAACTAGGTAAGAACCAAAAAAACACAAGAAAGATAAGATCATTGGCGAGTATTTTAACGCCAAGTCAGGCATATAGGGTTCTCCCAAAGACGACCGGAAAGGTGACATGTTGGCGGAATGGGCAAACAAAAACAAACTCTACGTTCTGAATAGGGAGGGAGTACCTACGTTTCTAAAAAACGGAAAAATCCTTCATAGATGTGACCCTGTGCTCCTCTAAGATGATAACAAAAATCAGCAACTGGCATGTGGGCAAGGAAAAAAAATTTGAGTGATCACATAAACATACATTTCAAAATCAGGCCGGGGAAAGTAAAGACTTGAGAGAAGACAAGAGAAATCACCGGATAGTCCTTCCGCAATGAGCAAGAGGCAAAATTCCTATAATAATCTATAATAAAAACCTGCAAAAAAACCTTAAACAAAAAAAAAAGCAGGGTAAATTACAAACCAATGTATTAGTGGAGTGATGGTATTGCAAACATGAGAAGAAGATGTATAAAAACTAAAAAGACTGTGACAAGATTAATCGGCAAAAACCCAAGGGACATATACCTTCTGCAACAAGCACAAGAGACATACGCAGGTAAGAGAAAAGCTCTTAAGAAAGCAATAATGGAATCCAAGAAGATAGCCTAGAATAAACTGTTTGAAAAACTACATGGGAATATATGTGGCAAAGGTGAAAACTCTTTCCTAACCTAGGTAGAACAACGTGGATAGAGATAAGAACAGATACGGATACAATACCGGAATGTACAGAAGAAGAAATACTTAAGACAGGTGGCAAAATTAAAAGGAAAAAGGCTCACGGGACAGACATAATACCGCCGGAGGTGATTAGAGCAATAGCAACAAAAAGACCTCAACTCCGCGCAAAAGTCCTTGACAAACTCATCAAGCAAGGCACCTTCCCCAAGGACTGGAAAAAGGCAAAATTAGTACTTATTAAAAAACCTACCAAAAAGAACAAAGACAAGGCATACCGACCCATATGTCTGCAGAACCCACTGGAAAAGCTGCACGTCATGCATGAGCACGTCCTCAACACGAGACTTACAGAGGAACTAGACAGGAATAGAGGGCTGGGTGAAAACCAACACGGGTTCAGAGGAAGCCACTCCACATTGAATGCACTTAGACATGTTAGAGAAGCAGTGGGGCAGGTAGCTGAACACCATACACACAAACTTGCGGTGTTGATCACTTTTGATATAAAGAATGCGTTCAACTCGGTGCCCTGGAGGGGACTAATGGAAGAACTAGAGAGAAGGAAAATTTCAACTTACCTCAGAAAAATCCTATGCCACTATCTACAGGATAGAATCATAAAATGCAGTTCCGGAGCAACTCTGGAAATGACTTGCGAAGTGCCTCAGGGGTCTGTCCTGGGTCCCACCTTGTGCAATATATATTATGATGGTCTGCTAAAAAAACAGATGACACAGGGGATTACCACAATAGCATATGCTGATAATCTAACTATGGCTGTCAGGGGTAACAGTATAAGGGAAATAGAAGAGGAGGCAGAGTGTGCGTCCTATAAGATAAGAAGATGGATAAAAAATGGGTCTAGAACTGGCAACCCATAAAACGGAAACTGATGTCCTGGTGGGTAGAAGGAAGGACATCACAGTTGAAATCAACCTAGGGGATACAACAATCACATCACAAGGCAACATCATATACCTAGGGATGAGGATAGATAAAAACTGGAATATAAGCCCTCATATAACAGAGGTAAAGCAAAAAGCAGAAAAACTTGTAATGGCCCTGGCACGTATCATGCCTAACGTAGGATCTAAGAGCGGAAAAACGTAAAGTAATGGGTGCAACAGTGGACTCAATACTGTTGTACGCCGTATCCATCTGAATAGAAAACTGCAAGAAAAAAAAAACAGAATAATACTAGAGCGGGCCAAGAGAAAAATAGCAATTAGAATAGCCAGTGCCTACAGAACAGTGTCGTCCAAGACCATACAAGCAATAACGGGCACAATTCAAAAAAAGTAAAGGAGTTAAGACATGCTTGAAATGTCACCAAACCACAACTATTTTTGCCAACCGTCTATTTATTTTAAAGAGATGCGTTGCAATAGTACCAATCAATCAGAGACAATTGCAACGACTGAGATTCTTTAGTAAAAGTTCTGAAAGCTGATTTCCTGTTCCATGACTATAAGAACAAGGTTTGGAATAAAATTCGAACAATACAGCTAAAAGAAGGATAAAAATCCGCTATATACCTGGTGATAGTAATGGAAAATATGTTCCGGATTAGAATCAGATTAGAACTAATCCAACAGAACCTACGTCCGGTCATCAATGCCCAACTAGCCCTGCAGGAAGTTGATTTCATAGTAGATCTTAAAAACTTGTGCAGGTGATTGGAGCGATTTAAATTTTGAGTAATTTGCTTTCAAACGGCAATTTTGTTCAATATTTCGAATTAATTGAGTTGCGCCTAAAATTATTCTATTTGCAAGACTTGAATTTTTTAGGAATTATTGACGAGTATTTTTGAATTGAGTAGTTTGAGCATAATTTTGCAATTTTGTTAAAAAAATCATTTTAATTGAGTTTATAGAAAAACTATCAAGGATTTTAAATTGGGCCTAGAAATTTTAAACTTGGAAGGCTTAAATTTGTTCAAAAATTATTGGTAAGTATTTTTGAATTAAGTAGTTTAGGCATAATTGGCTTTCAAACTGCAAATTTGTTTAAAATAATTGTTTGAAGTTGAGATTTTAGGAAAACGGTTTAGAATTTTTCAGCCCAGAAGCCTTTAAATGGTTAGAAAATTGTTGAAGAGTATTTTTGAATTGAGTAGTTTAAGCATAATTGGCTTCCACTCAGCAATTTTGTTCAAATTTTTAATATAATTAAGTTTATAGGAAAGCAATCAAAAGTTTTGAGTTGCGCCTACAATTTTTGAGTTTATAAGCATGGCCAAAAAATTATTAATGAGTATTTTTAAATTGAGTAGTTTAAACATATTTTGCAATTTTGTTTGTTTTTAATTTAATTTAAGTTTTTAATTAGAAGGTTTGAATTTGATAGAAAATTACTGAAGAGTATTTTTTGAATTGTTTAGTTTGAGCATAATTAGCTCCCAAACAGCAGTTTCTGTTAAAATTTTCAATTTAACTGAGTTTAAAGAAAAACCATAAAGTATTTTAAGTTGCTCCTAAAATTTTTGAGCTCAAAAACTTGATTTTATTAGAAAATTACTGAAGAGTATTTTTGAGTTGAGTAGTTTAAGCACAATTTTCTTCTCAAATTACAATTCAATTCAAATTTTTAGGTTTTAGGAAAATTATAACAAACTTTGAGTTATGCTTAAAATTTTTGGGTTCAAAAAGCTTGAATATAGTAAAACATTATTAAAGACTATTTTTGATTTGAGTAGTTTGAGCATAATTGGCAATTTTGTTCCAATTTTTAATTCAATTGAGTATATAGTTTTGTCTACAATTTCTGAGTTTGGAATTAGTTATAAAAGTATTTTTTAATTGAGTTTGAGTTTAATTCTTTTCCAAACAGAAATTTTTGTTAACATTTTCAATTTAATTGAGTTTATAAAAAAACTATTTAGAATTTTAAGTTGTTCTAAAAATTTTTGAATTTAGAAGACTTAAATTTGTTAGATATTTATTGAACAGTATTTTTGAATTGAGTAGTTGAACAAAGTTGACAATTTTGTTATTTTTTTTTTTTATTTATTTGAGATTATAGAAAAAATATATGGAATTTTGAGGAGTTGCGCTCAGATTTTTTTTTAAGTTTGAAAATTACTGATGAGTATTTTTTGAATTGAGTAGTTTAAGCATAACTGATATATTTGTCTAAATTTTTAATTTATTTGAGTTTATTGGAAAACTATGAAAAGTTTTGATTCCAAAAAATCAAAAATCCAAAAGAGTATTTTTAAATTGAGTAGTTTGAGCAGAATTTGCTCCCAACACCAATTTTGTTAAAATTTTCAATTCAATTGAATTTATAAAAAAAAAATTATGAGTTTTGAGTTGCATGTAGAACTTTTGGATTCAGAAAACTAAAATTTGTTAGAAAATTGCTGAAGAGTATTTTTGAATTAAGTAGTTTGAGCAGAATTTGCATCCAAATAGCAATTTTGTTTAATTTAATTGAATTTTTAAGAAAATCTTTAATAATTTTGGGTTGTGTCTAGAATTTTGGAGCCTAGAAAACTTGAATTGGTTAGAAAATTACTGAAGAATATTTTTAAATTGAATAGTTTGAGCATAATTGGCTTCCAATTAGCAATTTTGTTCAAATTTTCAGTTTAATCGGGTATATAGAGAAACCATTAAAAATTGTGAGTTACGCTTAAAGTTTTTGGATCCAGAAGTTTTAATTTTTTTTTTAAATTGCTGAAGAGTAGTTTTGAATCGAGTAGTTTGAGCATAATTTGCATTCAAGCAACAATTTTGTTAAAAAAAATTAATTTATAGCAAAACTAGTATGAATTTTAAGTTGCGCCTAATTTTTGAGCTCAGAAGGCTTAAATTTGTTAGAAAATTATCTGTAAGTATTTTTTAATTGAGTAGTTTGAGCACCATTTGCTTCTAAAGTGTAATTTTGTTCATATTTTTAATTTATTAATTATAAACTATTACGAATTTTGAGTTGTGCTTAAAAATTTTGAGTCTAGAAGAATTGAATTGGTTAGATAATTGTTAAAAAGTATTTTTGAGTTGAGTAGTTTGAGCACAGTTTGCTTCTAATTAGCAACTGTTCAAATTTAAATTTAATTGAGTTTATAGGTAAACTATAAAGAATTTTGAGTTGCTTTTAGAATTGTTGAGATCAGAAGACCTGAATTTGTAAAAAAATTAAGTATTTTTAAATTGAGTAGTTTGAGCACAATTTGCTTCTAAAGTGCAGTTTTGTTAAAAAATTTAATTTATAGAAAAACTATTACAAATCTTGTGTTGCTTCTTAAATTTTTGAGCTCAGAAGACTTAAATTTGTTAGAAAATAGTAAAAAATATTTTTGATTTGAGTTGTTTGAGCATAATTTGCTTCTAAACATCAATTTTGTAATTATTTTTTTTAGGAATCTGAGTTGCGTCTAAAGTTTTTAAGTTCAGAACGCCTGAATTTGTTAGGTAATTACCAAAAAGTATCTTTGAATTGAGTAGTTTGAGCATACTTAGCAATTTTGTTCAAATTTTTAATTTAATTGAGTTTATAAGAAAACTATCAAGAATTCTGAGTTGCGCCTACAGTTTGAGAGTTTAGAAGACTTCAATTTGTTAGAAATTTGTTGAAGAGTATTTTTGAATTGAGTAGTTTGAGCATAATTGTCCTTTAAATAGCAATTTTAAATTTAATTGAGTTTAAAAGATAATTATTTACAATTTTGAGTTGCGTTTAGAATTTTTGAGTTCAGAAAGTTTAGCTTAAACAGCAAATTTGTAAAAAAATCATCATTTTAGCTTAATTTAAATTGAATTTTTAGGAAAACGGTAAAGAATTTTGAGTTGTACTAAGAATTTTTGTGTTTAGAAGACTTGAATTTGTTAGGAAATTATTAGTAAGTATTTTTGAATTGAGTAGTTTAATAGTTAGATAATTTGTTTTTAATTAGCAAATTTGTTAAAATTTTCAATTTAATTGAGTGTTTAGAAAAACGATAGAGAATTTTGAGTTGTGTTTAGATTTTTTGATATCAGGAGGTTTGAATTTGTTAGAAAATTATTGAGAGAAAAAAATTGTTGAAGAGTATTTTTGAATTGAGTAGTTTGAGCATAATTGGCTTTCAAAGTGCAAATTTGTTAAAAATTATCATTTTAGCTCAATTTAAAAAGAGTTTTTAGAAAAATGGTAAAGATTTTTGAGTTGCGTTTAAAATACTTGAATTTATCAGAAAATTATTGAAGAGTATTTTTGAGTTGACTAGTTTGAGCATAATTGGTTTAAAACTAAACAAATAAGCCTAGACTTGGTTTCCTCAAAATGTCAATGTACCTAGAAGAAAAAACTGTTGTAAAATATTTAGAAAACAATATATTAACTAATTACATAATAAAACTAAAAAAATTAAGCCTAGGCTTAGATCAAAAGCCCAAAAATGTATAGTTTGTTGTTTTTTGATTTTTTTTAAAGAATTATTGCTAGCTTCCAGGGTACAAACTATTGGAATATATTCTGGGAACCACAATACCGCTAAATGATAAGAAGACATTCTAAATTTGTATTGCCTAGGCTTAGTTTAGGCCTAAAAATGCAAATTTCTTATTCTTCACTGATTACGTGCAGCTTAGCAGTGGTAATCAGTAATGTTCATATATTGTTTTACTGCTTGCTTACTCCATGTTCTATATATACAGTTCACATTTATTTCAGCAACCTGTACTTACTTGTTTCAAGCAGCAAGTGTTACAGATCAAGTAGTACAAAATCTTTTAGGAACAAGCAATCCTTATATTTTTCAAAATTTCCATGCATTTTTAATTTTTTTATTTATTTCTTTTAGCAAGTTGTAAAGTTTGTCTTCACAATGATCCAACATATCCAAAAGTATAGGTAAAACATTGTCTATTCTAACAAATGATGAAAAAAAGTACACTTTTTTTAGTCAACTTATACCTCCAATCTACATTTCTTGAAATATTAATAAAAAACTTAAAAGAAATTTTGAAGATGCGTTAGGAAAAAGCTGGTATTATTATAAATAAACAAACTGTAAATAATATACACTATGCCAATGAAATGGTGATACTAGCAGGTAATATAACAACTAGTCAAAAAAAGTAAATATTCAAAATGTTAAAATTAAGCTGAACATGCATCTTTTCCACCCTATTATACAGAATTAAGATTTAAAATGTATTACCGCAGAATTCTAAAAAGTGTGTAAGTTAAAATAACAAAAAAATATTAATTTGTATGAACAAAACAAGAGAGATCATTAATACCAAAAGAAGACACTTCAATACATTGGCCTTGTCATGAGAGCGTAAAAGTACTTTCTATTCCACCTCATAATGCAGGAAAAATAGCTGTTTAAAGCACATAGAAAGACAAAAGATATGCTGGTTTTTGTCAACACTTTAACAGATTTATTTAAAATTTTCAACTTTTGATAGGAAAGGAACTAGAAGAAGAAGAAGAAGAAGAATACATGGATACATTTAATATAAAACGCACATATTTAAATATAATATTTTCATTTTTAATCCTAATTAAAAATTTTCACAGACGTTAAGGAGAAGTTTATTGAACCGAAAAATATAAAAATAGTTGTATGAACACAAGCGTGCGCTAGGTGAAAATAATCTTCAGACAGTACAAATGCACCTAAATTTACAGAGCGCTAAGCTGTGGGTAAAGTTTCTTTAAAATGTCGGTGTTTTTGTCTAATTTGAAACAATATTTTAGTTAAGAAGAAGTTCTACAATAATATAAATTAATTTATATTAAGCAAAAGTGTAGTTTTTTTATCAAAAAAATTTAATAATCAAAAGAACGGCTATGGCTACAGCTAGTGTAATTTATTTCTAAAACCAAATAATTCTCTGTACCTGAACCCTTGGCCGCTTTGATCGTTAGATTGAGTTTGAATAAATTGTTAACTCATTTTAATCTAATTAGTTTTGGTCTAATAACTAATTTCAAACTAAAAAACATCAAATGAACATAAGAATTTATTATAAATTTTAATATTGACTTTGTTTTAATTTATTATTATTATAATTAATAAGCTTATTCATAACAATATACACTTTTACCTAATAAGTTTCAATTAATTAATAAAATTTTACTACAATGGTCTAAAATTGTTTATTTATATTGGGAAAAATTGAATCCAAAATAAATAAAGATGTTCTGTACAAATTTAATAAATAATATAACAAATAGAATTGATGGTTGTGGTTTTTTATTACAAATTTATTCTTACGAATATATTACTAGTTTAGTTTTAGTTATATCATATAACTTATTACATCTGTAGAAGATGTCAAAACTAGTAATGATTTGTAAGAATAAATTGGTGATAAAAAACATGTTAAATTGTTGTATTATTTCATTACTATAACAAATCTTAAACTGAAAAATAAAAAACTATTGGGAGAGGTTGAATTTTTTATTGTAAAGTGAACAAAAACGTTTATTTTATTTTAAAAATATATAAATTAGTTGCAAATGTATAATTTTACAATAAAATAAACGTTTTTCTTTACATGCAATAAAAAATTCAACCTCTCCCAAAATAATTTGTTTGTAACTTTTCGGGTTAAGAATTGATTTAATAAAATGTGTGCAGACATAGACAACAAAGTAGTATTTATAAACTTCTTCGATTGTTTCGGTTTCTTAAACCTCTTCAGTATGCCTAACATTTGTATTAATAAAGTAAAAAACTTACTAATATTGTAACAAATAAGTATGAAATTTCAAGTTTCATTGCATTATTTGACATTGACATTGATATAGTTGATGCATTGATATTAACTTTAAACGCATTCATTATTAGTCTGTAATGATGATTTTTAGAATTAACCAAACCAAACAAAATTGGATTATATGTTTTGCATTGAAAATCATTGTTTTTAATATTACATGGCTGTATAACACCTTCTTTGTAAGCTGGAAACATATCAACATTCCATTTGTTATGGAACTCGAAAGGACTTGAAACGCATAAACGCGTTGTTCTGTAATTAAATTAATATATTAATATTCAAATTGTTTAAACAATAATATTAAAACTATTTCATAATTTATGTTTAATTTATTACCCTTTAATTATTTTCTCTTCATCGAAATTCACTTTGAGATTATTATCTTCACATCCGGTCACATTTAGGTTTAAATGTATTGGAGTATTTATGTGAACTTTTTTTGGTTCACTGCAGGGATAATCAGTATTGCAAGTCCAAACTGCTAATCGTTTACAAAGTGTTCTTTTTTTACAGTTTGCAATTTTCACTTCGTATGTAGTTCCTTCATCATATTCAATGTAGCTCTGAAATAAATAAATAATTTATCTTAATTGATTGATAATAGAACAAAATAAAAATAATACAAAACATTCAAAATCTATAAATCAAAAAATATTTTTATAAAATCTTTAAAATAGCAAAATCTAATTAAAAATATCAAAAATAGTGTCAAAAAACCAAATTCTGGCCTCAAACCACTAAAAATGCAAAAATCTATTCATAAAATGTCGAAAATCTGGCCTTAAAGTAAGAACATATTGTTTTTATAAAAATGTTTAAAATCTGCACAATTCTGTTCATAAAACGACAAAAATAATAAAATTTTAGACAATTTACAGAAATTTGGCCACAAACTAATAAAAAATGTAATTTTTTTATAAAATTTCAAAAACAGCCAAATTTGGCCATAAAATATAAAAAACAAAATTTAAAATCAGAATTGTTCTATCTGGCTTTTAAAAATTGTGATTTTTTAATAAAATCTCAAAAATAGCAAGCAAAAGGACCAAAATCCGGCCATAAATTGTCAAAAAGTGTCACCTAGCTAAACTTCTGAACGACGTTCCTATTCCGTGATCCAATGCTGCCGAGTATCTAGGTACCACCTACCATAAAAAACTTACGTACAAATTGCACATACAGTTGATCATAGACAAAGCCAAATTAGCAAAAAACCTGCTAGTTCCAATTTGTTGACGAAAAAGAGCATTTAGATCTGTAACAAAATGCACACCACCATCATCAAACTGCAAATCACTTAAGTCTTGAAAACGGTTGCAAACTGATCAGTTGTTTACTGCACAATACAATCTCTAAACGAAAATGATATGAGTCTTACAAACTTTCAGGCATGATCCAAAAAAGAATTTAGTCTTTATGTACTTTATTTCAGATAGTAAATTAAACAGTCTTTAGAAAAAAATCAAGATGACAGACAGATTATTTATTAGTCAGATACAATCACAAAAACAAGACATCTACAAGGTATTCAATGTATCAACTGCACCATCTCTAAAGTGTTTCCTTCTTAGCAGGTCATTTTCAGGTCTTGAGAATAGTAACAAAGTAAATCATGATATTATATCTTTTGGATTTTGGTGTTTTTAGTTTAATTGGTTATATTTGACCATGTAAGAGTCAAGTGTACGGAATAAAAATTTGTTTTTGCTCAAAAAGTGTCATCTAGCTGATAAATTTAAAAAAATCAAGATTTTTTTCATTTGTAACTTCTCAGGATTGCAATAAAAAAATAAATAAAATTTAAAAACTTTTTTCTTCAAAATTGTCCAAAAATTAAGTTTTCATAGCCAAAAAATTTTCTTTGAATTTTGAAAATTTTGCAAGACAATTTTTCTTAAAAAAAAAATACGTTTTTTTATATGTGCAAAAGATAACTTACAATGATCCACAGAAATACTTAAGGCTTTAATTTTAAATTTACATTTTTTGATCGTTTGTAACTCCTCAGGATTGCGTTTTTAGAAAAAAATTATGATAAACTTTTTTTTCAAATTTGTCTAAAGAATAAGTTTTCACAGATAAATTTTTTTTTCTCTAAATTTTGAAAATGTTGCAGAACTTTAAATGACAGATTTAAAAAAAAAAGATAATAATTTTTTTTTTTTTTTTTTAATAATGCTTTTATAAGTAAAGCAAGTTTTTATTCATATTTGAAAAAAAAAGAAGATGATAGGTATTATCATCTTTTTTTAAGAAAAACTGTTACTTGAAGTATTGCAAAATTTTCAAATTTTTTAAAACTTTAATGAGATATCTGTATGTTTTCCTTAAAGTTTTTTTTTTAATAGCACACAATTTGTAGGAGCTACATTGAAACGTGTTATTAGGTGAAAAAATTTAATTTCAAATACAAATTCTTTTTGACTTGCTTAATGTTTTTTAACAAAAATAACAAAAAAAAATCATTCTTTGATTATTAAGCGTTCTAAAAATAAATCAATACAATGGGGACTTCCCCTACACAATAGGGACTTCCCCTCTTTATGTTTACGTATGTTACTCTCCCCTTAGTCCCCTTGAATAAGACGAGTGAGTTAGTTATATTCCAACAGCTTTACTGTGAACACTACTTACATTGGACAAACAGGACGAGCATTAAAACACAGAATAAAAGAACACAACACTAAAAACAACAAATCAACTTTCTCCAAACATCTTCAAATACATAAACATAACTTTAACCATAACAACAATACAAAATTAGTACACGAATGTAAAAAAGGCTTAAAAATGTCTATTTTAGAATCTTTCGAAATTGATAATAAAAAAAATAACAAAAAATATACATGCCTAAATGAACAAATTAACACAAAATATCAACACATTTACACTTTTCTTAAATCAAACATAAACACAATAAATAACACTTAAAATTTTTTATTAATCAATATTACATAAACATTAACATATTTGTCATATTAATGTCAAAAATATTTTTTTATATATTTATACACGTAAGTTTTTATTTATATAATATTTTAATTTTAATTTAATACAACTATATTTATAGTTACTGATGATGCCTTAAACGGCGAAACCGGTTTACATATTAAAAATAATAAAAGCATATAAAAGTATAAAAAAATTTAATTATACAATTTAAAAAAACATATATATATATTTTCGTGAGGATGATTGATAAATATTAAAACTATTTATTCGTTTAATTATTAACAATCCCATAACCCCAACATTGATTTATGACATGAGTACGGTTAGAGATAGATCTAGATATGCTGTTCAAAAAAGATGGACAATTTATTTGCCTATAATTTTTATATCCTATTTTTTATTTTTTTTATTTAGACTTTTAAGAAAAATATTTCGAATATTGTTTAAAAAAAACAACAAGCTTCTAGGGTGAACATGGTTGCTTATGAACTATAAATAAAAAGTGTCTCAAATGAACCCCCCTAACTCACTCTAGAAGTTTGTTACTCTTATTCGTTAACACCCTGAATAATGTTCATTATAAATCAGGTAAAACTAATTTTAATTAAATTTATTTATTATTATTATCATTTTTTCTATAAATTATCGTTAACATTTATATTATTATTGTAATTGTTATAATTGTTTTTTATATACATGTAAATTAACCATTATAAGTAATAAGCACTTACCGTATAATTATTCTTTGCCTCAGTATAGTTCACAACAATATCATCATGAGTTCTATTGTTTGGAATAAACTTTTCTAGACTTGATACGGAAATGGTAAAATAACTCACTGCTTCGTTACGGTAAATCCAGCTTAATTCCAAATGAGTCTCATTAAATCTTTGCAAGTGAAGATGTTCTAAAGTTTTAGAAAAAATATAAATAATTTGTTGCATTCAATATGTTTATTAATATTGTGCATTCATTTCAACAAAAAATATATTTTGTTGAAATTAGTGCAGGTACATACCTACTGCTTCAACTGTTGATAAATTAAGCGCGCAAAATATGATATAAAAACAACACAATGACTTGAAACCCATTTTTTAAATATTATTTATTTCCGTTAAATTGTAGTACAAACTATCTACTTATTCAACGTTAGTATTAGTGTATAATACAGAAACAATCTATTTATACCTAAACTATATCTTATCTTAAAATATACTAAAAAGATTTAATATCTATTGATATGATTAAATTATACAAAATAGACACAGTTATAAATAGTTTACTACTTACATTTTTTTTACATGTGTTTGCACAACAATATTGTATTAACTAGAGACAAAACAATAATGTTGCAACGTTCAAAAGGGCAATTTTAAAATAGTAAAAAAGGTCTTAAGAATGTTGTTTAATAAAACTTAAATTCAATGATGGAATTTTTATGAAAATTTAAACAAATTTTTATTCAAAAAATTTTTTAAAAGCTTTTTTAACTTTATTTTTGTTAAACATTTGTTTTATTAAAGTTTGTATTAAACACATAAAAGCAGTTTTCAGTTTAGATAGTCTACACGCAATTAATATTTTGAAGTTTCAACTATCAATTATTACTTAGCAAACCTTCCTTAAGTTATGATATAGTCAATCTTTTCAATATTTTTCTTAGTTTCCTTAGAAGATTAATTAACCAGTCGCAATAACCATTTTTATAAACTGCTGCGAAATTAAAAACATTTGGCAACAAATATACTTTAGCATTAATTGTTTAGCAGCGCTCTTTCCCAAGGTCTAATTTTAATGAATATGATATTTAAATACTTCTTCACATAAAATTTCATTTTAATACAAGAGATAAATTGTCGCAAAGTCTTTTTTAGCTAATTCAGCACATGATAATACATGATTAATTCTTTCAAAATACAAGTTGAGTGTAATTCAATAAGATAAATATTATTTTTCTATTACATAAGTGTATAAACAACTTTTGACTTTCAGTAACAGTAACTTTTCAGTAACAAAATCTTTATTACATAGAGCATTAACATTATGTAATCAAAATCACATAAAAGAAGAAATTAAAACGTTATAAAATGCCTTCTTACAAAATGGTTTCAATAAAGCATCATTATTAAACAATAAAATTAGATATGCCTTTTTACCATTTGTCAAAGGTACCACAAACAAAATTTTTAAAATCTTAAAAAGATATAACATAAAAAAACAGTTTTTAATACAAATTTAAAAATAAGTCAAGTTTTAAAAAGCCCAAAAGATATCATCTTTTTAAAAAAATCAAGGCGTGTACGAAATTCCATGTGCAGATTGTACAAGATCTTATCTTGGACAAACTAACCGCAAAATTAACACTAGAAAAGAAGAACATATTCGTGCAGTTCAAAAAATGAATCTACTTCATCTTTAACATGTAAATTCAAGTAATCACAAAATTAACTTTGAAGAAACTAAAATTTTAGCAAAAACTAATCATTTTCGTACTAGAATAACAAGAGAAGCCATCAAAATTGAAAAAAAACCAGACAATCTAAATAAGAAAGATGATGCTTTACGTTTACCATCTACTTGGAAAACAGCATTGTCAACAACTAAATTAAATTGAAAAAAACCACTAACAGCTTCTTTAGCAACAACAACTAATTTAAATACAGCACCCAAATCACAACCAGTTGCTTTACAAGTTTTGACTGTAGAAAAATCAATTAATCGACCAACTACCAGAAGTCAGACAAAGAAACTTTACACTCAATAAAGTTTCTTGTAAGTTAGCTTTGACAACAAAATTAGTTTCAAATATCAATGTCATATTGATATATAATATATATTATTTTAATAATAAATATAAATCACTCTAGATGATGGCAGATGGGATTCTGCCGAAACGTCGAGTCCAACTCAATCAAACAACGCGAGATAATCCGAAAATAAATTTAAATAAAAATAATTATATCCGCAAAAATTTAAAAAATAACATATATATATATATTACAATAAATTATATAATGTAATTATGAAGATTCAGCAACTGGATGCAGGTGCAGATCTAGACGCTGACGCTGCATGCTGAACAATGGGCTCTTTCATGGTGTCCCATCTAAGCCGTGGTTGTGTACGGTAGATAACTTATATATATAAAAGCGTTTTTATCCATATTTAAAAAAAATACTCGTCAACTTTTTTTAAAGCTATAAAAACTTATTCTTTGAACAATTTTGAAGAAAAAAGTTTCTTATAATTTTTTCCTAAAAATGCAATCCTGAAGAACAAATGATTAAAAAATGTAAAGAAACTCAAAAAACTCATTTTTTTCAAATTTTGATTGTTAATTACACAGAAATGGCTCACTAAGAAAATCTGAAAAAAAATCACATAATCAGGATTCATGTAGAAGAAGGCATTTTCAGTGGTTTGAGTAAAAACAAATTTTCATTCCGTACACTTGACTCAGATATGGCCATATATATACAACATATATTATACATATATCTAAACTACAAAACAATGCAAAACAATGTATGATGAATGTCAAAACACACAAACACAGTGGTGAAATTAGTTATGTGAATTACAAGATAAACCGTGTTTTAATAATATGTGAAATAGTCCGTATGTAATTGTGATGTATTAGTAATATATTCGAGGTGAATATATCTTGATTATTGACGGTATTTATTAAATAATCTAGTATTGTACTAGTTTAACCAACAAATTTATTTACTAAACACTTATTCCATTTTTATTTCATTTTTGTGAATATGTACATATTACTCGCTCTATATATATATATATATATATATATAACATTTTTATTCACAAAAAGAAACATTACAGGAAGTATATAGCATTATTTACAATACAATAATTACAAAAAAAAAGAAACCTTTTGTGAAATGGCCATCGACCGTAGTCTTTCAGCCTGAGTCTTATACAATACATACATAATAAATATAAATGAATAAGTGAAACGTCAGTCTTACATGTCATTAGTCAAGGATCGGATATTTTGGTAAAATGATTGGGATGAGGTTTTAAATTTGAATACAACTGCTGGATTTCTAGGTATTATTAAGATATTTAAGATTTCGTGATTTTTAGGATTTTTAGCCAATTTTTAAATGTAGCATTTGTAATCGTTGGTCTAATGGGACTCTCTTTTTTTTGTCATATAGTAGCTTGTTGGATGGATTATGTAAAGGGTTATTTGGATGACGGATTTTAGTGATACGTAGAGATACTCGCTCTATAAAACTGCTTTAGTCATCTACTTCCATAGCGCGTTGTGCTAAAGCCTCGCTTCTAAACGCAGAAATCCCGAGTTCAAATCTTTACAGAGGCTTAAACCTTTTTTTTTAACAATTTTTAATGTTATAACCCTATAACTTATTTAAACTTATTATCGTTTAAGGTTTTGAAATCAATTTTTTGTGTTATATATTATTAACCTGCCATTAACACTAACTTACCTTTCAGTGGTCTACCCTTGTATTAGTCAAACTGTTAATCATCAATAACGACCGATTGGTGTGAAGAGTGTGTCCCGAGTTGAATTATATGTTTATGTTTTAAATAATTGTTTCCTTTCTTATTTGTATTATTGAAATCTGTTTACAGCTGAAGTATGCCTCCTATAACTCGGCAACTACGTAATCAATCAGACTCTGAAATTCTCAATAGCACTTTCCGCAACGAAAATGTAAGCATCTTGGATGTCCCTACTGCGGGCGTTGAAGAAGAAAATGTTGATTTACTTTCGGACTTAAGAAATAAACTTACGGGCAAAGACAACAAAAATGATATCCTACATGAAAAAAATAGTGTACTATGTGATGAAATAAGAATACATAAAACTGAAATCAAAGGTAAAAATAGATTAATTGCAATCTTAACAAATACTATAAAAGACGCCCAAATTAAATAATTAAAATGTACGTCAACTCAAACGGAACCGCATATACCTAAGCTGAATAAAATTGACGTAGCACTGCAGACCAACCAACAATACACCGAACCAACAAATAGCAGTAGGATTATCACTCCCACATATGCCAGCAACTCTGTCGAAGATAATAATAATCAAAAATCATTGAAAATCAATCCGAAACAACCAAATAATACACGTAAATACAAAAAAGTTTTATAGTTAGCCGATGAAAATGGGTCAAATTGTTTGTTACTATTAAACACATACCTGAAATCCATGTATTCTGAGGTATCCGGGGTAAGGATCACTTTATTAAATTCGGGGAGAACAAATAATCTTACTTAACTTAATTCTTTATTCAATATATGGATGGAACCAATGCTGAAGATAGACTGCTTAAATATATAAATGTAATAAAATAATGTATAACAAAAAATAGATCGATACAAAAAATATAGAAAATACCTATAAATAAAATATATTCATTTTAACATATAAATTTAATATAAATATTTATGAGTATATTACATCATCCCCCCCTAATTATGAAATAATTATACATTATAACAAAATAGAAAACAAACAATATATAAATTAACAAAATTCGTCTTCTTATAAATTGAAATAAAATAAACAATTATTAATGATAACTAAGACGCTTAGGCTTTTTCCTAATTCTTTTAGGTCGTTGTGCCCAAGGTACAGTTGCATCACTAGATTCAGGCAAAGTGTTGTTAACAGGGATATGATTATAAAACTTAAGCATTTGATTACTATGGCGCTTCCATACCAAATTAGCATCCCCAATAATATTAACTTTATAAACACAATGTCCAAGTTTTTCAATTACCTTAGCCTTTACCCAGTTCTTTTTGTTCTGTGAGCGATGGTCGGTAACAAAAACTAACTCGCCTAATTCAAATAATACTTTTCTGCGACCTTTATAATACTTTTTCTGTTTATTTAATTTTAAATTGACATATTCTTTCACTTCTTCTTGAACTCTACCTTCGCTATTGATTTTTTCACGCAATAAATCAAACCTTGTTTTAATATTTCTGCTAAACATTAAATATGCGGGCGCTACTCCTGTTGTTAAATGAGGCGTAGTGCGATAATCAATTAAAAAATTATTTAAAATCAAATTAATATCTGAATTTCTTTCGTCACTCAAAGCATTTTTTAATGCATTCTTTGTTGTTTTTACACTGTTTTCTGCAGCTCCGTTAGATGCTGGATTGAATGGAGGTGAAGTAATGAATTTAACGCCGTTGCTTTTCAAAAAATCTTTAAACTCATACGATTTTTGAAAAGCTGTTGCATTATCTGAAATTAATAAATCAGGAAGACCAAATCTTGCAAAACATGTACGTAACACTTGAATTGTTGTTTTTGCGTTCATGAAACTGGTTGGAAAAACCTCTAACCATTTTGAATGCGCGTCAATAATTATTAAATAATATTTGCTCGCATGTTCCATGTAGTCAATATGTATACGTGACCATGGCATTTCCGGCCATTTCCATGATTGTAATTCGGTTTTTGGGGGATTATTTTTGTTTCTTAAACAACTCTCACACGATTTGCATATTTTTTCTATGTCCTGTCCAATACCAGGCCACCAAAAATATGAACGAGCAAGACTTTTCATTTTTACTACCCCCATGTGAGATTTATGTAAATCATTTAAAATATCTTGTTGAATACTATTAGGTATGATAATGCGATTATTCTAAACCAAGCATTTATTTTCAATTGATAATTCCTGTCTATAAGGATAATATCTTTTAATGTCATTGTTTGAAATTGAGTGTTTGTTTGGCCAACCAGATTTTACATATTTCATAATTTTGATGAAATTTTGATCTTTACCAGACTCTTCCTGAATACATTTAGCATCAATTATACAATGCGGATTATTTTGAAAATAATTAATGTAATCTACATCTACTTTATTGAAATTATCTTCAGAATCATTCAATGGAAGTCTTGATAGAGAATCTGCTTGATTTTTCTCCGATTTAATATATTCTATATTGTAGGTAAATGTGCTTAAAATAATTGCCCAACGTCTGAGTCGATTGGCAGAGTATTGAGGTATTCCCTTTGTTGGATTAAATATAGTAATCAATGGCTTATTATCCGTCACCAACGTAAACATCCGACCGTACAAGTATTGATAAAATTTGCATACGCAAAATATTATGCTTAAACCTTCTCTTTCAATTTGAGAATATCGTTGTTCGGTAGCATTTAGTGTTCGGGATACAAAAGCTATTGGTTTCTCTGAACCGTCAGACATAATATGTGTTATAACACCACCTATACCATAGGGTGATGCATCCGTTGTTAACTTCAAAGGCAATTTTGGGTTATAATGTACCAAAACTTGAGATGAAATTAACATTTCTTTTACAATATTAAATGCATTTTGGTGTTCTTTGTTCCAAGTCCATTTTATATTTTTGTGTAGTAAAGAATACAATGGATGTAATATTGTAGATAAATTATTTAAAAATTTAGCATAATAATTAACTAATCCTAAGAAAGATTTTAGCTGTGTTATATTAGTTGGTATTGGTGCATTTTTAACAGCAATTATCTTTTCTTCAGTTGCATGTAAACCATCCTGATCAATGCGAAAACCTAAGAAACTAATTTCTTTTACAAATAGGTTACATTTATCACTTGACAACTTAAAACCTACCTCCTGCAATTTGTTCAAAACTGATTCTAGCCTGATCATATGTTCATTAATGTCTTTCCCTGCAATTAATATATCATCTAGAAAAACTATGCAACCTGGAATATTGCTCAATAATGATTCCATTATTTTCTGAAATTTTGCTGGTGCTGATGCAATTCCAAAAGGAAGTCTATTGTAAACAAATAGTCCCTTATGCGTTGGTATTGTTACCAACTCTTTTGATTTTTCATCGAGCAATAACTGTTGGTAAGCTCGCGATAAATCTAATTTTGAAAAAATCACACCTCCTTCTAACCTCGCAAATAAATCTTCAATTCGAGGTAGTGGAAATTGATCGATTTCTAAAATAGGGTTTATTGTTACTTTAAAATCACCGCATATTCTTACTGTCTGATCTTTCTTTAATATCGGTACAATTGGTGTACCCCAAGAACTAAAATCAACCGGTGATATAATGTTTAATTCTTGTAACCGTTCTAACTCGGCCTCCACTTTTTCACGCATTGCATAAGCCAAAGGTCTAGCCCTAAAAAATTTTGGAGTAACCGTATTGTCTTTAATTTTTAAATTAATTGTTCCTTTATTAAATAACCCTAAATTGTCATTAAATAGTTTTTTATATTTATTAAATATATTATTTGCATTTGCAAAATTTACTTCTGAAAATATTAATTTGAATACTTCCATAAAATCTCTCCCCAAAATAGATGTCATTGCATTTTTTATAACATACAAGTGCATCGTACATTGTTTATTATTATATTTTATTTGAACTTCTATAAATCCATTTGGTTGAATTTTATCACCATTATAAAATTGTAAAATTTTATCCGATTTATTTAATTTCAAATTATTAAAATTTTTATTATAATTATCTAACGAAATTGCAGAAATACTAGCTCCCGTGTCTAGTTGGAAATTCATATTAATATCATTTACGCAAAGATTTATTATAATAGGTTTATTATTGCTTGAATGTTCAATAGCATATTGCGTGCAAGTATCAATAGAAAATAAACAAAAATCTGATTCCAGAAAATTACATAAAGATTTATTTCTATTAAAAGAATTTGAATTGTTTTTGTTACCTTCATTGCGACACATGGGCGCAAGATGTCCTTTTCGATTACATCGATTGCAAAATTTATTGCGATAAAAACATTTATCCGCTTCATGGTTACCTCTGCCGCATACAGTACATTTGCGCGTGCTTGACTTAGCTCCTCCTGGGGGTGACTTAACGAATTTCTTACTGCCACTAGCGCCAACCTGATGAACGGGCTCCAACTTAACTCTGGATGATGATGATTGATTCGCCGCCATTTTCGCTGTTGCAATATCCACCGCTTCGGAAAATTTCACTGTCTTTTTTTCTTCTAACAATCTATCTTGTACTGGACCCTTGTCGTAACCAATAATGAAATGATCACGTAACACCATTTCCACTTCTGTAGCTTCAAATTCACAATTCGATGCAAATGATCGAAGTCTAGCCGACCATTCTTTTGCTGTTTCATGGACATTTTTTGTTGATGTATAAAATTTATACCTTGCCGAAAAAACTGAATCTTGCGGCTTAAAATGTCCTGTTAATATAGTTAACAATTCTTGGTAACTTTTTGCTTCTGGACACATTGGCATACATAGATTGTATACTAATCTATATGCTTCCTCACTCAGCACGTTTAATAAAATAGCACGTTTTTTTTCATTTTCCACAATTTCATTTGCAATAAAATAATTTTCGAGTCGTGGTTTATATAATGACCACTCCGAAATTTGCGGATCAAACTCTCTTAAATGCCCCAACGTTTCACTTTTGTTTGCTGGCATTTTTACACACGTGTTTTTCGTTTATTTAAAATCACAATTTTTATTGTTCTATTTATTATATTATTAATTTTGTAATAATATAATTACATTAATTTTCCTCGTCGCCACTGAGGTATCCGGGGTAAGGATCACTTTATTAAATTCGGGGAGAACAAATAATCTTACTTAACTTAATTCTTTATTCAATATATGGATGGAACCAATGCTGAAGATAGACTGCTTAAATATATAAATGTAATAAAATAATGTATATAAAATATATAAAGAAGAGACGCAATGTCCTCAAATGAGACAGTTGTAAAAGCAATAGTTTCGAATAAAGCCTAGTTAAATAGGTAAATTTATACGAATGCCACAACGACATATGTAGCGCTCGTTACTATTTGTTCAATCGGACAACCCAATAATAACATTAAAAAATTAAATTTATGAAAAAATATTCTAAACTAAAATCATCCATAGACGCGTTTCGAGGTTTACCTCTCATCAGTATGGCTTTATTTATTTAAACTTAATAATTGATTTTTAACTTACTTCGTCAACATTGTTCACCACCACAATTCAAAAAGAATATTTTAAAGGGTGTATTGACTATTTATACTAACTGACTTAATGACTTTATTTAATGGCTATGGTTAATAGCATTCTGAGAATGAACAAATAAACTAATTATTTTGGGATATTTAGCTGATGGTAATGACATGAAAGAATTAAAAAGGAAATTTGAAAATTAAAAATAGAATAAATTTTTTGCATAAATTATAATTATTGCTTTTACAACTGTCTCATTTGAGGACATTGCGTCTCTTCTTTATATATTTTATATATGTTCTGATATACACGAAATTGTATAATAGTAATTATAATTTATGCAAAAAATTTATTTTATTTTTAATTTTCAAATTTCCTTTTTAATTCTTTCATGTCATTACCATCAGCTAAATATCCCAAAATAATTAGTTTATTTGTTCATTCTCAGAATGCTATTAACCATAGCCATTAAATAAAGTCATTAAGTCAGTTAGTATAAATAGTCAATACACCCTTTAAAATATTCTTTTTGAATTGTGGTGGTGAACAATGTTGACGAAGTAAGTTAAAAATCAATTATTAAGTTTAAATAAATAAAGCCATACTGATGAGAGGTAAACCTCGAAACGCGTCTATGGATGATTTTAGTTTAGAATATTTTTTCATAAATTTAATTTTTTAATGAAATAATGTATAACAAAAAATAGATCGATACAAAAAATATAGAAAATACCTATAAATAAAATATATTCATTTTAACATATAAATTTAATATAAATATTTATGAGTATATTACATATTCTATTACTAGTATTTATAAGCCAAATGCTTTATATTCTTAAGAGTTATCGGAGTGCAGATAGACGGCTTTAGTAAAAGCGATTGCGTAGTGATCCTAGTAGGCACCGCAAACGCAAAAAATGGATCGCATTGATGTGTAATTATCAATGCAATAATGAATATTATACAAAAACTATCACATACAAATGTTCTGATTATAGGGTGCTCGTAATCAAAAGACCGAATTATATTAAATCAATTTATTTATAAACTAAACCTAAAGCTTAAAACAACAATTGAGAATTCAAATTTTAATTGGCTATCTTATATGGACGTAAATAGCATAATTTTTAATCGTTTTCGAAATAACTATGTTACTTGGAATAGTGCAGAAAAAATAACAATAATCAAAGCAGCATGTGACTTGATCCAGAAAAAATTATCTATAATACTTACAATAAAATCTTAGCAGCTCCACGCATAGTACCTCAACATCTTCCATGTGAACCTGAGAGATCAACTCCATCAACTAACGAACATCACCCTTTAATTTTGCACAGGAAACATAATACAGTGCGGCCCGAATGGCCGAATTTAGTTTATGGTGCAAAAAGAATTGTCTAATATTAAACATGGAAAAACAGCAATAATACCAATTTATAAGCGAAAAGCATTGTTTGATAATATGATACAAAATACTAACAATACGTATTTTAAATTAGAGAAATCTTACAAATACCTCGGCACAATAATAGACAATAAACTTTTATGGTATTTACTTCTTCAGCTAGTATGTAACAAATTAAATAAAGAATTTTACGCAATTCTTTAATTAAAATCAATATTATCATGTGAAAGTTTAATGAGTTTATATTATGCCTTGGTCTACTCCACCTTGTCATATAACATAATGGTGTATGGAAATACTACTGATTTCAATAGAACATTAACTCAACAAAAACGAATCATTTGCAAATATTAACTGTACCTTCAATTTATATTTTTAAATGTGCTACCTTTGTTAAAAAATATCCAAAAGGATTTCGAAAAAACGTCATCTGTTCACAACTACGCAACAAGAAACATGAACCATCTCATAATTACTAGCCATAATAGCGCTAAATATGAAAAATCACCAAAGTATGCCCCCACAAAACTGTTCAACAAATTGCCCGATTATATTAAACAAATTCAATCATACAATGTTTTCAAATCAAGAGTACGTACATTGTTGGCTGATAAATGTTATTACAAGGTTTGTGATTTTATGTGCGATTCATTTTAAAACTATTTTATATTTTGTTCTTTACATCTTATATGTCGTGATATATTATTAATATGTTTTTATCCTGTATTTGTATTATTTATTTGTTTGACAATTTATATCCATATATGATACATGAAACAAAAATTTATTATTATATTATTATTATTAATAGAGCATTACGTTCGGAGATTACATTAATGAGCAGTTGATACTTTTGTATGATTGTTACTTAAATAAATAACAATGTAATCAGCTAATTAATAGTGAGCTTAGTGCATTAAGAGAAAAAAACAAACTATCAGGAGATAATTATTTATAAAAGGAGGATAAGTAAATGCATTTAAATATTGAGAAATACATAATTAATTTAAATGTGATGCCGTGTTTTTTTTATATTTAAAAATTTCGAATTTAAGTCCTTTTTGTGAATTATGCAGAATTTTTACGTCCTTAAATTTTAGGAAAGTATTTTAATTGTTCTCAGACGTGATTACAAAATGTTAAATTTGGTTTATTGTTTTGAAATCTTTTATGTTTGTTGTACCGGATTATGAAATTTTGGATTATTTGTTCTATTTATACCCTTCTACAATTCCCACATTTTAATTTATACACTGCGATTTTCTAAATTTGCCCGTTAAATAAAATGTTAAATAGTTGAATGGTCTAATTGGTAAATACTTCTTACGCGTGTAAACCAAACCGTAGAACTATAGGGCGACTAAATTCATTTGAGTTTTTTATATTTAATCTTGAAGACACTATCTTCTTTCTCTAAAAGTAGTTTCAATTCTTGTTCAAAAGTAATTGTAGAATTTTTTTGAATACTTTTTTAAGGATTACTATTGTATTTGATTTGTCCGTTCTCGTCACGGTTGCTTTTTTTGATTTAACTGTCTTTTTTCCTGGGATATTTGGTTTATTATTATTATAAAGTAAACAAAATAAAAATAGTTGAAACAGATTGAATGATGATTTAATAGATAATATTAGTTGCAAAAACAAAGGTTTTTTATTGTTTTATCGTGATGTATTGATACAAACAATTTAAACTAAATAGATCAGAATTGATTGCAAAACTCAAAATTTTAATAATATTTGGTGTACAGTTTCTTTGAACGCTGCTAAATGTGTATTTGTAAGAGTTTATGATAAAAATTAGGCTTATTTTTGCAGTTTTTTCGAGTTTTGCACCTCTAAAACCCAAATACACAAAACATTTATATTTTCCAACTAATTTACATCAAAATACGTCAGTTTCAATGGTTAAAAAAAATCTAAAAAATTTTCTTTTTGTCTAGTTCACTGAAAAGAAAAAAAAATAGTTTTATGATTTTTGCGGCTTATAGACAGTCTAGACTTGAAATGGCACCATATTTGGATTCTACAAAAAATTTCTGATTTTTTTTTGTTAAGTTAAAATTGCGATTGCGAAGTCAAAGTTGAACAACGACAAAAAAAATTTAAAAAAACGTAGAATTTTTTTACCCTCATGAACCGATAAAAAAACTACTAATAAGTTATAAAAACAAACAAAAATACTAAAGCAAATTTCTCAATGCATCCCCCCCCCCTGCTCAGGTCCGTTCATTAATTCGAAATAATATACCACTTGAACAAGTATTATCGTAATAACCGATAACGTTGAACGATAACTCAAATTTTGATTTTTAACAAACTACAAATTATAATCTTAAAATCCATATCAAAAAACTAAAAAAGTTTAATTATTTATTGATTTATCTCAATTTTAGTAATAGATTTTACTACAATTGCATACGTTTCGGAGATAAAACAATCATTGTTTCTAAAATTATATAAAATAACAGGTACAAATATAGTACAAATAGACTTCTACAAAACATTTTAATATTTAAATATTAATATACTACAAAATATTTTAAACTTACTGTAAATAAAGACTGACCGATAATACCAATATTAAAATCTATAGAACAATATAAATAAAAAAATCGCAACGAAATACCGATCTGAATAGACGTTTTATTCTGCTCTGCTTAAAACCAACTTAACCAACAACAATTAAATATCGTATATACTGTTACTGTTACTGTTAATAATATAAAAGTGTTGTAAATATAATTAAAAAAAAGGGGGGATTTCTGTCCGAAAGGGTTGTGAGCGCTCATATGAGTGCAACGGAGCGCAAAAACATGGAATTGTGTGAGAGTGACAGCGATGAAAGCGACTCGCGCGTGGATCAACGCTCGCGCTCTGTTCCAGTCGCAGACGGATACCGATTGGGAAAAAAAGTCACAAACTCCGAGAAAAAGAAGCCGGCCTAAAAAATCCTAAGGCTCTAATAAAAAGAAATGCGAGAGTTATTTAAAAATACCGCAAACTAATAATTTAAAAACAACAACAAATACACCAAAAGGTATCAAAACAACACCGATACCGTCGCACGTAATTAACAAACCATCAACATCTGATAACAATAAAACTACACATATATGAAGAAACATAAACACAAACAACTTTACAACTCAACAAACAAATGCTATACATTTAATCAACTCATACAATGAAGTAAAAACACAACTTGCAAAACCTCTAATAACCATAAAAAAATGAATTAAACCTCAAACATGTATACGTATATGTATATGTATGTACTATGTAGAGATAACCCAAAAACTCACACGAATACAACTATCGGACATATGTCATACTAGAATAAATATAAACAACATAATATTGACAACAAAACATGGATATATTATCAAAACAAACACAACAAAAGAAGTGATCATAAATATGATGAAAGAACTACAAACTAAAAACATTATAAAAAATTATAAAGAATCAACTCAAAATAAAGCAAGCTTAAATAAAACATCAATGGCATCATACTCGGCAGTAATAGCATCGGTAGACCTAGATATAACAGATAAAGAAATTGAAACAGTCCTTAAAACCAAAGAAATCAACCATAGCTATTATAAGCGGATAATATCTAAAGCTTTCGGACTACCTACATATAAAATTAGAACTATTACGGCTGACGTTAATTCTTACCAAAAATTACTACAACATGGCGTTTTTTACAAAAGTTGTCATTTTCCTTTCTTTGTGCGTGGCACGTGCTCCAATTCCAACAGCATGTGCTAAATGCAACCCGTTTGACCACACATCAGAAAACTGTACCACACAGCCCAAATGCAGTAAATGTGGAGGGCCACATAAAACTCATAGCTGCAACAAGGACCTACCTACCAAATGCAGTTCCTGTAACAAAGAAGGACACGAACCGTGGTCCCTTAAACCAAAACCAAACCCATGGAAAGCATCCCAAATATTAGAATAAAACCAGACAATAAGAGGTCAGCAGATATTGACCAAGTAATTGCAAACTTTTCTAGGATTCATTAACCAATCACCATCCATGGTTACATAACTGACACCTACCTTCATAAAATTAATAAACCAAGAAACACAGACAAACAAGAGCTCATTAAAAAATTAAAATTACGATTCATTGAGACATATAATATTAATACACTGGTTTCTTACTCCTCGCAATTGCATGTTTATTGTTATGTTAGATATCCTTAAACTTGAATATGCACCTCCTACTGTTTCTACAAGCGGCATACAAGTTAGTCTAAAAAAAATGTGTTGAAGACATTTCCGTTAATTATTTTAGAATTAACAATAATTTCAGAAATGATATTGATAAATGATATATTTAAATAAAATTCAATTTAATGATTAGCTATTGTGCATTTGTAAATAATACTTATATTCTCCTATTTTTTATTTTTATTATCAAATAAGCTTTTCATAATAAATATAAATAAAACTTCTGTGTAATTACACTTATTCGTTTATTTATTATACTGTACATTGTAAAAACTTCTATAGCATACAATTTTAGTTTTATAAAAAAGAAATTATTAGTTGAAGAGTGAGTTTTTGAAAACATACCATCTTCTGTCGGTATTAGATGATGTTTTTGTTGAATATGATTAATTTGTTTTTTATTAACAAATCGTTGAAAAAGTTTCTTTTCATTGAAAGTATAATCAGAAGCCGGAGAAAAGAAAAACTTGATATTTTTCAACCGTTCAGATGACACAAAACCATGAAATTGTTGGGGCGTTAAGATTTGCTTATCCCCAGGTAATTGCAAACTTGAAGCTGCTGCAGTTCTCTTAGCGGTTCCACCTAGTCCGTCGCTTAGTCCTTAGTCATGCGCTGTTGGAAAAAAATGCCATTCTGCATCAATTTTGAAGTCTTTCTTATGGTTAAATAAGTTAAAAACATTTTTATAATTTTTAAATTGTTGCGGCGCTCCATCAGAAATATAGTGAATTTTTTTAATAATTTTAAATTTGTTTTTTAATTCTTGAATTATAATCTTCATAAATGTATGAATAGCAACATTGTCGTGAGTTAAATTGTTAGAGGTAATAATATAACTTTTATGGAAAAGGTTTCCTTCTCTGGACTTGTAATATACCACGACAGGAAAAATTGTAGCTTGATTGTTATTCCAATGAAAATCTTGTATAACAAAACTATAATTTTCAGAAAAATCCATAATAACAATAAATTCTGTCTCAGATATTTTTGTTTTTAAATCTCTCAAAAATATTGATTGCTGTTTTGCGATGTAAGCATGTGTCAAAAGAACATGGACTTTTTCGGAAAAGTATTCAATAAATTCCGTTGAATCTTTTGTAATTGTTTCGAGTGTACAGTACGGCGTGTTGACCCATTGCTTAAAACTTACAGAATCAACCTCATTTAAATCAAACAGTTTCTCAATATATGTACGTAATTTTGTATATCCTGGACACAATTCACATTTTAAAAAATAACAATTCTCTGTTGCACGTAATTAAATTCAAACAGTCTTGATATGTAGCAATCTCATGTTTTTTGCCTTGAGTTAAAGCTTTTAGATTTGCACCTGTTATTGAAAAATTGATAATTAATTAATAACACATAAGTGATTTGTTTTACCTAATATACATAATTTGACGTTTTGGTGTATAGTGCACACGCAAACGGTATGAGTGCCAGCGCTCTTGACAAAAACACATTGAATCGGTCGTAAGATGGCAAAGGTTTTTCTTCTTTTAGCATAGCATAAATTTCTCTCAGTGGTTCCAAGAGTAATCATTTTTGATTTTTTATTTTATCCCCAGCATCGATTTTAGTTGTGACAAAATCTTTTTTACCAGGCATTTGTGAACTAACATCATCTTTTAAATAGAAGTTAATAACTTTCTCTTTTGTTTCATCGTCGAGTATTTTTCCTATGATTATTAGTACAAATTTAGTTTATCAAATAAATGACAAGATGGTCAAAATAATATACCTGGTTTTAGATTAGGTGAACCTAATATTCCACTCTCCTCTAAAACTCTGTGTGAGACTCCAAAAATACTTGTAATTTTGTAAGTACTTCAGTGCGATGGATTAACGTCAAAAGTTGTATTTTTTGAATTCTTGTCGCAGTTGGATTTTTAAAAATTGTCTGAAGATTATTAAAAAAACTCGACGTGATCTTGAACGTCTTTTAAATTAAATGATGAAGGACGTTCATCCAAATCTAACGTTTTAAAATTGTTGATTTCTAAAGAGCACTCTCTCTTGTATACTCTGAATTTTTTGAAGTAGTCGATTTTTGAGAATTTGAGACTTCTCCTAAGTATTTATTGATAATTTGACAGTGTTAGCAGATTATAAAATTATGTACATATATGAAAACTAATGATTACCTGAAATATCATCAACTTTAGTTTTAGTTCTTAATCTTGCATCTTTATAGCAAACAAAGCAAAGTTTCATGTCATCACCTAGATTTAAATATTTAATCATATCCAATGTCGGTTTTTTTAAACTAGTTTTTGCACACTTTTTGTATTCTAATTTAAATATATAAGAACAATGGTTGTTCCAACGTCGTTTTTTCTTTATTTTAAACATTATAATAAAAAAATTATTTATTAACTGAAGAACCCAAAAAATGTCAAATGAATTTACAAATTAACATAAACTTTCACAATGAGATATAAAAGCTGTCAAATTTGACGTTTACTTTAATTTGAATGCCATTATTTGTACGAATTTCACTTCATTCGTCATTGATCCAGCGTTGCCAGATGACGCGATTTAATTTATCGTGCATTAATGTTAATTTACGGTAGATCGTGGTTGAATAATAATTTCAATTGCATATAGTAACGTATTTACAAAACTTTTACAATGAGGTATAAAAGCAAACTGTAATTTTTGACGTTTACTTTTATTTTGGTTAGGTTTTGTTATTTAAGCTCACAATTTTTTTTTTTTAAGTTGTTCTATAATTATTACAATCTTGTAAAAATGTTTGAATATATTAGTTTATTATATTGTTTTTGAAAAGAAATAAAAAATTCAATTCAAGTGTAAATGCCATTATTTGTACAAATTTCACTTTATTTGACATCAATCCAGCGTTGCCAAATGACCCGATTGAATTAATGTTATATTTATTCTAACGCGTTCATAATCGCTGGAACATCTACGTCGAAGCCGATTGTAAATACAAAACTGGTTATTTAAATTAACTAAAATAATTTAAAGTATTAGGTGTAGATCGCGACGATTGCATAATAAAGTTGTTTTTTTTGGCTTTTTACAAAAATTAAATCGCTGATTTCTTGAAAAGTTTTTTATTGCCCATTCTAAAAATTTCAGAGTATATCAAAAACATATAAAAGTTTTTTTTTTTTGACCTATTAAACAAAAAATAAGAAATATACAACATCTTTTTTTTATCTGTTTTTAATAGAATAAAAACATTTTAAAAATTAACGGAAATGTCTCTAACACATTTTTTTTAGCATTTTTGATCAATTTTAAGCAATAAATATTATCTTCAATAATTTGCAAAAAAAAAACCCTAAAAAGTTACAGGCGTTTGAAAATTGCAAAAAAGGTAAAAATTTGACATTTTTGAAAGTTGTACCCTAAATATCTCGGCACTGGGTAGCACAAAAAATCTAAAAAAAAATCAAGGGACCAGAGTTTATGTTAAAGAACCGATTCCTAAAAAAAATATTTTTCGTACCACTTCACTCATACATGGCCATATATATATATATATATATATATATATATATATATAGATTTGTTAAACCGCCTATACAGACCCAATTTGCTATATACTACCGACGTACCCAGACCAAATCCGACGTTCTCAGGCCCGGTTTTGGGTCTGACAACGTTTTCATGTGTTTTCCGTTATTTTTCGGTATAATAAAGCAGTAGACAAAACAACACCAAAATTATGTTGGGTCTGAAAACGTATATCAAGTATGTTAACACATACAAGTTTAGTTCACCAACCATGCCATACCGACGTTTTCAAACCAAACATTGGCAACGTTGTAATAAGCTATACTATACTTATACATTTTAAAAACTAAAACAAGCAAATGCAATTGAATGACCAAAGCCTCGCAGCTGACTTGGCTTTGTTCCCGGCCAGGATTTTGGGCACGCAACAATAGTTAAAAAACAGCATACATTGCAATAAAACCTGCGGGCTGGCGCGGATAGTATGGAAACAAAACATGTAAGCGGGCACGTCCCGGGTCCGTAAACTTTTTTTTTAATTTGCGTACTGTGCATCAAATTATTTACTTGATTTAATTGTTGCTAATATGCTTTTTAAAATTTCTTTAATAAAACAAATGCGCTGCATTAGTGTCCAATATCCAAACACGGAACATCTGTGATTGTATAGAAAAAAATGTTTTTAATAGTATTGGTTTTTGCGTTTATTATTATAAGTAATAGCCGCTTTTAATTTTTTTTTTATGCAATGACTATTCCTTTAGATATAAAATTAAATAAAACAGTTACTGTGATTTATTTTAGTCAACTCCATTCCTTTAGATGTCTATTACTTATAATTTATAATTTTAAAAGTTGGGATTTGAGCCTGACATTAGGACAAGTTTTGAGCCGGATTGGGTTTTAACAAAATATTTTATTAATAATATACTTAGCTTTGGGCCGGGTTGTGTTAGGCGTTGAGCTGAGTTTTGTACCAGGCCGGGTTTTGACAAAATTGAAAACGTCCACCTTTAATCTCATATTTTTATAAAATTAACAACACTGATGCTTTTTGTATTATATGCAATATACATACTTTAAATTTATTATCTCTTTATTGCAACGCGGCTATAGCATTCCGAGTGACACGGACAAGGTTACCGTTTGATTTTTGTACTGTGTATAATATTACCTACTAAATTTAATTGTTGCTAATATGCTAAATTTCTTTAATAGAACACATTTGCAGCATTGGTTTCTAAAAATCTGATCAAACAAGTGACATCTGTGATTGTATAGAAAATATTGTTTCAATAGTTCAGGTTTTTGCATTTTTATTTTGTCATAGCTACTTTTAATTTTTTTTAAGCAATAACAGTTCATTAGAACAAAAGTTTTACACAAGTCAAGTACAATTTGTTAAAACAACAATAGCATAAAAAATATAATAAATACAAAAAATACAAAAATTACAAAAAAATACAAAAAATACAATTACATATATACATAAAAAAACAACATAATATATTGTATTGATCACAGTAACACATCAATATATTTATTTAAAATATAATAATGCAATAAGTAAAAATATGTCACTGTAAAAACAACTTATACGGTAAATCAGCTATTCTTGAAAATTTGCGATAAAAATTAACGAAATCTCTGCTCTTTGCAAGCTTAAGCATTTTTGGACAAAATTTATTTTAATTTCTTGTATTATGGTTGTGAACTGCAGCATGGGTGTCATATAATTCAGAATCCGTTTAAATATATTTAAGACATTTATAAATATACAAACTAGTGTAAACTCTAAACTAATCATAACCCTAATTGCAGCTGAATACTTTCAAACAAGAATACCATACGTTAATTTAGATTGAAATATTGCATGATATGTGGTTTTTAAAAGATGTATGTCAATTCATCCTTTAAGGTTACGCAAAACAAATGTATCAAAACATAGTTTTTTTTGTGGGTGACTTTACTATGAACATTCCATCTCAAAGCAGAATCTATTTGCAAACCTAAAAAGGAAACACTACTTACAGTATTGTCACTAGCTTGTAAATTAAATTTTTAACTGACAGTTTTGCTGTTATTCAAACTAAGCCGGTTATTGTTAAACCACTTTGAAATAGATGTCATTAGTAAAGCATAACTTTCAGCAGATTCTTATATTTATTTATATAATTATTGTGGTGTCATCAGCATATAATATAATGTTAGCATTGTTAATTAAATTTGGAAGATCGTTAATGTAAATAAAATAAAAGTAACGTCCCAAGTACAGATTTTTCTGGTACACCATAAGTAATATTACAAAATTCGGATAAATTATTATCGACCTTTACTTGTTGTTTGCGGTTTTGTAGGTATGCTGTAATTAGTCTGTAGCTTTCCGGTAAAATATTATATGTTTATAGTTTTCTGATTAAAATACTGCGGTCAACACAATCAAATGCTTTACTGAGGTCTAAAAAACTAGCTGTTCTTTGCTCACCCTGTTCAAAAGAATGTATAATATCTTTGACTAAACTTAATTGCATTCACAATTGAACGATTTTTTCTAAAAACAAGTTGCTGGTTTGTAAATAAGTTTTAATTTTCAAAAAATGCTTACAATTGTTGTCCAAATATTTTCTCTAATACTTTTGAAACAACTGGAAAAAGACTAATTGGTCTATAATTATTAGGTTTGTTTTTTTTTTTTTAATTAGAAGTACATTAGCTATTTTGAAAGCATCTGGAAAAATGTTACTTTTAATACATAAGTTAAAAAGTTTAGGTACCGGTTCAATTAGACAGTTTTTTTTCAATTTTAATGATTTCTCTAGTTAAACCGTAAATATCAAAACTTTTGCTTAATTTCAAACTATCAATTGAATTTCTTACTTCATTGTACAAAACAACACAAAAATTTAAATAATTGGAGACATTACAAACGTTGCACATTAAAAGCAATAGATCGATATCAGGTGCTGGCAACGATTTGATAATCTTATCAGGAATTGTAACAAAAAAATTAATTAAATCATTTACGGAAATATCACAGACAATATTACGTTGTTTTAAGATACGTTTAGTATTTATAATTTTCCAAGCAGTTTTTTGTCGGTTATTACTTCTTTTAATAAATGAATTACAATTTGCTAAAATTTTGATTTATAAGATAGCGTTTTGGTATTTTATCCGATATAAAGTACGACTAACTTTACATTAAGAATCAGTAGACCTCAAACAAACTTTATTCAATAAACTCAAGTGATTACGCATAGTTTTCAGCTCGTCATTAAACCAATTAATTTGGCTTGATGCTCCCACACCTTTCTAAATTTTTGTAGGAAATGTAAAATTTATATCATTAGCTAATATATTTAAAACAATTTCTGCTTTGGTGTTTACAGACATTGTATTGTTTTGTATAAATATCCAGTTCACATTAGACAAGTATTAGTAAAAATTAAATTTACCAACTTCAGTTACAGGTCTCACAGTTTTGACTTTTTCCTTTATATAATTTAAAATTTTATATTTAAATTGGATGCCAAGATGATCAGAAGGTTCTGTATTAACTAAGTTTAAATTTATGTTGTAGCTTAAGTTAGAAAATACATTGTCTAGACAATTTTCTTTTCTAGTTGGCAAATTAAAACTAGTGGACAAGCTATATCCCAACATAAAATCACACAACATAGTTTTAAAACTATCAACCCGATTAAATTTTACGTTAAAATCTCCTGTGACAAAAACAGTTATGTCTATATGCTTATTTGAAACTGTTATTATATATTTTATTAATAATAAACTCGTTAAAACGCTAATAACTTTATAGTAAATAAAAAAAAACATGTAGTATAAGTTTGAAAGTTGTATATGACTAATTGCAACATGTTTTACTTTACAATGTCAGCATTAGGCAGCATATAACCAATAAAAAAAGCTCAAAACCTTATAAGTTTAAAACGTTTTTAAAGTATTACAAGAAAAATTATTCAACAAATTATAAAATATTAATTAAAGGCAATAATCTTGCATATACATACTAAAATTTCTTAATTTTTTTAATAAGTTGTTCAAGCTTTTATTACGTTCACGGCACGTATGTATCGCATGCAAAATAGACATACACAAAGAATATGTGCTACATACTTTTCTAGGCCACAAAACATGGCAACACTGCTGGGTCTAAAACCGTCGGTTCTCCTGTCTGGGACTAACAGAGATTGCCAGACATCAACTTTTTGTTTGCTTAATATTTGTTTACCCCTCTTTCATTGCTCTTAGAGTTCTTAATTAATAAGTCAAAATTAATATACACACACTTACAACAAAGATTTCTAGTGGGTCTGTGGTTGTCTGTTAAACATAGCGGGTCTAAAAACGACGGTTGAATTTATATATATATATATATATATATATATATATATATGTATATATTAATTTTTTTATTGAACTATGTATTGATTTATTCCAGAGATAATAAGTAAATCATATCATACATATATAAATATACCATATGAATCACTTACCAAAATTGTTTTCTTACGTTAAACATTGATAAGTTTTATTAATAAAAAATATAAAACGTATCTAACTCGTCACTTACAACTAACCACACAAACATATTTATTAACTGCTTGTATTTATTTGATGCTTCACCTTCTGTGTTGTTACCTTGTTACATTTTCTGAAAGTAAAAACTTAAAAATCTTTCATAGAAAATAACTGCTTATTTATGAGTATTTAAATTTGTTTGTTATAGTCATTCATACAATCTTTTCTTCTATACCAACAGAAAAATCAGATTACACTATAGATAAATAGATAGATAAATAAATTTATTACTACAGCCAGACACGAATAGAGCCTCTACAATAGGCAACTTAGTATACACAAAAATTATGTTGAATGAATTATGTTATGCCTTTGCTCGTTTTACATACAAAGCGCTTGTATGGGAAAAAAACACTTTCAAGTATAGACCAAAGAACTAAAAAAACAAACTTTAGAGGCTAGTATGTCAGCTTATAACAAGAGCAATGATAACAACGCCCACAACAGCTATTGAAATACTATTAACATTACCACCACTTTACATGATGGTAATAGCAAAGACAAATCAACATACAGACTGCAAATAAATGAACACATACACATAACAAATGTCGGTCGGACTTCATGAAGGGCTATTGCATTATAGATACCAGAAAACACTTACAAAAACTAGCTAGATGGAACCAAAAATCAAAAAGGCACCGAGGTTGAAATCTACAAAGACAAATACCAAGGAAAGCAAACTTTGCTACTTTTGAGGCAGAAGTGGCTACATGATTAAAAAGAGACTAAAAGTTAACAGACTGATAACTAACATGTCAAATAGTCAAGCGACATTGAAGGCTTTGCAATTGCCAGTAATAAAATCCAAACTGGTTATGACCTGTATGTAAAAAGTGGTCTATTTAGTGGATCCTTCTTAAAAATAACAAAAATCAATGTTTTTTGGTATACTATTAGATTATTCAAAAAAGCAAGCATTCCTATTATTTATGAAACACGATTTCATTTATGTGGCTACCTTGGCTGGCTTTGCAGTAGCGCATCCTGTTAATCCAATTTTCTAAAACCTTGGTGACTGTTCTATCTCACAAATGGCTTGCTCGATATTTGCCTTAAGGGCCAGAATCGTTAATGGATTGTTTGCATAACATCGGTCCTTTACGGCACTCCACAAAAAACGTCTAACGGCGTCAAATTGCAGCTCCGAAATGGTCAATTAACATTGCCAAAACAGTTGCATGATTACCAAACTTGGCGTGCAAAAGATTGATTGTGGCATGGGCAGTGTGGCATGGCGCGCCATCCTGCTAAAAGCAAATATTGTTCAAGTCCATGTCTTCAATTTCCGGCCACAAAAAAGTGGAAAAGATTGTTAGGGGCGAAACATACAAAGATTGGGACAGTACAAGGGTTGGAGTAAAGGTGATGAAAATTAGAAGGTGTAGTTGATTACAGTAACAATATTAGCTTGTCGGGGAGTGCTTTTCAATATTGGTTCTCATATGCGTAGTGCTTATTGCATTATAGATAGAAATTTGCATGTGAATAGTTTTATTTGTCTGTCCTTGCGTCGTTTTTCTGAGAGGGAGGTTGCACGTGGATAGTGTTTTTGTCTGTTTTGGCAAAGCTACTTTGTCGGGAGGAAGAGGTTTATTAAAAAAAAAATTATAATTTTGGGTAGCAAATCTTAAAATAATAAAAATTTGTCTTAAAAATCATTTTTACATGTTATAGTGATGGTAGACATCAATTTAGTTCATTTTTGTCAAATTTTCAGCAACTTTTGGCTATAAAATTAGTTCCACTCTCACATGCTCACTACTCTTACAGTCTCTCAGTCTCTCAGTCTCTCTAGTCTCACATTCTTCCTGCTTTCTGCGGACAAAATAACTCTTACAAAATTATAATTTTACTTTAACTTTGGTTATTGTTGTAGATGATTCTTAAGGTTTCTCCAATATTTGTTCTAATGCCTTATTCCTAGCATGCTTATATTTATAGTTAGCAGAATTAATAATTAAAATTAAAATCAGCTGACTACATGCGACGCCATTATTGTTTACATACGTGAATTTGTGTTCTACGCATAAACTCGCGCAGAGAATATACAAAAAAAAAGATGTTTCTTAACATTTCTGTATAACCAATTATTATATTGATCTAGAAATAGATATTATCTAATACTCTTTACGCTTCAATCTATAAAAATAGAGCAGAGATAAATGTTTTCTAAGATAACACAATCATAAAGACAAATAAAAACTAAACCTGTGCAGCAAAAAAAACAAACAGTGCTTCTGTTGGAAAACATAATACAACAAAATGTTAATTAACCCTTAATATTTATTTATTAATTAGATATGTTTTAATCATCTTCAATTATATCTGGTAAATTTAAATTCTGTCGCACCTCCATTTCCAAATATCTTCCAATTGCTTTGTAAACAAATATAAATTGTTCCTAAAACATAAACAAAATTAATTAAATTATTTCAAAAACATTAAATGTTATACCGGATCAATCATAAAATCATCTCTATATGATCGAAGCGTACGAACAGGACTACAAATATCGAAAACTTTTTCAGTTTGTATATATTCCATGATCTTCAATAAAGTTAAATAAATTCCACAAGCTGAAGACCCATCACTGTAAAATTATAAATGTTAAAATGATCATTACCAAACGTTAGAAGTTAGTACCACTTGATACATCATTATAAGTTAATTTAGAGCGATCTAAATCAAAGAAGACAAAATTGTTGAAATAAAAATCCAAAATTTTAGAGAAAAATGGTCAAAATATTGTTACTTTGCTCAAAATTTAATTTCAAAAATTAGAAACAATTTTTGATAATTTTTGAAATATTTTGGAATTTATTAGAAATTACTGCTTTGCATAAATTGAAGCTGAAGACACAATTGATAAAATAAAAATCCAAAGTTTTAGAAAATCTTAGCCAAAATATTGCTATATAAGTTATTTTGCTCAAAATTTAATTTCAAAAATCAGAAACAAATTTTGTTAATTTTTGAAATATTTTGGATTTTATTAGAAATTACTGATGTGCATAAATCAAAACTGAGGACACAATTAATAAAATAAAAATCCAAAATTTTAGTAAAATTTAAACAAAACATTGTTTAACATGACTCAAAATTTAATTTCAAAAACCAAAAACATTTTTTGATAATTTTTGATTTTTTTTTTGATTTTATTAGAATATACTGCTTTGCACAAATCGAAGCTGAAGACACAATTGTTGGAATAAAAATCCAAAATTTTAGAGAAATTTAACAAAAATATTGCTTAACATGTTACTCTACTCTAAATTTAATTTCAAAATTTAGAAACAATTTTTGATCATTTTTAAAATATTTTGGATTTTATTAGAAATTGCTGCTTTACATAAAGCAAAGCTGAGGACACAATTGTTGAATTTGAAATCCAATATTTTAGAAAAATTTATCCAAAATATTGCTTAACATGTAACTTTGCTCTAAATTTGTTTCCAAAAATCAGAAACAATTTTTGATCATTTTTGAAATATTTTGGTTTTTATTGAAAATTACTGCTTTGCATACATCCAAACTGGAGACACAATTGTTAAAACAAAAATCCAAAATTTTAGAAAAACTTGGCCAAAATATTGCCTAATATGTAACTTTGCTCAAAACCTAATTTCAAAAATCTAAAACAGTTTTTGATAATTATTAAATTATTTTGGATTTTTATAAAAATTACTGCTTTCCATAAATCGAGGACACAATTGTTGTAGTAAAAATTCAAAATTTTCAAAAAATTTAGCCAAAATATTGTTTAATATGATACTTTGCTCTAAATTTAATTTCAAAAATCAGAAACAAAGTTTGTTAATTTTTGAAATATTTTAGATTTTATTAGAAATTACTGCTTTGCATAAATCGAAACTGAGAACACAATTGTTGAAATAAACTTCCAAAATTTTAAAGAGCCTTGGCCAAAATATTGCTTGACATGTAACTTTGCTCAAAATTTAATTTCAAAAATCCAAAATTTTAGATAAATTTAGCTAAAATATTGTTTAATATGATACTTTGCTCAAAATTTAATTTTAAAAATCAAAAATAATTTTTGAAATATTTTGGAATTTATTAAAAATTACTTCATTGCATAAATCAAAGCTGAGGACGCAATTGTTAAAATAAAAATTAGAGAGCTTTGGCCAAAATATTGCTTATCATGTTACTTTGCTCAAAATTTAATTTTAAAAATTAGAAACAAATTTTGATAATTTTTGAAACATTTTGGATTTTTATAGAAATTACTGCTTTGCATAAATCGAAGCTGAAGATACAATTGTTATAGTAAAAATCCAAAATTTTAGAAAAATTTTGTCAAAATATTGCTTGATATGTAACTTTGCTCAAAATTCAATTTCAAAAATCAGAAACAAATTTTGATTATTTTTGAAATATTTTGGATTTTATTAGAAATTTCTGCTTTGCATAAATCAAAGCTGAGGACATAATTGTTAAAATAAAAATCCAAAATTTTAAAAAAACTTGGCTAAAATGTTGCTTAATATGTTATTTTGCTCAAAACTTAATTTCAAAATTTTTTAAATAGTTAGCTTTTAAATAATTTAAAAAAATTATTATTTCTAAACAGTACATTCAATATAATTGCAATTTAGTACCAGTATGCTCCAATTTTATTAGTATCAACTCTGTAAAAGTTGACATAACCTCAATTTAGTAACTAAAACTTTAAATTTAAAAAATTAATTTCAAGTCTAAAAACTTTTTTTATAAATTATTTCAATATACTTACTGACATACAATGGTAATATTACTGAATTTATTATTAATAGAATATAGAAAAAATTGCATAAATTCAACTGTATCGGGATATCCATCCCCATTCCAATTCTTAAAATACATAACATCCAAATTCCTACATTCCTAAAAATCATTTATATTTAATTAAATAATTAAACTATTTAATAATAATTACACCAAATTCAGTTAATTCCAGTTCCATTACATCATAACTTTCATACGATTTAAAAGATTTTCTAGTTATTTCAATATCATCACCACTTTTCATTGCAATATTATTAGGCCAAAAAATTGGACTCTAAAAAAATTTATTTAACAAAACAATAATTTTTATTAAATTATAATTACTCGATTAGAACCAATTGCTTGAAGTATTATGATGAGTTGAATATTTTCATCTGAAATCAATTTCCAAAAATCGTCAATTGTATTTGGTAATGGATTTTGCGTACAGATTAACATTTTATCTTTATAGAAATGATCCAACTTAACAGCATTGATGTATTGCTGATCAGTTGCAGTTTCAAGGTATACAAATCCTCTAAAACCTAACAAAATAATCAATTATTAATTAATTATTAATATTTTAAAAATAATACCAGATACAACAGTGCTTTTTCTATTTCTGCTTTTAATATCTTCATAAAACGGATGCGTTGTTTTATAATATAAAAGATTTAACCAGTATTTAGATTCTTCAATAAAATTTAAATCAGTCAACATTGTTTGAGCATATGTGGACTTGATGGTACTATATTGATCAATTGGAATATTCCTAGGTTGAGTAGAAATGTATTCCAATACAGTACAATAAGCCAATAAGTATTGTTGCTTGAATCAAAATAATTAATAAAATTAATTAACTAATCAATCAACTTACAATTTGTTGAATCATTCCTTGTCTGCAATTCCTTAAATGTTTCAAACCTAATGCAAAATTAACACATGATGTTGTTTCAGCTTGATCTAATATGTAATCACATAATATAAAGCTACCAGTGCGTCCTAATCCAGCACTAAAATTTTATTTATAATTAAACCAATTTTTTGATAAAATCTTCACATACCTGCAATGTACAACAATAGGCGATTTTATTTCCAATGATCTGAAATGACGCATAAAGCTAACCATTATGTGAGGACTATAAGGAACATCATGATCCGGCCATGATATAAAATGCATTTGTTGGATACTTCTGGTCTCATTTAGTTTAGTTAGTTTAAATTCCCTAACTAAATATCCTACGTAATTAGTAGTTTTCAAATAATTGACTGATAAATTATTATAGGTTCTTGTGATATTGTGCCAATATTGTATGCATTTTTCCTACAACAATAAATTAAACCAGATTTAAATATTATAAAATAAATTACCTTATTGCTTTCCATTAAACCTGTTAACATTACAATAACTTCAACATTTTCCTGCCAAATCATTTCCCAAAAATCATTAATTGTTGCAGTCATGGGGCCTTGAGTTGCTATATACTTATTAAAACCTTTAAAGTCCTAAAAAAAATATTTAATATTTATCTAATTTTTAAAATTAAAATACCTTAATATAACTAGCATTTATGTATGATGCAGCAGTTCCCAATTTTACTCTATTGTGTTCATCTGAAATTATTTAATTAGAATTGTTTAATTTTTTTTTTATTACTTACAAGGACGTGCGTTGGAATATCTATTATTTGCATTGTGTTTAGCTAATTTCATATTGCTTCCATTTCTTGTATTCTAAAAAAAATTAAATTTTATTTAATTTATTTAATTAATTAATTAATTACCTCAAATTCATTATCTATGTCGTTGCGTATATCAGGTTCTTTTAGTAAATTTTCAAGTTGTACTAAACTGAGTTCATCTACAAATCTTGATTGTAATCGATTTAATGGTATCTAAAAATAATTAATTATTAACATTTACACTAATTTTGTAATTTTTTGGTTTGCAGTTTAGCTAAATATGGTTTGCAACTTAGCTAAATAAATGGCAATTTAATGAATACACTAAAAAATTTAATATTTTGGTTTGCAATTTGACTAAATATAATTAAAACATTTTTATTTATAAAATATACAATAATAAAAACATGTATGTTTGCAACGTAGATAAATATGGTTTGCAACTTAAATAAATATTTCTAAAATATTTTTATTGATTTAAACAGTTATGTTTTTTATCATCAATAGACTTAATACAAAATCAAAATTATTGTTTTCAAATTTATGGTTTGCAGCTTGGCTAAATATGGTCTGCAATTGAACTAAAATATTTCAATTAATTAATCTTAAATGTATGGGTTCAACTTAACTAAATATGGTTTGAAACTTAACTAAAAATATTTTTACTCGTTTAAATTTGGTTTGTAACTTAGCTAAACAATGGCAATTTTTTAAATTCGTTAGTAAGTTTAATCAGGTAGATTTATGGTTTGTAACTTGACTAAATTTGGATTAGAACTTGGCTAAATTTGGTTTGTAATTTGGCTAAATAATTTGCAATTTATTAAATACGCTAAATAACATTAATTTTCTTTTTTTCACGTAAATTAAACTAATTTGATAGTTTTGTGGTTTGCGACTCGGCTAAATATGGTCAGTAACTTGCTTAAATAGTTGTCAATTTAATAAATAAACTAAAAAATTATAATTATTTAATTTATATTGTTTTGCACGTAGAAAAGTCTAATTTGATAGTTTGATGATTTGTAACTTAGCTAAATTTAGTTTGCAACTTGGCTAAATTTTCTATAAAAAAATTGATCTAATTTTTATGAAAAAAAAATACATAACATAGCATAACATATTTATTTTATTAAAATACTTAGCCAAGTTGCAAACCATATTTAGCTAAGTTGCAATTCATAAATTTGATAAAATTAGTTTAAAGTGATGCTAAAAAATTATTAATTTTAATCAATTAAATTATTTTAGGACCATAATAATGAATCCGCCGGGTTCAAATTTAATAAAAATTTTAAGTCGACTTGCAAACCATAAAATTATCAAATTGAACGTGCAACAAAATTTATAATATTTAATAAATTGCCAATTATTTAGCCAAGTTGTAAACCATATTTAGCTAAGTTGCAAACCATAAAATTACAAAACATGTTTTAGTATAGTATAGTTGCAAACCATATTTAGTTGCAAACTATAAAGTTACTAGATAATAAAAAAAATGTTTATAGTAAATATTAAAAGTATTTTAGTTAAGTTGCAAATCCATATTTAGAAAAGTTGCAAACCATAATACTATAAAGCATGCTTTAAATATTGTAAAGTCTATTAAAACCAAAGAAATGAATTATATCTATTCATAAAAAATTTTAATTATATTTAGCCAATTAGCAAACCATACTTAGCCAAGTTGCAAACCATAAAATTACAAAATATGTTTTTAATATCGCAAGTCCAAAAAATAAATTATTTTAATCAATAAATTTATTTTAGTTATTTTTAGCCAAGTTGCAAACCATATTTAGTTAACAAAGTTGAAAACCATAAAATTATAATACAAGTTGCAAACCATAAACTACATTACAAAATTTTAATAAAATATTTTAATTAAAATTAGCCAAGTTGCAAACCATTTTAAGTATACAATATTAAAAACATGTTTTGTAATTTTATGAGCTAAGTATGGTTTGCAATTTGGCTATGTTTTTTAAATTTATGGTTTGCGACTCGACTAAGTATGGTTATAATTTGTTTTTGACATCAATAAACTTTGAACAGTATTAAATTTTATGGTTTGCAGTTTAAATAAATATGGTTTGCAACTTGGCTAAAAATAACAAACATATTTTCATTGATTAAATAAATTAATTTCTTTAGCAGCAATGGACAAGTTTTGTAATTTTACGGTTCGCAACTTAGCTAAGTATGGTTTGCAACTTGGCTAAACAAAACTAAAATATTTTTATTGATTAAAATAGTTGTGTTCCCTATTATCAATAAACTTTATACATTATCAAACCAAATTTATGGTTTGCAACTTGGCTAAATATATAGTTTGCATAAAATCAGTACAAGCAATCCAACACCGTTGACAAACTTACCATATCGCGTTCTGTTTTTTGTCTATTCCTTTTGCATGTATAAATCAAAATAACAGTTATTAATAATATTAATAATATTATTGAAACTATTATGATGATCAGCACCGAAATATATGATATATTTGATGATGATGACTCAGCTTGAGAAGTCTCTATTATCTGAATATTTAATGGAAATCCGTTATTAAATTCCACTATTCCTAAAAGATTATAAGACAAATTGCAATTTGCCGTTCTTTTCGATTGATTGCATAACGGAATTGGTTCTAAATTAAATACCGATAGAGTTTCAGCATTAAAAATATCACTTTCATCATTAGAGACGCATAATTTAATTTTTCTTTCCCTAAAATTAATAACATTAATTTAATAAAAAAATAACTAAACGCTATTACCCTTTTATTATTTTGCTATCATTTAAAACTGCAGTAAATTTGCCATCCAAGCATGTCAAATTAGCATTTATATTAATTGGAGTAGTTATGTTTTCTTTTTTAATTAAAGTTTCATTCAGTTTGATTACTATTTCGTATTTAACTCCTTCATCGTAATCTGCATACATCTAAAAATATAAACTTTATATTAGATAACAGAAAACACACAACTAAATTTTTTGACATAAACCAAATATGGGTTTGGACCTGTTTTGTTAAAAGCATTTAAAAAGTGTATTTATTAGTTTTTCCGAAATAAATTCAAATTGAAGTTTTAAATTAAAATATTTTATTTAAATAAATTGAAGCCAATGAAATTTTCTTTAAAATGACATATAAGATGTTAAGTTTTGCAATTAATTAACAAAACTATTGCAACATTGCTTATTTGGATAAAATCGAAAATTATCAGTTTTTCTAAAATAAATCTAAATTTAAGTTTTAAATCTAAATATTTTATTTAAATAAATTGAAGCCAATTAAATTTCCTTTAAAATGACATACAACATGTTAAATTTTGCATTCAATTACCAAAACTATGGCAACATTGCTTATTTGGATAAAAACAAAATTTGTCAGTTTTTCCAAAATAAATCAAAATTGAAGTTTAAATTAAAATACTTTATTTAAATAAATTGAAGTCAATTAAATTTCCTTTAAAATAACATATAACATGTTAAATTTTGCATTCAAGTAACAAAACTATGGCAACATTGCCTATCTGGATAAAAACAAATTTTGTCAGTTTTTCCAAAATAAATCAAAATTGAAGTTTAAATTAAAATACTTTATTTAAATAAATTGAAGTCAATTAAATTTCCTTTAAAATAACATATAACATGTTAAATTTTGCATTCAAGTAACAAAACTATGGCAACATTGCCTATCTGGATAAAAACAAATTTTGTCAGTTTTTCCAAAATAAATCAAAATTGAAGTTTTAAATAGAAATATTTTATTTAAATAAATTAAAGCCAATTAAATTTCCTTTAAAATGACATATAACAAGTTAAAGTTTGCAGTAAATTAATCAAATTATGGCAACATTGCCTATCTGGATAAAAACAAATATTATCAGTTTTTCTAAAATAAATCTAAATTTAAGTTTTAAATTAAATTATTTTATTTAAACAAATTGAAGCTAATTAAATTTCCATTAAAATGATATATAACAAATTAAAATTTGCAGTAAATTAACCAAATTATGACAACATTGACTATCTGGATAAAAACAAATATTATCAGTTTTTCCAAAATAAATCAAAATTGAAGTTTAAATCAAAATATTTTATTTAAATAAATTGAAGCCAATTAAATTTCCTTTAAAATGACATATAACAAGTTAAAATTTGCAGTAAATTAACCAAATTATGGCAACATTGCCTATCTAGATAAAAACAAAATTTGTCAGTTTTTCCAAAATAAATCAAAATTAAAGTTTTCAATTAAAATATTTTGTTTAAACAAATTGAAGCTAATTAAATGTCCTTTAAAATGACATATAACATGTTAAAGTTTGCATTCAATTAACAAAACTATGGCAACATTGCTCATTTGGATAACAACCAAATTTGTCAGGTTTTCCAAAATATATCCAAATTAAAATTTTAAATTAAAATATATTATTTAAATAAATTGAAGCAAATTAAAATTCCTTTAAAATGACATATAACATGTTAAAGTTTGCATTCAATTAACAAAACTATGGCATCATTGCGTATCTGGATAAAAACAATATTTGTCAGTTTTTCCAAAATAAATCAAAATTAAAGTTTTAAATTAAAATATTTTGTTTAAATAAATTGAAGCCAATAAAATTTCCTTTAAAATGACATATAACAAGTTAAAGTTTGCAGTAAATTAACCAAATTATGGCAACATTGCCTATCTGGATAAAAACAAAATTTGTCAGTTTTTCTGAAATAAATCAAAATTGAAGTTTTAAATTAAAATATTTTATTTAAATAAATTGAAGCCAATTAAATTTCCATTAAAGTGACATATAACTTGTTAAGGTTTGCAGTAAATTAACCAAATTATGACAACATTGTCTATTTGGATAAAAACAAAATTTGTCAGTTTTTCCGAAATAAATCAAAATTGAAGTTTTAAATTAAAATATTTTATTTAAATAAATTGAAGCAAATTAAATTTCCTTTAAAATAAAATATAACAAGTTGAGGTTTGCAGTAAATTAACCAAATTATGGCAACATTGTCTATCTGGATAAAAACAAATATTATCAGTTTCTTCAAAACAAATTCAAATTGAAATTTTAAATTAAAATATTTTATTTAAATAAATGGAAGCCAATTAAATTTTCTTTAAAATGACATATAACAAGTTAAAATTTGCAATAAATTAACCAAATTATGGCAATATTGCGTATCTGGATAAAAACAATATTTGTCAGTTTTTTCGAAATAAATCAAAATTAAAGTTTTAAATTAAAATATTTTATTTAAATAAATTGAAGCTAATTAAATGTCCTTTAAAATGACATATAACATGTTAAAGTTTGCATTCGATTAACAAAACTATGGCAACATTTATTTGCAATATTATGGTTTTAATTTTTTTCTAGGTTTGGTAACTAGTTGACCTAAGAATTTTACCGTTTTTGCAATTTTTGCGTCCAAAACCATTTTTTTGTAACAATATTATAATTATAAATTTGTCAAATTTGTATAAATGAAATCTTAAAAGATTAAAAAAAAAATCAGTAATGCCAACCTCGTAATAATTTGTAGTTTCGTTCTTACATGATACATTAATGGTACGGTATGTTCTAGTCGTTTTTACTGCCATTTCTGTTACGTTTATTGAAATGCTGAAATTATTTTTGCTTTCTATACATTTTGCATCATTCCATGATAATTTCAAATGAGTATCATTATGTAGTAATATTTCAGCATTATTTTCTAAAATTGTCAATTTAAATACATAAAATAAAAAAAAACAAATTGATTACTCACCCAAACCATTGATCACTGCTAATTTATATATTAAAATGAATAAATATACAAAATATGTTATAATTTTAATAAAATACATTTGCTAGCTTTATTGGTGAATTAAAGATTGAATTTGTTTAATATCATAATTCATACCTTATCATAGTTTACTAATAGAAATCTAATCTAAACTATTTTTCTGCAAACTCTTATCATGCATTTATATTAAAATGTAAATCTTAAATTAAATCAATACTACAATAGAAATGACTGTACTCAAGTTGATATATTTTTTGATATTACCTTACTTAATCTATGGATGTGGTGAGTAGATACTTTTAATTCATAACATTTACATAATTAAAAACTTTTTAGAGCCTGTAGAAAATCTTAAAGTTAAAACATTTAATGAAACCCATTTGATATTGAGTTGGAGTTATACAAAAACAGAAATTGAGCAATTTTTAATTTCAATTGACATACCTTCCAAACTGATTGAAAACAATGAAATCAATTATAATATATCTGTTGAATATACGCATCAAAAGTATTATACAGTAAGTTTTATTATTTACAGAAAAATTGTTGTTAAATTAGATATAATTTGCTACTAAAGTTAGAGTATTATTTACTAAAAAAATGTGATGATAAATTAGCAACCTTAATTTGTTTATAAATTTATTAAGAAACCTTATTTGAGGCACTTAATTTGCATTTAAATTGAGTTTAATGAATTTAAAAAAAATAAGTTTGGCTAAAAAAATTGAGTTTACTTAGCAACCTTACAATATTTTTGAATTTTAATTAAAAATTTGGAATCAGCATATTTAATTTTATTTGAAAACCTTATTTAAGCACTCAATTGTTGTTTTTAATTTGCATTTAAATTAAGTTTAATAAAATTTTAAAAAATCAACTTAAATAAAAAAATTGAGATTTTTCGGAAACCTTGAAAGATTTTTAAAATTTGATTAAAAATTTGGAATCAACATACTTAATTTTATTAGAAAACCTTATTTTAAAACTCATATGTTGTTTATATTTGCATTTAAATTGAATTTAATGAAATTTTAAAAAATCAACTTAGCTAAAAAAATTGAGATTTTTCGAAAACCTTGAGAGATTTTTAAAAATTGATTAAAAATTTAAAATTAGAATACTTAATTTAATTAAAAAACCTTATTTGGAGACTTAATTGTTGTCTGTAAATTGCATTTAAATTGAGTTTAATGAAAATTTAAAAAATCAACTTAACTAAAAAAGTTGAGATTTCTCGAAAACCTTGAGAGATTTTTAAAATTTGATAAAAAATTTCGATTCAGAATACTTAATTTAATTAAAAAACCTTATTTGGAGACTTAATTGTTGTCTTTAATTTGCATTTAAATTGACTTTAATGTAATTTAAAAAAATCAACTTAACTAAAAAAATTGAGATTTCTCGGAAACATTAAAAGATTTTTAAAATTTGATTAAAAATTTGGAATCAACATACTTAATTTTATTAGAAAACCTTATTTTAAAAATCAATTGTTGTTTTTAATTTGCATTTAAATCGAGTTTAATAAAATTTAAAAAAATCAATTTAGTTAAAAAAATTGAGATTACTTGACAACCTTAAAATATTTTTGAATTTTGAAAAAAAATATTTAATCAGAATACTTAATTTTATTAAGAAACGTCATTTGGAGACTTAATTGCTGTCTTTAATTTGAATTTAAATTGAGTTTAATAAAATTTTAAAAAATTAACTTAACTAAAAAAAATGAGATTTCTCGGAAACCTTGAAAGATTTTTAAAATTTGATTTAAAATTTGGAATCGGAATACTTAATTTTATTAAAAAACCTTATTTGGAGACTCAATTGTTGTCTTTAATTTGCATTTAAATTGAGTTTAATGAAAATTTAAAAAATCAAATTATCCAAAAAAAGTTGTAATAAGTCAAAAACCCTAATTTTCTTATAAATTTTGTTTATGAATTTGTAAGCAGCATACTTAATTCCGTTAGAAAACCATATTTAAAGTACTCAATTGTTGCCAAATTGACCATAATTAGGTTTTAAAGTAAGAGTAAGAAAATTAACAAAAATTGATTTGCTTAAAAAAGTTGCAATAAGTCAGCAACTTTATAATTTTTGCAAATTTTGTTTATGAATTTGTAAGCAGCATACTTAATTCTATTAGAAAACCTTGTTTAAGGTACTAATTTGTTGCCTAGTTGACTATAATGAAGTTCTAAAGTAAGAATAAGAAAATTAACAAAAATTGATTTGCTTAAAAAAGTTGCAATAAGTTAGCAACCTTATAATTGTTGCAAATTTTGTTTATGAATTTGTAAGCAGCATACTTAATTCTGTTAGAAAACCATATTTAAAGTACTCAATTGTTGCCAAGTTGACTATACTTAGGTTTTAAAGTAAGAGTAAGAAAATTAACAAAAATTGATTTGCTTAAAAAAGTTGCAATAAGTCAGCAACCTTATAATTTTTGCAAATTTTGTTTATGAATTTTTAAGCAACATACTTAATTCTGTTAGAAAACCATATTTAAAGTACTCAATTGTTGCCAAGTTGACCATAATTAGGTTTGAAAGTAAGAGTAAGAAAATTAACAAAAACTAATTTAGTTAAAAAAGTTGCAATAAGTCAGCAACCTTATAATTTTTACAAATTTTGTTTATAAATTTGTAAGCAGCATACTTAATTCTGTTAAAAAACCATATTTAAAGTAATCAATTGTTGCCAAGTTGACTATAATTAGGTTTTAAAGTAAGAGTAAGAAAATTAACAAAAACTAATTTACTTAAAACAGTTGCAATAAGTTAGCAACCTTATAATTTTTGCAAATTTTGTTTATGAATTTGTAAGCAGCATACTTAATTCTATTAGAAAACCTTATTTAGTGTACTCAACTGTTGCCAAGTTGATCATAAACAGGTTTTAAAGTAGGAGTAAGAAATTTAACAAAAACTGATTTATCTAAAAAAATTGCAATAAGTCGGAAACCTTGTATTGTTTACAAATTTTGTTTATGAATTTGTAAGCAGCATACTTAATTCTGTTTGAAAACCATATTTAAAGAACTCAATTGTTGCCAAGTTGCCCATAATTAGGTTTTAAAGTAAGAGTAAGAAAATTAACAAAAATTGATTTACTTAAAAAAGTTGCAATAAGTCAGCAACCTTACAATTTTTACAAATTTTGTTAATGAATTTATAAGCAGCATACTTAATTCTGTTAGAAAACCATATTTAAATTACTCAATTGTTGCCAAGTTGACCATAATTAGGTTTAAAATAAAAGTAAAAAAATTAACAAAAACTAATTTACTTAAAAAAATTGCAATAAGTCAGCAACCTTATAATTGTTGCAAATTTTGTTTATGAATTTGTAAGCAGCATACTTAATTCTGTTAGAAAACCATAATTAAAGTACTCAATTGTTGCCAAGTTGACCATAATTAGGTTTTAAAGTAAAAGTAAGAAAATTAACAAAAATTAAATTATCAAAAAAAGTTGCAATAAGTCAGCAACCTTATAATTTTTATAAATTTTGTTTATGAATTTGTAAGCAGCATACTTTATTCTGTTAGAGAACCATATTTAAAGTACTCAATTGTTGCCAAGTTGACCATAATTAGGTTTTAAAGTAAAAGTAAGAAAATTAACAAAAATTAAATTATCAAAAAAAGTTGCAATAAGTCAGCAACCTTATAATTTTTATAAATTTTGTTTATGAATTTGTAAGCAGCATACTTTATTCTGTTAGAGAACCATATTTAAAGTACTCAATTGTTGCCAAATTGACCATAAATAAGTTTTAAAATAAGAGTAAGAAAATTTGCAAAAACTTATTTACCTAAAAAAATTACAATAAGTCAGCAACCTTATAATTTTTACAATTTTTATTTATGAATTTGTAAGCAGCATACTTAATTCTATTAGAAAACCATATTTAAAGTACTCAATTGTTGTCAAGTTGACCGTAACTACGTTTTAAAGTAAGAGTAAAAAAATTAACAAAAACTGATTTATCAAAAAAAGTTGCAATAAGTCTGCAACTTTATAATTTTTGCAAATTTTGTTTATGAATTTGTAAGCAGCATACTTAATTCTATTAGAAAACCATATTTAAAATACTCAATTGTTGTCAAGTTGACCGTAATTAGGTTTTAAAGTAAAAGTAAGAAAATTAACAAAAATTAATTTATCAAAAAAAGTTGCAATAAGTCAGCAACCTTATAATTTTTGCAAATTTTGTTTATGAATTTGTAAGCAGCATACTTAATTCTGTTAGAAAACCATAATTAAAGTACTCAATTGTTGCCAAGTTGACCATACTTAGGTTTAAAGTAAGAGTAAGAAAATTAACAAAAATTGATTTATCAAAAAAAGTTGCAATAAGTCAGCAACCTTATAATTTTTGCAAATTTTGTTTATGAATTTGTAAGCAGCATACTTAATTCTGTTAGAAAACCATATTTAAAGTACTCAATTGTTGCCAAGTTGACCATAATTAGATTTTAAAGTAAAAGTAAAAAAAATAACAAAAATTGATTTACTTAAAAAAGTTGCAATAAGTCAGCAACCTTATAATTGTTGCAAATTTTGTTTATGAATTTGTAAGCAGCATACTTAATTCTGTTAGAGAACCATATTTAAAGTACTCAATTGTTGCCAAGTTGACCATAAATAAGTTTTAAAATAAGAGTAAGAAAATTTGCAAAAACTTATTTACCTAAAAAAATTACAATAAGTCAGCAACCTTATAATTTTTACAATTTTTATTTATGAATTTGTAAGCAGCATACTTAATTCTATTAGAAAACCATATTTAAAGTACTCAATTGTTGCCAAGTTGACTATAATTAGGTTTTAAAGTAAGAGTAAGAAAATTAACAAAAACTGATTTATCAAAAAAAGTTGCAATAAGTCAGCAACCTTATAATTTTTGCAAATTTTGTTTATGAATTTGTAAGCAGCATACTTAATTCTATTAGAAAACCATATTTAAAATACTCAATTGTTGTCAAGTTGACCGTAATTAGGTTTTAAAGTAAAAGTAAGAAAATTAACAAAAATTAATTTATCAAAAAAAGTTGCAATAAGTCAGCAACCTTATAATTTTTACAAATTTTGTTTATGAATTTGTAAGGAGCATACTTAATTCTGTTAGAAAACCATATTTGAAGTACTTAATTGTTGCCAAGTTGACCATAATTAGGTTTTAAAGTAAGAGTAAAAAAATTAACAAAAATTAATTTACTTAAAAAAGTTGCAATAAGTCAGCAACCTTATAAATTTTACAAATTTTGTTTATGAATTTGTAAGCAGCATACTTAATTCTGTTAGAAAACCATATTTAAAGTACTCAATTGTTGCCAAGTTGACTATACTTAGGTTTTAAAGTAAGAGTAAGAAAATTAACAAAAATTGATTTGCTTAAAAAAGTTGCAATAAGTCAGCAACCTTATAATTTTTGCAAATTTGGTATATGAATTTGTAAGCAGCATACATTATTCTTCTAGAAAACCATAATTAAAGTACTCAATTGTTGCCAAGTTGACCATAAATAGGTTTTAAAGTAAGAGTAAAAAAAATAACAAAAACTAATTTACGTAAAAAAAATGCAATAAGTCAGCAACCTTATAATTTTTACAATTTTGTTTATGGATTTGTAAGCAGCATATTTAATTCTGTTTGAAAACCATATTTAAAGTACTCAATTGTTGCCAAGTTGACCATAATTAGGTTATAAAGTAAGAGTAAGAAAATTAACAAAAACTAATTTATAAAAAAAAGTTGCAATAAGTCAGCAACCTTATAATATTTGCAAATTTGGTATATGAATTTGTAAGCAGCATACATTATTCTACTAGAAAACCATAATTAAAGTACTCAATTGTTGCCAAGTTGACCATAAATAGGTTTTAAAGTAAGAGTAAAAAAAATAACAAAAACTAATTTACGTAAAAAAAATGCAATAAGTCAGCAACCTTATAATTTTTACAATTTTGATTATGGATTTGTAAGCAGCATATTTAATTCTGTTTGAAAACCATATTTAAAGTACTCAATTGTTGCCAAGTTGACCATAATTAGGTTTTAAAGTAAGAGTAAGAATATTACCAAAAACTGATTTATCAAAAAAAGTTGCAATAAGTCAGCAACCTTATAATTTTTACAAATTTTGTTTATGAATTTGTAAGCAGCATACTTGATTCTATCAGAAAACCTTATTTATCGCACTTAATAGTTGTCAAGTTGGCCATAATTGGCTACTAAAGTAAAATTAAAAAAATTATTTAGCTACAAAATTTGCAATAAATTAGCAACATACTTGGTTTTATTAGAAAACATTATTTACGGTATTTAATTGTTGTCAAGTATAATTTGCACAGAACTGTATAAATTTTGACAGTTTTTACAAACACTAAATGTCACTTTTGACAGCTGATATCTTAAACAAATTTGACAGTTAACTGACACTTTTGACAACTAAATAAACGTCACGTTAATTACTTTGCACATTTGACAGTTAATACAAGTTTTGATTAATTTGAGTTACATAGTTAGTAAAAATTTAACAAATTAATGCTAAAACGTCACTTTTGACATTTAGTAGTAGATGAACATATTTAATAGTTGAAAGACATACTTTGGGATTATTTGAGAAACATGTTTGACAGTTAGCGGATAAATTTGACAGTTAAAAAAATATTTGACAGTTAGAAGAACTCATTTTATAATTAAGAATTTGCTAAACTTTTAACAACTGTTAAGCAAATTTGACTTTAACCAATTAAAATTTTATTTTAGCACAAAATTGAATATAAAGAAGGAACCAAATATGAATTAACAGTAAAAACGTGTACACAAATAGAATGTGAATGTCCCCAATCAAAATATATAACTACATCAATTAAATTAAATTTAAAAGTAAACGGATGTAACAATAATAAATATAAAGTAAAATTAAATGATGAAAAAATTAATGGGTAACTAAATAATAAAATTGATCAATTAACAAATTTTAATTCAATTTTATTTCAGTCAAAAACATTTATGTATTTCCAGCAGAAATGTAACTTATTCAGAATACCCAGAACAGAATAAAGAATCGGTTTTACCATGCAACCAGTCTGATAACATACAATGTAATGCAAATCATTATTTTTTTGGTTATATTAAAAACGATTTGGGTACCAAATTTGAATACGAATTTAATTATTTACAAGAAAAATTAATTATGTCCAATACTGATATGATGCACATGTTTCTACTCATGTTTCTACTACTTCTTACATCGTTGATTATCTTAATATTAGTTTTTAAATTAAAACAAAAAAGTGTTAGAATACCAAAATTGATTGCAAAAGTAAGTTTGTTTATAAATAAATTGAATTTATTAAATGTTTAAATTTAAAGATTGAAGCTGCAAGAGAATTAATTCAAGAAGAGCAAATTAACAATTCAATAGAAATGGTTCCTATACAATCAAAAAAATTAAAACCGCATCCTTTAAATGTTGAAGAATTGAATAATTTGCTGAAAAGTAACAGTGTTGATGTGTTAACTGAAGAATATGAGGTATGATTGATTAAAATTTATTAAATAATCTAACAAAATTATTTTAAGGAAATCCCAAATTTGTTAAGCGAACCAAAGGAAGAAAATAGTTATAGAAATAATGGTGAGTACTTTAATTATTTTATTAATGAAATGCAGATGAGTTGTAGCACTTGCATAACCTTACAAATATTGAAATCTGAATCTAATTTATCATCCAATCCCTTTAAAAGTTTTAGGTGTTAGAAGTTTGTTGTGCATTTTTATAGGTTTAATAGAAACCAAAATTTAACTTTTTAGATTTAATTTAATTTTTTCAAAATTAGCCGCCATTTTGTTTTTCTTTAAAATATTTTAAATTTAAAAGTGACATTATAATTGTATATTTGTAGGTTATGTATAAATTAAATTTAATTAAATTTCACCATAGAATAAAAAAGTTGTGCAACTTTTTTGTTTACTTTGGAATTTAAGAAAATTCAAAAAATGTCATCCATTTTGTTAATTTTTCAAATATTTAAATTTCAGTAATAAAAACAAATTTGTACTTTTATAAGTTATGCGTGAATCAAATTTTATTAAATTCTGGAAAATAATAAGAAAATTATGCAACTATTCAGTTTAATGTGATTTTTTTTCAAATTTAAAAAGTGGCCGCCATTTTGTTTAATTTTAAAATATTTTAAATTAAAAAGTGACATTATAATTGTATATTTGTAGGTTATGTATAAATTAAATTTAATTAAATTTCACCATAGAATAAAAAAGTTGTGCAACTTTTTTGTATACTTCGGAATTTAAGAAAATTCAAAAAATGTCAGCCATTTTGTTAATTTTTCAAATATTTAAATTTCAGTAATAAAAACAAATTTGTACTTTTATAAGTTATGCGTGAATCAAATTTTATTAAATTCTGGAAAATAATAAGAAAATTATGCAACTATTCAGTTTAATGTGATTTTTTTTCAAATTTAAAAAGTGGCCGCCATTTTGTTTAATTTTAAAATATTTTAAATTTAAAAGTGACATTATAGTTTTATATTTGTAGGTTATGTATTAATTAAATTTAATTAAATTTCACCGTAGAATAAAAAAGTTGTGCAACTTTTTTGTTTAGTTCAAAAATTCAAAAAATTCAAAAAATTTCCGTCATTTTGTTATTTTTTTATATATTTAAAATTTAGTAGTAATAACATTTTTGCACTTTTATAAATTATGTGTGAATCAAATTTCATTAAATTCTATAAAATAATAAAAAAGTTATGCAACTATTTAGTATAAATTAAATTTGTTCCAAATTCAAAATATAGCCGCCATTTTGTTTGCTTTTAAATCATTTTAAATTCAAAAGCAGCATCATAATTGCATATTTATAAGTTATGTATAAATCAAATTTAATTAAATTCCAGCTTAAAATAAGAAAGTTATGCAACTTTTTTGTTTAAATCAAAATTTAACAAAATTCAAAAATCTTCCGCCATTTTGTTATTTTTTTTTTATATTAAAATTTTATAAAAGCATCATATTTACATTCATATAAGTTAAATGTAAATTAAATTTCATTAAATTTCAAGCAATAGTTCAAAAGTTATCAAATCATTTTGATTAAAACAGCATTTTACAAAAATTCAAAAATTAGCCGTCAATTTGCTATTTATTAAATTAATAAAAAAAATAATATAAACATTAACTTTACTAACTTATACTTATTTATTTTTTAAATTTAATTCAGTTCTAAGCACTAATAAAGAAATTATAAAACAATTTTGATTCAAACTAGTTTTTACCAAAATTCAAAAATCAACCGCCATTTTGTTATTTTATAAAATATGTGGTATATAATTAAAACACTCAATTTGGACTATTATAGGTTATATGTGTGCAAAATTTTATCAAATTCCACTCAATAATAAAAATGTTATGCAGCTTTTTTGACTTATTTTTATTGTAATTCAAAAATCTTTTTAATTTTTTTTAGAAGACTACAATATAGTAAAAGGTTATATTAAGGTATACTATACCAAAATTGGATTACAAAAATTTTATTTTTATATTTTAAGGGTTACAATAAAACTATAAAATACATAGTTGCTCAAACGCCCACTACAACATCATTTGATTATTTGTGGGCAATGATATGGCAAGAAAGTGTAGAAACCATTATACTCTTATCAGATCCAGTAAAAGAACCCAAGGTTAGTACAAACTTATTAAAAATTATTAGCACTAAACGACACATTTCAGAAGCAACTACAATATTGGCCTATTTTAAAAAAATCCAAAACATATGACAAGAATTTAATTGTAAATCATACCAACGTAAACATCTTCACTGGATTTACACAAAGACAATTCGAATTAAACAAATTGGATGATTCAAGGAAATTAAATCAAATTCATTTTAATAATTGGCCTGATTGTGGTGTACCTCCGAATAATTTTATTAATTTTATTCAATTTTTTAGAAATCAAGAAATAATTACTCCAGTTTTGGTGCAAAGCAGGTAGTATTAAATTGCTTTTATTGTTGTTGCTAATTGATTGATTTTTAGGAATGGGTTAGGTAGAACTGGTAGTTTTATACTATGCGATTATTTAATAGATCAAATTGAAGCAACACAATGTGTGGATTTTCCTATGGCTTTAAATCATTTAAGGAAGAGTATTAATGGAATGGTTAATAATGCGGTAAGTTTAAACTTTTAAAATTGCAAAACTATTGTTATCTGCAAACTATTAGTAACACTAAAACACTAAATTGCTCTAATTTTAAATAAAAACTTTAGAAGTTACAATTTTTTTATTTATCTTCCAAGGAATTTGATTAAATTGACTAAGTCAACTAATTTGAAGTAATGCAAAATTGGACGTTGGGATTTTTAAAAATTTTATACAATTGGTACTAATATTAAGGTATATTGGTACCAAATTGCATTAATTTTGAATAAAAACTTTAAAAATTACAATTCTTTTTGTTATCTTTTAAGAAATTTCATTAAATTGACCAAGTCAACTAATTTGAGGTTATGCAAAATTGAACGGATAATTTTTTATAAATTTTACACAATTAGTACTAATGATATTGAGGTGTATTGGTACCTAATTGCATACGTTTTTAATAAAAACTTTAGGAGTTACAACTTTTTTAATTATCTCCTTAGAAATTTGATTAAATTAACCAAATTAACTAATTTGAGGTTATGCAAAATTGAACGTATAGATTCTGATAAAATTTATATAGTTTGTATTAATGATATTGAAATGTATTGGTACTTAATTTCATTAATTTTGAATAAAAACTTTAGAAGTTACAACTTTTTTAGTTATCTCCTAAAGAATTTGTACCTCGTAAATTTACATTAAACCAACTACGTGGCAAGCTTTCCCCTATCCTGGCGAAAGAGGCAGATGACGCTAATTATGTTATTACGTCGGAAAATTATGATTGGGATAAAGAAATTTCAGTATGTAAATCAAAAATTGACTTATTGAGGGCTTTAGTGGATAGTTACGATGGAACCCGTAAATCAAACGGGGCAAAATGTATTGAAACTAAACTCATTCATCTAGCGGGACGGGTGGATCGAATTCCAGATAATTTAGAGGAATATAAAGACATGATACTCCAATTTAAAAAATCATTAACAGATTTAGAAAATGAAACGGAGGAAAAATGTAATGTAATGTCAGTCATTAGTAGTGTGGGGAGTAACAAAAATGATATTTCTGAGCGGCCTGTCAGTTCGTTGGGGGGGTTCAAAAAGAATATAACTGATTGGAATGTACAATTTTCGGGCAATTTGCATGAAATAAGTGTAAAAAATGCGCATAATTTTTAGAAAGAATTGACGAACTCCAATTAATTTCTAAAGTTACGGATTCACAACTTTTTGTTGCGATACCAACTCTTAAAAGATAGAGCTCTGACTTGGTATAGAGCATATAAAAATACTATTTTATGTTGGGATCATTTTAAAACTAAACTGCGAGGAAAATATTTACCCGCAGATTACGAGTACGAGTTGCGTCGCGAAATTGATAACCGAAGGCAAAGTAATGATGAGTCTATTTGCGAATATTTTTCTTGTATTTAGCCCTTTTTAACCGTGTCCCCAGTCCAGTATCTAGTGACGACAAACTAAACACTCTTAAAAGAAATCTTCACCCCTACTTTATTGAAAGACTCTGGTATGATCACATCAGTTTTGTAGAAGTGTTGCGGTTGCGATGCAATCAGATTGAAGCTAATTGGCGATTAGCAAAAAAAGAATTAGAAAATAAGAGTAACAGGTTTACCCTTGAGCCGGATTTATCTGGGTTTCCAAAGCAAAATGGAAAATCTGAACATCATAGAGATGAATTCACTCAGCTGCGCTGTTGGAATTGCGGAGACAATAGCCACCCATCTTCAAAATGCAGGCGTCCTAAAATTATACTTTGTACTGGTTGTGGAAGGTCAGGGGTTACCAAAGGACAATGCCCTAAATGCCGGAGTAAGGGAAACAATTTGGCAAGATCATAAACAGTCGGAATGTGTCTCGTTTATCCTCCAAACCGACTGAGAACGTTTACACTCATCACATATCCCAGTTATTAGAAAACGTATCTGGCGACTTAAGGCCTCACCTTAAGATATGTATTTATGATTTGGAAATCCATGCTCTATTAGACAGTGGTTGTTCTAAGTCATGCATGTCCTTGGAACTTTTTAATTTTTTCTATGGTTTAGGACATTTAGTTTTAAAATTATGTAATGTTAAGGTACTTACTGTTGCAAATGGCAATAAAATGGAGGTGTTGGGCATTGTAGAGATACCCATTACATTTAGTAATAAAGTATTAGTAATAAATTGCTTAGTTATTAAAAATTTAGCCACTAATTTAATCTTAGGTATAGATTTTTGGGTGCAATCGAATATTGTAACAAAACTGCATAGCAATCTTATTGACTTCGATAAGGGAGAAGAGAATGGGGCAGTGACTAAACAGGATTTGGATATCGACAGGAAAGGCCGTTTCTTATTATTTTAAGAGAATGGATTAGGATGCACTAACATGGTAAAGCATGTAATCGATGTGGGAGCTACGACTCCAATCAAACAACGATACCGTCCAGTATCACCAGCCATGCTTAAAATAATAAATGAGGAGGTTGATAAAATCGATAAAATGTTGGCACTCGATGTCGTAGAGCCAAGTCACTCACCATGGTGTTCTCCAGTTGTAATGGTTAGGAAAAAAACAGGTGACTTCAGACTCTGTATAGATTTTAGAAAAGTCAATGAAGTTACTAAGCGTGATGCATACGCATTACCGCAAGTATCGGCAATTCTCGATCGGTTACGTTCAGCAAGGTATTTATCATCTCTGGATATAGCCAGTGCTAACTGGCAAGTACAACTTGATGAAGTAGCAAGGAAATAACAGCGTTTGCTATTCCTGGGCGCGGACTTTATCAGTTTAGAAAACTACCTTTCGGTCTTCATAACAGTCCAAGCACTTTCCAGAGATTGATGGATACAATACTAGGCTTAGACTTAGAACCTTTTGTCTTTAAATACCTTGATGATATCATAATAGTAACCCAGGATTTTGAAACTCACATAAAGGTATTGCAAGTTTTTAAAAGACTAATCGCAGCAGGTTTAACTCTTAATAAAGATAAATGTAAATTTGCTATGGCCGAAGTAAAATATTTAAGGTATGTAGTGAATAGATCAGTATTGCTGGTAGACCCTGAGAAAGTACAGGCAATCATCAATTACCTAGTTCCACGAGGGCAACGTGATGTTTGAAGATTTATCGGATTGGCCGGGTGGTATCGCCGGTTTATCGACCATCTTGCATCTCGTGCTGCCCCGGACTTACTAAAGAAGAAAAAACGATGGGATTGGGGAGTTATTCAAACGGAAGCGTTTAACAATCTAAAAAATCGACCACTCCAGTGCTAGCTGTACCTAACTTTGAATTACCTTTTGTTATAGAATGTGATGCTAGTTCAGTTGGACTTGGGTGCATACTGAGTCAACTGTTCCCCGAAGGGCAACGCGTTATATCTTATGCCAGTCGATCAGTAACTCCTGCAGAAAAAAATTTCTCTGCTACTGAACTCGAATGTTTAGCAGTACTTTTTAGCATTGAAAAGTTCAAAGAATATGTCGAAGCAACACACTTCACTATTATAACTGATCACTATTCAATAAAGTACTTATGGAGACTGAAAGATCCCCCTGGTCGCTTATGCCGATGGATAATGAAGCTCCAGCAATATTCTTTTACAGTAGTTCATCGTCAAGGCCACAAGCATCAAGCTCCCAATGCGTTATCAAGGGCTTTTCAACCCCAACCGATTTCGTTATCATTGGTTAACATTAGGAATCAGGATCATGATGCCTGGTATACTCGCATGATACAAAGGATCAATGCCAATCCTAATGATTTCCCTACTTGGAAGGTCCAGGGCTGGCTCGTGAGACAAAAACAACCATCAGTAGCGAGCATATCTGGAAAAGGGTAATTCCAAAAACGCTCCGCAAAACCGTATTACAGGAATGTCATGATCTGCCGACCTCGGGCCATTTAGGTATTTTTAAAACATTTTGTAGGGTTGCCCAGCTGTACTACTGGCCTCGCATGTATGCGGACGTGGTACGCTATTGCAGACATTGTGAAGTCTGCTTAGAGCATAAAGTAGAATAAACCGGGTGGTTCAATGGGCAACCATGTAATTGATAGACCATTTCAAATCTTAAGATATAATGGGACCTTACCCCCTTGAGTAAGAATCGGAATAGATTCATATTGGTGGTGTGTGACCTTTTCACAAAGAATGTTTTCCTGTTTGCGCTCAAAAGCGCCTTTGCTAAAACAGTTACAACGTTAAAGAAAACGAAATCTTTATGAATTATGGTGTTCCACAAGCTATAATTACTGAAAACGGCCGACAATATGTTAGTGTAAAATTCCGGGAGATGTGTGAATTGTACAAAGTAAAAATAATGTTCACCCCACTCTTCCATGCTCAAGCCAACCCAACAGAACGCTACAATAGAATTTTGAAAACAATGATAGCATCTTACATCAAAGATAATCAGAGAGAATGGGATATGAACTTGCCAAAATTTGGTTTTGCTATGCGTTCTAGCACAAGCGAAGTTACAGGCCCGCCTTTTTAACTTTTGGGCGAGAGTTGGTTATCTCAGGAGACCAGTTTGGACCTCTTGATAACAACAAACCTTTTGATATAGAAGATAGAAAAGTGCTAATAAACCGGTTAAATGAACTACCTCATTACTTTGCCAAAGTAAGGTCCAATCTTGCAAATGCATCTCGACGTAATACTCATTACTATAATCTAAGACATCGACCAATAATTTTCAATGTAGGAGATACAGTGTGGAAACGAAATCACTTTTTGTCTAACGCTGGCACTTATTTCAACGCAAAATTAGCACCAAAGTTTAGTCGATATAAAATTCGGAAAAAAATTTCTGTTAATATGTATGAATTGGAAACAGAGGACGGGAAAAAGTCCATCGGTACCTACCATACTAAAGACCTCAAGGCTCATCCTCCAGACGAGGAGACTGTGTAGTAGAAAAAAAAAACTTAAATGTTTTTTTTTTTTTTTGCCAGGAAGAGGTGGAGTTTGTAACGTAGTATATGTAGTATATAAGATATAGTGTTAAGGTGTATATATTGTAAATATTATTGTATACTATTATACAAAATTAGACGTGTGGATTTTTATAAAATTCACGTAATTGGTACTTATAATATTGAAGTATATTGGTACCAAATCGCATCAATTTTTAATTAAAACTTTAGGAGTTACAACTTTTTTAATTATCTCCCAAAGAATTTGATTAAATTGACCAAGTCAACTAATTTGAGGTTAAGCAAAATTGAAAGTATGAATTTTTATAAATTTTACACATTTAGTACTAATGATATTGAGGTATATTGGTACTTATTTGCAAACAATTTTAACAAAAACTTTGGGAGTTACAACTTTTTTAATTATCTCCCAAGAAATTTGATTAAATTGATCAACTCAGCTAATTTAAGGTTATGCAAAATTGGACGGTTAGATTTTTATTAATTTTATACAATTTGTATTAATGATAATGAGGTATATTGGTACAAAATTGTATCCATTTCTAATAAAAACTTTAGGAGTTACAATTTTTTTTAATTATCTTCCAAGAAATTTGATTAAATTGGTCAACTCAGCTAATTTGAGGTTATGCAAAATTGGACGGTTCGAATTTTATTAATTTTATACAATTTATACATATGGTAATGAGGTATATTGGTACAAAATTGTATGCATTTTTAATAAAAACTTTAAGAGTTACAACTTTTTTAATTATCTCCCAAGAAATTTGATTAAATTAATCAATTCAGCTAATTTAAGGTTGTGCAAAATTGGACGGGTAGATTTTTATTAATTTTACACAAAAAGTACTAATAATATTGAGGTATAGTGGTACCAAATTGCATTAATTTTTAATAAAAACTTTAGAAGTTACAGTTATTTTAATTATCTTCCAAGAAATTTGATAAAGTTGATTAACTCAGCTAATGTGAGGTTATGCAAAATTAAACGTATGAATTTTTATAAATTTTACACAAATGGTAATAATAATATTAATGTATATTTTTACAAATTTGCATTAACTTGTAATAAAAACTTTAAAAGTTACAACTTTTTTAGTTATCTCTTAAGGAATTTGATTAAATTGACCAAATCAGCTAATGTAAGGTTATGCAAAATTGGACGTATAAATTTTTGTAAATTTTACACAATTGTTACTAATGCTATTGAGGTATATTGGTACAAAATTTCATTAACTTTTAATAAAAACTTTAGGAGTTACAACTTTTTTAATTGTCTCCTAAGGAATTTGATTAAATTGACCAAGTCAACTAATGTGAGGTTATGCAAAATTGGACGTATGAATTTTTATCAATTATATACAATTTATACTAATGATAATGAGGTATATTGGTACAGAATTGTATCCATTTTTAATAAATATTTTAGGAGTTAAAACTTTTTTAATTATCTTCCATGAAATTTGATTAAATTTATCTACTCAGCAAATTTGAGGTTATGCAAAATTGGACCTTGGGATTTTTATAAATTTTACACAATTGGTACTAATGATATTGAGGTGTATCGGTACCAAATTGCATTAATTTTGAATAAAAATTTTAGGAATTACAATTTTTTTAGTTATCTCCCAAGAAATTTGATTAAATTGACCAAGTCAACTAATTTGAGGTTATGCAAAATTGAACGTATGGATTTTTATAAATTTTATACAATTTATACAAATGATATTGAGGTATATTAATACCAATTTGCATTAATTTGTGTTAAGAACTTTAAGAGTTACAACTTTTTTAGTTATCTCCCAAAAAGTTTGATTAACTTGACCAAGTCAACTAATTTGAAGTTGTGCAAAATTGGACGTATGGATTTTAATCAAATTCACACAATTGGTACTAATGATATTGAGGTATATTGGTACCAAATTGCATTAATTTTGAATAAAAACTTTAAAAGTTACAATTTTTCAAGTTATCTCTCAAGAAATTTGATTAAATTAACCAAGTCAACTAATTTAAGAATATGCCAAATTATGCGTATGGATTTTTATGAATTTTATACAATTTATTCAAATGATATTGAGGTATATTAATACCAATTTGCATTAATTTTTATTATGAACTTTAAGAGTTACAACTATTTTAGTTATCTCCCAAGAAATTTGATTAAATTAACCAAGTCAACTAATTTGAGGTTATGCAAAATTGGACGTATAGATTTTTATAAAATTTACACAATTGGTACTTATAATATTGAAGTATATTGGTACCAAATCGCATCAATTTTTAATAAAAACTTTAGGAGTTACAACTTTTTTAATTGTCTCCCAAGAAATTTGATTAAATTGACCAGTTCAGCTAATGTGAGGTTATGCAAAATTGAACGTATAAATTTTTATAAATTTTACACATCTGGTACTAATAATATTAAGGTATATTGGTACTAAATTGCATTAATTTTTAATTAAAACTTTAAGAGTTACAACTTTTTTAGTTATCTCTTAAGAAATTTAATTAAATTAACCAAGTAAACTAATTTGAGGTTATGCAAAATTGAACGTATAGATTTTTATAAATTTTACACAATTGGTACTAATGGTATTGAGGTATATTGGTATCAAAATGCAATAAATTTAATTAAAAACTTTAAGAGTTATAACTTTTTAAATTATCTCCTAAGAAATTTGATTAAATTGACCAAGTCAACTAATTTGAGGTTATGCAAAATTGAACGTATGAATTTTTATAAACTTCACACATTTGGTACTAATGATATTAAGGTAGATTGATAATAAATTGCATAATTTTTTAATAAAAACTTTAAAAGTTACAACTTTTTTTATTTATTTCTTAAGGAATTTAATTAAATTAACCAAGTCAACTATTTTAAGGTTATGCAAAATTAGACTATTGATACTTTAGTCAAGTTTTAAACCAAATTTAGCCAAGTAGCAAACCTATGATATTATAAACATTAGAACAAATGTCCATCTATGATATTATCTCATACATTTGACATTATTTTTAATTACATTAACCTAACCTTAAAAAACCATTAAAAACCCAATAAAAACCATTAAAAACTTTTAACCTAACCTAACCTTAAAACCTTCAAAACTTTAAACCTACCATATTGTAACCTAAAAAAACCAATAAAAACTCAATAAAAACTCAATAAAAACCATTAAAAACCTTTAACCTAACCTAACTTTAAAACCATTAACACCTACCCTAACCTAACCTTAAAAAACCATTAAAACCCAATAAAAACCATTAAAAACTTTTAACCTAACCTAACCTAACCTTAAAACCTTAAAAACCTTAAACCTACCCTAACCTAACCTTAAAAACTAAAAAAAAAACATTAAAAACATTAAAAACCATTAAAAACCTTTAACCTAACCTAACCTTAAAACCATTAAAACCTTGAAAACCTTAAACCTACCCTAACCTAACTTTAAAAAACCACTAAATATTAATAAAAACTATTAAAAACCGTTAACCTAATCTAACCTAACCTTAAAACCATTAAAACCTTAAACCTACTCTAACCTAACCTTAAAAGACCAATAAAAACCCAATAAAAACGATTAAAAACCATTAACCTAAACTAACCTTAAAACCATTAAAATCATTAAAACCATTAAAACCTTAAAAACCTTAAACCTGCCCTAGCCTAACCTTAAAAAACCATTAAAAACCCAATAAAAACCATTAAAAACCTTTAACCTAACCTAACCTTAAAACTATTTAAACTTTAAAAACCTTAATTATTAATGTATATAAAATTTTAATAATTTCTAAAAACTAAAACTTATTGTATCAAATGTAATTATAGCCTTAGAGTGTATTGTTGACAAATTGTATAAAAATACAAAAATTAATTTAGAAGTTATAACATAAATTTAGTTTCTTATGACTTCAATGTAAGTAAACTTGGCTAGATTTAGTTTACTCAGAACTGACTGTATCAATATAGCTGCAATTTACACAGTTAATAGCAACAGTATTCAACTACAATGTTGCCAAATTGCATTAAAATCCGACAAAAGCTATGATATAAATTTAACCTTTTATGACCAAACTTGGCAACATTTTATTTACTCACAACTTACCGTATCAAATCAACTGCAATTTACACAGTTGGTAACAGTAATACCAAAATGCATTGTTGCTAAATGACATCAAAATCCACTGGTTAATACAAAAGTTATGATATTATCAAAATCAGTTATGACTTCAAGCTTGATGTAAGTGAACTTAAATGGATACAGATTACTCAAAAGTTACTGTATCAAATAAGCTGCAATTTATATTATTAGTTGCGATAGTATTAGAGTACATTGTTGCCAAATTGTATAAAAATCCAATAAAAAATACAAAAGTTATAACATAATTTCAATCACCAAGTCAAACTTAATACAAGTGAACTTGAATAGATTTAGATTACTCAAAACTCACCGTATCAAAATAGTTGTAATTTACACAATTTATATCAATATTATTAAAGTGCATTGTTGCCAAATTGCATTAAAATTCAATAAATAATACAAACGTTATGACATAAATTATTTATTCTTATTTTAAGCTAGATGTAAGTAAACTCAAGTAGATTTAGATTACTAAAAACTCACGCTATCAAACTACTACCAATTTACACAGTTAGTAGCAATGATATTGAAATGCATTGTTGCCAAATTACATCAAAATCCAAGGATTAATACAAAAGTTATGACATAAATTATTTTTTTATGATTTTAAATTTGATGTAAGTGAATTCGGGTAAATTCAAACTACTCAAAACTTACCGTATTAAATTAGTTGCAATTTAAACAATTGATAGCAATAGTATTGGAATACATAGTTGCCAAATTGCATTAAAATCAAATAATTAATTTAGAAGTTATGACATTAATTTAATCTCTTCTGGCTTCAAGCTTGATGTAAGTGAACTTGGCTAGATTTAAATTACACAAAACTCATTGTATCAAATAAACTGCAATTTACACAGTTACTAACAATAGTATTGAAGTGCATTGTTGCCAAATTGCAATAAAATACAATACTTATTACAGAAGTTTTAGTCTCTGATGACTTCAAGCTAGATTTTATTAAATTAGCTAACAGTAAAATTGATGGCAAATTTTTGTTATAGGTACAATATAAACAAATGTATGAATCCGTATTGAAATACCTTAAGAATAACACGGAAGTAGACTCAAATTTAAACTCAACTGGTAAGACGACTTTTAATTAAAATATCCTCAACACTAACTCATTTTAGTAGTAGTAGATTACATCAAAATAAACAACTTCTATAAAGATAAATCATATACGTGTACTCAAACCCCAAAATCGCTTACAAATTTTTGGAATATGATTGATGCACAAAATATACAATTAATTGTAATCCTTCAATCAGTACAGGTAATTATAATTTCAATAAATTATCAATTATAATAAATTATTTTTTGCAGACATTATTTTGGCCAACAAGCAAAACCAGTATGAAAACCCTTAATAATTTCAGAATAGAACGCAATTCAGTATGTAAATATCCAAGTTTTGAACAGATTTCTTTTAAATTTACCAAAGAAGAGGTGTTTATGTCAATTTGTAAATATAAAAATTACATAATATATTTTCAGGTATGCAGAAAAGTGGATTTAATGTATTTTAAAAAATGGGAAGAATACAAATATCCTAATGAAGATGAAATTCTGCATTTTATTCTGCAGACTATAAACAATACGTCTAAAAATATAACAGTTATTTGCCAGTAATTAAAGCAATTAAGTTAAAATTATAAATTTAAAAATTTATTTTTTAGTAATGGATTATTTGCTTCCGGAATTTATATGCTTCAGTTAAAAATTATGGAACAGATACAGAATGATAATGCTTTTGATATAAGCAATGCAATCAAATCTCTTCGTTCATATAATGAAAACTTTTTAACTGATGAGGTTAGTATTAATATTTTTAATAATTATATTATATTATTTTAAATTTTAGGAACAACAGACTTTTGCCTATAATCTTATTTCTAAATATATGGACTTAAACTTATCGCCATTGTATCATACTGTTTTACAAGACAATTAATTAATATCATAATATAATAATTAAACTAATTAAATTTACTGTTTTAATTGTTAATTAACATAAGCAATTAATATCTTTTATTGAAACTGTACTCCTTTGTTACCAATTGTAAAAATTTGAAAAGTGTTATACCGCTGTTGCGTATAAAAACTTCAATGCCAAATACAGTGTTAACACACAATCTCATAGCCTCATGCCAGTGTATAAATAACAATCTTTTACAGCCTAGTATAATCTCAACTCTGGCAGCTTACCTGGAATGCTACAACAAGTATCAATGACTACAAAGCGAATCTAAATTTTTAAACCGCTTTCAAAAATTCTTATTGGTTGCTTCACAAATTGCAAATTGCTGACTGAACACGATTCAATCAAACTCACTAAAGTTGCTTTAAATTGTAATTGCGGCAACAATGGATAAAATAAATTATTGTTTAAAGTAATTTTATTTAAAATCAAGTTTGCTAGATCTAAATTTTTAAACCGCATCCAAAAACTCCTATTGGTTGCTTCACAAATTGCTGAGTAAACACAATTCAATCAAAATCAAAAAAATTGGTTTAAATTGTAATTGCGGCAACAATGAATAGAATTAATTTTCTGTTATAAGTAATTTCGTACAGAATGAAAACTGCTTAATTCAAATTTTTAAACCGTTTTCAAAAATTCCTATTGGTTGCTTCACAAATTCTAGATTGTTGACTAAACACAATTCAGTCTAAAACACTAAAGTTGCTTTAAATCGTAATTGTGGCAACAATGCATAGAGTTAATACCTTAAATAAAGTTTTGAAACAAGTTCAAGTATGCTGATCGCAAATCTTCAATTAAAATTTTTAAAAAAACCTTAAGGTTGCCGACTTATTTCAATTTTCTTAATTAAATCATTTTTTTCAAATTTCTATAATCTCACTTTGAAGGGTAACTATTGCCAATTTGGTCATAAATTAGTTTCTAAAATAAAGTTTTCTAATAAAATCAAACACGCTGATTGCAAATTTTCAACTGAAATTTAAAAAAACATTAAGGTTGCTGACTGATCGCAGCGTCTTTAGACAAGTCTGTTTTTCAAAATTTCTTTAATTTTAATTTGAAGGTTAACCGAGGTCAACTTAGACATAATTAAATCATTTTAACAAAGTTTCCGGATAAAAACTAATATGCTGATTTCAAATTTTTAATCAAAATTAAATAAACTTTAAGGTTGCCAACTTATTTCAATTCCTTTAACCAAGTAATTTTTTTCAAATTTCTTTAATCTCACTTTGAAGACTAACTAAGGCCAATTTGGCCATAATTTTGTTCCTTAAACAAGGTTTCCTAAAGAAATTAAGTACTCTGATTGCAAATTTTTACTTTAAATTTAAAAAAACAGGAAGGTTGCTGACTTATCGCAACTTTCATAGACAAGTCCGTTTAAAAAAAAAATAATCTTACTTCGAAAGCTAACCAAGACCAACTTAGACATAATTAAGTTATTTAAATAAAGTTTTCTGATAAAAACAAATTTGCTGATTTCAAATGTTTAATCAAAATTTAAAAAAACCTTAAGGTGGCCGACTTATTTCAACTTCCTTAACCAAGTATTTTTTTTCAAATTTCTTTAATCTCACTTTGAAGGCTAACTAAAGCCAATTTGGTTATAATTTAGTTCCTAAAATAAAGTTTCTTAATAAAATTAAGTACGCTGATTGCAAATTTTTAATTAAAATTTGAAAAATCATTAAGATTGCTGACTTATCGCAACTTCCTTATACAAGTCCGTTTTTCAAAATTTCTTTAATCTCACTTTGAATGCTAACCAAGGCCTACTTAGACATAATTATGTCAATTAAATGAAGTTTTCTAATAAAAACAAATAAGTTGATTTCAAGTTTTCAATCTAAATTTTAAAAAACCTTAAGGTTGCCGACTTATTTTAATTTCCTTAACCAAATAATGTTTTTTTCAAATTTCTTTAATTTCTTTTTGAAGGCTAACTAAGGCCAATTTGACCATAATTTAATTCTTAAAATAAGATTTCCTAATGAAATCAAGTATGCTGATTGCAAATATATGGTATAGAAGTAATTGATATACCCATACCGACAGGAATTGCACCAAAGAAAGCAAACAACACCAAACAGAAAAAGGAGGCCCCAAACAAGAGCGATTGTGGTAAGCAAGAAAGGTGCAACTTACGCTGACCTTTTAAAACAGGCAAAAATCCAGATAAAAGGAACGATCTTTAAAGAAATAAGAGAAACTAGAAAAAGAGAGCTGTTACTAGTAACAAAAAGATCGGAGACGGAAAAAGAAATAGAAAAAGTAAGAGACGGAATGGAGGGTTTTAATGTAAGAAGAGCAAATAATGACCCCACAGAAAAACTAGTTTTGATCAAAGGTATAAGCCCGAAGACAAACAAAGAAGAACTGATTGAAGAAATCTGCTGTAGAGTAGGCAACAAAAGTATCACAATTATATCTATGAAGAAAGGGTACAAGGATATACAAACAGCTATAATCAGAACAAACAATGAGAGAGCAAAACAGGGAGAGTAACAAATAAGAAAAGCAAATGTTATAAATGCTGGATGAAAGGCCACATTGCGTCGGACTGTACAGGGAAAGACAGATCAAAATTATGCATAAGATGCGGAGAAAAGGAGCATCAGATAGCCAAATGCATTAATAGAGAATATTGTGTAGAGTGTAAAGTAACAGGACACAAAGGTGCAAAAAGAAGCCCGCTCACATACAAAAGAGAAACGAGAAGACCAAGAAAGACCAAGAAAGAACGTAGAAGACAAAAATCCAGATAATTGGAAACAACACGAGAATAAGGACACACACCATAATGTATAACATCATCCAAACAAATATAGGCAGAGGAAAAGAAGCGCATGACCTATTGATGGCAAGTGGGAAGTGGATAAAAGATAAGAATTCAGACGCAGCTATTCTAGCAAGGGGCAAGTGTAGATATAAAGTAGAAAGGTGGGAATAGTGTGGGCCGATATAAGAGGTCTGATAGTGTACAGCTGTTACATCAGTCTAAACTGCAGTATGGAATATTATCAGGAGTAGATAGAAGAACTTGAACACAGCCAAAGGAAACAAAAGAGCAAACAAATTCTGATAAGAAGCGATTTCAACGCAAAATTGCCAAGATGGGGAGGAACCAAGTGCGACAAAAAAAGCCAAATTCTTGAGGAGAAGTTAGCAGCCGTAAATCTTACTATATGCAATCAAGGAGATAAACCAACGTTTGTAAGAGGAAGATCCAAATCATACATTGACATTACCATAGCAACATGGGAAACGGCTGGAGTAGTAAGGTTCTAGACAGTGACAGAAAAAGAATTACTGAGTTTACATAAGTACAAACAATACAGCACAAACGGAAAAGGAAAAAAAGAAGACAAAAGAGAAGGAAAATGGAACATAAAAAGGATGGACAGAGAAAGAATAAATAGAGCTATAGAAGCAGATAAAGTGATTGAAAACGAGAACTTAGAGGAAAGATACAGAAGGTACTCGGAAAAATTAAGGAAAGCAGCGAAAGAATCAATTCCCAGATACAAAGAAGGAGGATGAAGAAGACCATACTGGTAGTGCAAAAAAGTCAAGGAAAGCAGGAAGAAAGCAAAACAAACAGCAAAAAAAGTCAAAAGACAAAGAAGAAAGGAAGAAGATTCCGATGAAACTTAAGAAGAACTGAAAAATGACAAAAAAGTTTTAAAGGAAGCGATCAAAGACAGTAAGAAAAGATGCTGAGAAGAAATGTTAAAATCCATAGACAGGAATCCATACAAAATAATAATAAACAAAATAGCAGGAATGAAGGCAGGGTGCTTAAAGAAAGAAAAAAATGAAGTAGTAATCATTGAAAAATTGTTTTCCACTGGAGGAATAGTAGAAGAACGAGCAAGATTAGCTGACAAAACAGAAGCAGTCCTTGCAACAGTAGAGGAGATAAAACAGATTATAAGGGAACTACCTAATAATAAAGCACCAGGTCCAGACGAGATAACAACGGAGATAGTAAAGGCAGCACTAGAAGGAAGTGAGATAGAGATAACACAAATCATAAACAGATGTCTAAAGGAAGGATTTTTTCCGGCTTGCTAGAAGGATGCAAACTTAGTACTAATTGAAAAAAATAAGAAAGCAGGTAAAACAACGACGTATAGACTGATATGCCTGATCAACACATTAGCGAAAATTATGGAAAAAGTTATCGTAAGGAGAGTTGAATAGGAAATAGAAGAAAAAGGAGGATAGGAACAGGAACAAAAAAAGCAAACAGTGGACCAGAACAGAAAAAGACAACACTGTCATAGTAGTAGTTAGATATACAAAATGCGTTCAACAGCATACTATGAGAAGCAATTATATATAAAAAAAGAGAACTAACAAATAAAACTACTAAAATAATATGGAAATTGAAAAATTTAGGCTGACTAGAGTAGTACCACAAGGTTCTGCACTAGGTCCTAAATTACGGAATTTAGTTTATAATCAGCTACTCAGAATGCGGCTACCGGAAGGAGTGACAATAACGGCATTTGCAGATGACGTAGCTCTGGTAGGTAGGAATATAGACATAGACGTACTAAATAAAAAGTTAGAGTTGGCAATAGAGATGATCAAGAGATGGATGAGAAATAAAAGGTTAGATCTGGCTTCATAGAAAACCGAGGCGGTATGGCTATCGACAAAGAGGACAAACAGGGGAAATGGAAAAATACAGGTAGGTGAACATATAATAACCATAGGCAAAAAAATTAAATACCTTGGAGTAAAACTTGAAGCAAAGGGATGGAATGAACAGGTTAAGGAAGCGGTAAGAGGAAAAAAAAAATGGAAGGAATGCTTAGTAGGCTTATGCCAAACAAGGAAGAACCAAGAAAAGGGGCAAGAAGGCTAATAGCAACTGCGGCTAGAAATAAATTATTGTATGCCGCAGAAACATGGGGAGAAGCTTTAAAGACAAAAAAAAAAGAGAAAAGAAGTAAAAGGAGCTATGAGAGCAAGTTCGTTAAGAATCTGCAGGGCACTAGAAGTAATTCCGGTAACACTACCCGCAGATTTGATGGTGGAAGAAAGATTAGGTATAGAAAAATAAGTAAATGAAAAAACTAGTAAGCAAGAAGCAAAGAGACAAGCAAGAGAGAATATGATAGAAAGATAGCAAAGACGGTGAAAAGTAGGAGAAAAAGGAGAATGGACAAGGGAATTAATACCAGAAATAAAAGAATGGGTAGAGAAAAAACCGGAAACGAGTTACTATACAACACAACTACTTACCGGACATGGAGCGTTTGGAAAGTACTTATAAAAAATAAATAAGACGGAGAAAGAGAAAAAATGTATATTTTGTCTAAAAGACACGCATGGCGACGCAGAACATACGCTAGTAGAGTGCAAAGCGTGGGAGGAAGATAGGAAAACGCTAGAAAAGATATTAGAAAACAAAATAGACAAATTTACAATTATTAAAATATGCCTGAGTGACAACAACAAATGGAAAGCACTAAGAAACTATGCAACGACAGTACTGAAAAAAAAGTTAAAAGAGTTTGAAGCTTTGAGATTTAGGTAAACCAAAATAGAAGAAAACACTCAAATTAAAAGCCACAGAAGACAAAGGAAGGAGGAGCGAGAAGCTAAATGAAAGCAAAAGAATATGGAAAAAAGTAATAAAGAGGAAAAAAACAAAGAAAGTCAAAACAACTATGCCTGCCAAGCAATGGAAGATGAACAGAAAGACAAGAGAAGAACATATACTGAAACAGAAATTGCAAAAATAAGGAGAAAAAAGAGAGAAAATAAATTGACGGAATTGACTAAACAATTTCCAAACAAAAGATACGCCATCTCAAAGTTGACAGAAAATGCAACTTATTATATCTGGCAACCAGGGGACACGAAGGACTAATTCCAAATGGAGATTCAAGAATCTCACTAGAAGTTAAACTGGCAAATATAGGACTACCAAAAGGGATGCATTTAATTAAGCTGCACAAAATATTTATGAAAAAACAGGATACAACAAGGAAGAAGTTAATGACGATATTGAAAAACTAAGAAGATACCTAAGGACAATGCAAATATTTAGGCTGAATAACACAAGAATAGGAAAAAAGAGTGGAGAATGCCAGTGTAGGAAGTAGGGCAGAAAAATAGGGTATAGGAAGAGATGGGCCAGGGACAGCATGTGTTGCCGCAGCAGACTGCGTAAATTTCGCCAAAATCAGCCCACCTCAAATTAGTACCACTAGACAATGACTAAGACAAATTAACGCAGAAAAGAAAACCGAAAGATATTGCCATGCGTTAGTTATTCTCAAGGGCCACTTGTTGAAGCCAACAAGTTAAAAAAAAGAAAAAAAGGTCCTAAAATAAGATTTCTTAACTAAACAAAGTATGCTGATTCTAAATTTTCAATAAAAATTTTAAAAAACCCTAAGGTTGCTGACTTATCTCAACTTTCTTAACAACTTTTTTTTTATTTTTTCGAGTCTCACTTTAAAGCAACTAAAGCCAACTTGGGCATAATTAAGTCCTTCAAAAAAAGTTTAATAATCATCAGTTGTTGCAAACCAAACACACAAACATTTTTAGTAACGCCATCTGTGTAAAGACGTGTGAACTATTAGTAAAACCTAAACACAAACCTCCCTACAAAACAGTATAATAAACTTGTTATTGTTAATACTACTTATCATCTAAAAAAATCATTCTATCAAATTAACCAGCTTAAGTATTAATGATAATAAGATAAGAAATAAATATTTATACACATATTCTGATCAAATGCAATATATTATTAGTGTACAATCTACATAATGTTGAATAAATTAGTTTGCATTTATATGTTAATCTTTGTTCTTCCATGGACAAAAGCTGAAGGTATGTATATAAATTATTATATCAATTTCTATTGAGTATAACAATTTTAGGTTTAGAAATATTTAATTCCACTCATTTGAAACTAAGTTGGTATTTTGCATACTTTCCTGAAAATGGTTACTATTTTAACATAAATATAGGAACAAAAGATATATATTTGAATCAAACTCAAACCAATATACATTTGGCCGAGAGACCAGTAGTAAATTATACGGTAAATATAAGAAAAACAAATAAACATGACAAATCAAAGCACTATTTTAGGAATACATCGAATACAACGACGGAATTGAATACATCATAAATATAACTTATTGTTACGTTCAATATTACTGCAATCCTGTCAGAACATTCAATATAACAACTCCAATCAGATTAAATTTAGAAATAATTGAATGCATGGAGGATAAATTACAGATAAAATTGAATGATTCAAAAATAGATAAAGGGTAGCAGCAACTTGAGAATAATTAGTATTAATAATAATAATAATTTTAATTTCAGACATATACATTTATGTGTTTCAAACAGTAATTCATATATTTTGGACCTCAACAAATATCCACCTCAATCTGAGGGATTTGTAAAAGCTTGCAATATTCCCAACAATTCAATTAATTGCAATGAATTTGATTATTTTATAGGTTTGCTTCAATTGGAAGAACGAAATATTCCTTTAAAACTTAATATAACACAAATTAAAATTGAAACAAAAACTGAAATTGAAACTGAAACTGAAATTGAAATTGACTCTGAAACTGAAAGTAATAATGAAACAATAATTATGATAGGAATAATTGGATTAGTATGTTTTGTACTAATAACAGCTTTAACAATCACAATTTGTGTAATAAGGTAAATAACATTAAAAAGAGAACAAATTATTTGTATTTTCTATAAAAAAATTGATTAATATTAAAAATGCGCATAATTTTCAAAATTTTTAAAATTAAATTTTATATAAAATAGCTTAGTAACGATGCTTCAAAATTTTAAAAATAAGTTATTTTTCAATTTTAAATAATAAATAATTTTATAGATGTCGTAATCGTACAAAAATCCACAAGCGAGATGAAATAAAAGAAATGGTAAGTTCTTCCAATCAGTTTCTTATGTAACACTCTGTATATTAACAAATTTGCAAATATTGCTTTTTATGCCATTAAGTCATTAAAAAAATATTTTTTATTTCAGGATTTATTGTATATAGAGGAAAATCATGGACTAAAATTATAAATGAAATCAAATTTATACATTTATATTTGTAATATTATTAAATAAAAATATCTTATCTTGTTTTATGTATAATTTTATGTTTTAAATGTTAGTTAACAATTCCTTTGTAAAATTGACAGTTGACGGTTCATTTGTAAAATTTGCAAATATCACTCTAAAGAGGTGAAATAGTCTCAAAATGTAAACGTTACTTTTGTTCATCTGCAGCTTAACTTAGCAATAATTGGGTTTGCGACTTGACTAAACTTGGTTTGCAACTTTACTAAAATGTTAATCATTACAATTTGTTACTGTTTTAGTTTGTTTATTAAAGCATTTAGTTTTGCGACTTTAAATTTTTTTTAAATTGTATTGAGAGTCTAAATTTACACTTTTAGACGATTGTTGCGGCACGATGGACCTTGCAATCAATTTCCATTTGAGACACAATGTCTCACAGAATATGAATGTTAAACCGGTTATTTGAAAACGTGTTCCCGCCCACCCGCCCAAGTGTTTGTGATCCAATTGCTTTACTATTAACACTTGGGTAGGTGGGCGGGCACAGTTTATGAATGCTGGACCGGTAGTTTGAAAACGTGTTCCCGCCCATCCGCCCAAGTATTTGTGATCCAACTGCTTTACTACTAACGCTTGGGTGGGTGAGCGGGCACACAGTTTATGAATGTTGAACCGGTGATTTGAAATTGTGTTCCCGCCCACCCGCCCAAGTGTTTGTGATCCAATTGCTTTACTACTAACACTTGGGTGGGTGGGCGGGCACTTAGTTTATGAATGTTAGACCGGTGGTTTAAAAACGTGTTCAATTGCTTGACTACTAACACTTAGGTAAGTGGGCGGGCACACAGTTTATAAATGTTGGATCGGTGGTTTGAAATCGTGTTCCTACCCACCCGCCCAATTGTTTGCAATTTAATTTCTTGATTACAAACACTTGGGTAGATGGCCGGGCACACATTTTATGAATGTTGAACCGGTGGTTTAAAAACGTGTTCCCGTCGTCAAGAGATTTATCCAGAAGTGCTTGATCTGCGCCACGGTAAAACGAAGAAGAAAAAAAGAGAACTGCACTGCACTCACAACCGACGGACCGACCATGGGAGAGAATATCGATGGACTACGTAGGCCCATACAACTTCACCCAAGAAGAAAACCGCTTTGCCCTAACGGTGATGGACATGTGTACCCAATGGACCAAGGCGTTCCCAGTGTAGAGCGCCATCAGCAAAAAGACATGCCGACTCCAGGAAAACGAGATCTTCCATCGCTTTGGCTACCCACGAATCATCTTGTCCGACAACGGGACACAATTCACCAGCCAAATCTTCACCGAAGCTTGCAAGAAGTAGAAATACCTCCATCACACCACCGCTACATACCATCCTCAAACCAACCCGGTAGAACGTCGACATGAAGAAGAATCTACGGATCCTCATTGCGGAAAACCCTAGAAAGGACGGAGATGAACTAATTTCTCTTGTTCTGTTTCAGCACCAACGACGCTCAAACAAAGCTTTCAACCTAACACCCAGCGAGACCCTGCTAGGAGCAATCCTCACTTCGCCAGGCACCTGGGATAACCCGGAAAGAAAACGCTGGATAGAAAACAAACCGGAAGACCAAGAAGAACGACTACAGGGAATCCTTGTCTGAGGGAGAGCAAAGGGATTTGCCCCGAAATGTATCGGACCCAAGAAGATCATCTCCACAGCAGGTAAAAACTGTTATTGGATTGAAGATAATTTCCACTTTTTCAAACATTCAAAATTCAGTAAAAATATAATGTTTGTACATTTATAGGTTATGTGTGAATCACATTTTATTAAATTCTAAAATATAATAAGAAAGTTATACAATTATTTAGTTTAAACTAAATTTCTTCCAAATTCAAAAAATAACCGCCATTTTGTTTGCTTTTAGAATATTATAAATTCAAATGTGAATTAATAATTGCACATTTATAGGTTATGTATAAATTAAATTTAATTCAATTTCATCATAGATTAAGAAAGTTATGCAGCTTTTTAGTTTAAATCAAAACTTAAGAAAACTCAAAAATCTTCCGCCATTTTGTTACTTTTTCAAATATTTTAAATTTACAAATACTAACATGTTTGCACTTTCATAGGTTATGTGTGAATAAAATTTGATTAAATTTTGAAAAATAATAAGAAAGTTAAGCAACTATTCAGTTAAAATTAAATTTCTTCCAAATTCAAAAACTAGCCGCCATTTTGTTTAGTTTTAAAATATTTCAAATTCAAATAAGAATTAATAATTGCATATTTATAGGTTATGTACAAATCAAATTTAATTCAATTACAACTTAGAATAAAAAAGTTATGCAACTTTTTTGTTTAAATCGGAATTTATTAAAATTCAAAAATCTTTCGCCATTTTGTTATTTTTTAAATATTTATTATTCAATAATAATATCATATTTGCACTTTTATAGGTTATGTGTAAATCAAATTTCATTAAATTCTGACTAATAATAAAAAAAATATGCAACTATTTAGTTTAAACTTTTTTTCAAATTAAAAAAATAGCCGCCATTTTGTTTGCTTTTACAATATTAAAATTCAAATGTGACATCATAATTGCATACTTATAGGTTATGTATAAATAAAATTTAATTAAATTTCACCATAGAATAAGAAAGTTATGCAGCTTTTTAATTTACATCAAAAATTAAAAAACTCAAAAAACTTTCGCCATTTTATTACATTTTTAAGTATTTAAAACTTAGTAGTAATATCATTTTTGTATTTTAATAGGTTATGTGTAAATTAAATTTTATTAAATTCTAAAAAATAATATAAAAGTTATGCAACTATTCAGTTTAATATGATTTTCTTTCAAATTCAAAAACTAGCCGCCATTTTATTTGGTTTGGAAATATTTTAAATTCAAAAGTGACATAATAATTGCATATTTATAGGTTATGAATAAATCAAATTTAACTCAATTCCAACATAGAATAAGAAAGTTATGCAATTTTTTAGTTTAAATCAAAATTTAAGAAAACTCAAAAATCTTCCACAATTTTGTTACTTTTTTAAATATTTTAAATTTAGGAGTAATACCATGTTTGTACTTTTATAGGTTATGTGTTAATCAAAATTGATTCAATTTTAAAATTTAACAAGAAAGTTATGCATTCAGTTTAAATTAAATTTTTTTCAAATAATTAATTAGCCGCCATTTTGTTTAGTTTTAAAATATTTTAAATTCAAAAGTAACAACATAATTGCATATTTATAGGTTATGTATGATTCAAATTTAATTAAATTCCAACGTAGAATAAGAAAGTTATGCAACTTTTCTGTTTAAATCAAAATTTAAAACAACTCAAAAATCTTCCGCCATTTTGGTACTTTTTCAAATATTTTAAATTTAGAAGTAAAAATATGTTTATACTTTTATAGGTTATGTGTAAATCAAATTTCATTAAATCCTGAAAAATAATAAGAAAGTTATGCAACTATTCAGTTTAAATTAAAGTTCTTTTAAATTCAAAAACCAGCCACCATTTTGTTTGGTTTTGAAATATTTTAAATTCAAAAGTGACATTATAATTGCATATTTATAGGTTATGTGTAAATCAAATTTATTTAAATTCCAGCTTAGAATAAGAAAGTTATGCAACTTTTTTGACAAAATTAGAATTTAATAAAAATCAAAAAACCTTTCCTCATTTTGTTAAAATTTTAAATATTTAAAATATAATAGTAATATCATGTTAACATTTTTATAGGTTATGTATAAACCAATTTTTATTAAATTCTAAAAAATAACAAGAAAGTTATGCAACTATTTATTTCAAATTAATTTTTTTCAAACTAAAAAAATTAGCCGCCATTTTGTTTGGTTTTAAAATATTTTAAATTTAAAAGTAACATCATAATTGAATATTTATAGGTTATGTAGAAATTAAATTTAATCAAATTTCACCGTAGAATAAAAAAGATATGCAACTTTTTAGATTAAATCGAAATTTAATAAACATCAAAAAAATTCCGCCATCTTCTTATTTTTTTCAAAAATTAAAAATTCAGTAGTAATATCATATTTGTACTTTTATGTTATGTGTAAATCAAATTCCATTAAATTCTGACTAATAATAAAAAAATTATGCAACTATTTAGTTTAAATTAAATTTCGTATAAATTCAAAAAACTTGCCGCCATTTTGTTTGCTTTTAGAATATTAATTATTCAAATAGTACATCATAATTGTACATTTATAGGTTATGTATAAAACAAATTTATTTAAATTTCACCATAGAATAAGAAAGTTATGCAACTTTTTAGTTTAAATCAAAATTTAACTAAATTCAAAAATCTTCGATCATTTTGTTGCTTTTTTAAATTTTTAAAATTTAACAAATGTATCATGTTAACACTCTTATAGGTTATGTATGAACTAAATTTCATTAAATTTTAAGCACCAGTACTAAAGTTATGCAATCATTTTGATTAAAACTAGGTTTTATAAAAATTCAAAAACTAGCCGCCATTTTGTTATTTAAAAAATTATTAAAAAAATTATATAAGCGTTAACTTTACCAACTTATATGGTATTTATGTAATAAATATTATTCAGTTCTAAGTAGTAATAAAAAAGTTATAAAACTATTTTGATTCTAACTGATTTTAATTAAAATTCAAAAATTGGCCGCCATTTTGTTATTTTTTTAAATATTTAGTATATAATTAATACAATTTATTTGACCTATTATAGGTTATGTGTGTATAAAATTTCATCAAATTCCACTCAATAACAAAAATGTTATGTAGCTTTTATTGAATTTAAACAAACTCCATATTAATTTAAAAAAATCAAAATTTTGTTAATTTTTAAAATAATTTAAATCCATTATAAGTGTTAGATTTGGACACTAATAAATTAAATTTTAACTAAATTTAATTACATTCCAGTCAATAATAAGAAAGTTATGCAACTTTTTTGACTTCAGCTGATTTTCATTTTAATTCAAAAACCTTTGACAGTTTTTTGAATTTTTAAAATTCAACAAATATATTACAATTGCATTTCTATAGATAAGAGTGAATTAAATTTAATAATTTTTGCTAATAATAAAAAAAATTTTACTTAACATAACATTTTTTGTGATTTTTTATCAATTTTATTCATAATCCAAAACCAACATTTTCAAAAAGGTCTTGATGAGGCTAGAATTGTCAATATTTTAACTCAAAATTTTTACCAAAGATGCTCCAAAAATTACTTATTAAGATACTTAATTCAAAAATAAATTAAAAAAATTAAAAACATTTTTTGTAAATTTTTATAAATTTTATTCATTATCTAAAATCAACATTCTCAAAAAAGTCCTGCTAAGGCCACAATTGTCAATATTTTAGCTCAAAATTTTCACCAAAGATGCTCTAAAAATTACTTATTAAGATACTTAATTCAAAAATAAATTTAAAAAATTAAAAACATTTTTTGTCATTTTTTTATAAATTTTGTTAATTACCTAAAATCAACATTCTCAAAAAAGTCCTGCTAAGGCCACAATTGTCAATATTTTAGCTCAAAATTTTTACTAAAGATGCTCCAAAGATTACTTATTAAAATATTTAATTCAAAAATAAATTAAAAAAATTAAAAACATTTTTTGTAAATTTTTATAAATTTTATTCATTATCTAAAATCAACATTCTCAAAAAAAGTCCTGCTAAGGCCACAATTGTCAATATTTTAGCTCAAATTTTTTACCAAAGATACTCTAAAGATTACTTATTAAGATACTCAATTCAAAAATAAATTAAAAAAATTAAAAACTTTTTTTGTAATTTTTTATAAATTTTATTCATTATCTAAAATCAACATTCTCAAAAAAGTCCTGCTAAGGCCACAATTGTCAATATTTTAGCTCAAAATTTTTACCAAAAATGCTCCAAAGATTACTTATTAAGATACTTAATACAAAAATAAATTTAAAAAATTAAAAACATTTTTTGGAAATTTTTATAAATTTTATTCATTATCTAAAATCAACATTCTCAAAAAAGTGTTGCTAAGGCCACAATTGTCAAAATTTTAGCTCAAAATTTTTACCAAAGATGGTCCAAAGATTACTTATTAAGATACTTAATTCAAAAATAGATTTAAAAAATTAAAAACATTTTTTGTGAATTTTCATAAATTTTGAAAATAATTATAAACCAAAAATAGTTAGAAAAAATCAAATAAATAGGCAATTTTTGAAAATTCAAAAAGTTCTATATAAAAATATTATACATAATTTAGTTACTAATAAATTTTATTTGAAACTCTTTTTAAAATTTGCAACTGTTTTTGGGTTATTTTGAAAATATTCAATAAAAGTTTAAAAATTGTTAAAAAAGCTTAAATAACTCTTTGGAAAAAAATTAAAAATTGTGAAAAACGTTCAGTAAATTGCAATTTTAAATATTTTAATTAATACATTTAATCAAAGCATTACTAACAAATTATTACAATAAAAATTAATTTGAGCAATTATTAATGATATAAATGCAATAAATCAATTTAATTACCTTAACACAATATCCTTTGATGCTGGTAAACAATGGTCTTAGTATGATTCATTTAATATTAGAAGCACAAACTCACAAAAACACGGTCACTTTACTACACATCACATCACGCAAGGACGACGGCGAAACACACACTGAGCTGGAGCTGCGCGCCGATTGCTTATATAGCCTCGGTTTCTCCCACTCGCTCGCCATAATATTTTAAATAATTACAATATTTACAAATTGCATTTTCGATAAGAAAAAGGCATTTTGGAGTCACTACAATAAAGAGATCCATACAGAAAAATCCCAGCTTTCGTATGGTGTAAACCAGAATTGGCTACGATGTTGCGTTCATCCCCTAATCAACCCGTAAACTTTAAAATTAATAAAAAAATAGTAAATATTTTTTTATAATTATGAAATTGATACAGGGCAATTGTATAATTATCCTTAATAAAATCTCAGTTGCAAAATTGCAATTAATTAAGTATTAGTTAAATTATAACAACCCTTAAATGAATTATTTATAGGAACCCTCTTAAATCATTAAATGATCTTAAAATATACCCAACCAACATTATTCAATCTCCTCATTACAATTCTGCAGGTTGCAAAGCTCCAAATTATGTAATTTAGCCAATTCGGCTACATCAACATTAACTAACCTCCAATGTATAATTAAAGAAATATTCAATTAAATCGTCCAAATCTTGAAAAACCAATATGATATTCGTGTTGGGGGACTTGAATATGTTATGTTAGCATACCTTTGAAGCCCCATAATGATTATGGAATGATTCGATTGTATTAATGTACATGTCTCGAATTGAGCCATTCGGGGGCTTCTGGGATGCTGAAATTTGTTTTGTGTAACTTTCAAAACACACCAATCAGTTTGCTATAAACAGCAAGTGGTTTACAAATTTGCATATGATGATACAAAGATTACAACCTAGAAATACACATTTCTGAAAACCAATTTTGCAAATATTTAAATCCCTTGCTGCTTATACCAAATTGATTGGGGTATTTTAAAACCTACACAAAACAAATTTCAGCTTCCTAGGAGCCCCCGAATGGCTCAACTCGGGACATGTACATTAATACAATCGAATCATTCCATAATCATTATGGGGCTTCAAATGTATGCTAACTTAACATATTCAAGTCCCCCAACACGAATATCATATTGGTTTTGCACAATTTGGACGTTTTAATTGAATATTTTGTTAATTACATATTGGAGGTTAGTTAATGTTGATGTAGCCGAATTGGCCAAATTACATAACTTAGAGCTTTGCAACCTGCAGAATCGTAATGAGGGGATTGAATAATGTTGGTAGGGTATATTTTAGGATCATTTAATGATTTGAGAGGGTTGCTATAAATATTTCATTTAAGGGTTGTTATAATTTAACTAATACTTAATTAATTGCAGTTATATAACTGAGATCTTATTAAGGATAATTATACAATTGCCCTGTATCAATTTCATAATTATAAAAAAATATTTACTATTTTTTTATTGATTTTAAAGTTTAAGGGTTGATTAGGGGATGAACGCAACATCGTAGCCAATTCTGGTTTACACCATACGAAAGCTGAGATTTTTCTGTATGGATCTCTTAATTGTAGTGTCTCCAAAATGCCTTTTTCTTATCGAAATTGCAGTTTGTAAATATTGTAATTATTTAAAATATTATGGCGAGCGAGTGGGAGAAACCGAGGCTATATAAGCAATCGGCGCGCAGCTCCAGCTCAGTGTGTGTTTCGCCGTCGTCCTTGCGTGATCTGTTGTGTAGTAAAGTGACCGTGTTTTTGTGAGTTTGTGCTTCTAATATTTAATGAATCATACTAAGGAATAGGATTATTGTTTACCAGCATCAATGGATATTGTGTTAAGGTAATTAAATTGATTTATTGCATTTGTGTTCGGACCCAATTTATATCATTCTGAATTGCCCAAATTAATTTTTATCGCCAAAAATCTAAACTAAAAATTAATTTTTATTGTAATAATTTGTTATTATGCTTTGATTAAATGTATAGATCTTTATTAAAATATTTTAAATTAACATTTACTAAATTTTACAATTTTTGAATATTTTTCAAAATAACTCAAAAACTTCTGCGAATTTTGAAAATAGTTTTAGATCAAATTTGTGGGGAATTAAATTTTCTATAATGTTATTTATATAATTTTTAGCAAAATTTTGAAAAACTAAAGAGTTTTTTAAGATTTTTTAATAACTTTTAAATTTTTATTGAATATTTTCAAAATAACCCAAAAACAGTTGCAAATTTTAAAAATAGTTTCAAATAAAATTTATTAGTAACTAAATTATGTATAATATTTTTATAAGGAACTTTTTCAATTTTCAAAAATATCTTATTTATTTCATTTTTTCTAATAGTTTTTGGATTTTTGATTATTTTCTAAATTTTTAAAAATTCACAAAAAATGTTTTTAATTTTTTTAATGTATTTTGAATTGAGTGTCTTAATAAGTAATCTTTGGAGCATCTTTGGTAAAAATTTTAAGCTAAAATATTGACAATTGTGGCCTTAGCAGGACTTTTTTGAGAATGTTGATTTTAGATAATGAATAAAATTTATAAAAATTTACAAAAAATGTTTTTAATTTTTTTAATTTATTTTTGAATAAAGTATCTTAATAAGTAATCTTTGGAGCATCTTTGGTAAAAATTTTGAGCTAAAATATTGACAATTGTGGCCTTAGCAACACTTTTTTGAGAATGTTGCATTTAGATAATGAATAAAATTTATAAAAGTTTACAAAAAATGTTTTTAATTTATTTTTGAATTGAGTATCTTAATAAGCAATCTTTGGAACATTTTTGGTAAAGATTTTGAGCTAAAATATTGACAATTGTGGCCTTAGCAGGACTTTTTTGAAAATGTTGATTTTAGATAATGAATAAAATTTATAAAAATTTACAAAAAAAGTTTTTAATTTTATTAATTTATTTTTAAATTAAGTATCTTAATAAGAAATTTTTGGAACATCTTTTGTAAAAATTTTGAGCAAAAATATTGACAATTGTGGCCTTAGCAGGACTTTTTTGAAAATGTTGATTTTAGATAATGAATAAAATTTATAAAAATTTACAAAAAATGTTTTTAATTTTTTAAATTTATTTTTGATTTAAGAATCTTAATAAGTAATCTTTGGAGCATCTTTGGTAAAAATTTTGAGCTAAAATATTGACAATTGTGGCCTTAGCAAGACTTTTTTGAAAATGTTGATTTTAGATAATGAATAAAATTTATAAAAATTTACAAAAAATGTTTTTAATTTTTTTAATTTATTTTTGATTTAAGAATCTTAATAAGTAATCTTTGGAGCATCTTTGGTAAAAATTTTGAGCTAAAATATTGACAATTGTAGCCTTAGCAAGACTTTTTTGAAAATGTTGATTTTAGATAATGAATAAAATTTATAAAAATTTACAAAAAATGTTTTTAATTTTTTAAATTTATTTTTAAATTAAGTAATCTTTGAAGCATCTTTGGTGAATATTTTGAGCTAAAATATTGACAATTGTGGCCTTAGCAGGATTTTTTTGAGAATGTTGGTTTTAGATAATGAATAAAATTTATAAAAATTTACAAAAAATGTTTTTAATTTTTTAAATTTATTTTTGATTTAAGAATCTTAATAAGTAATCTTTGGAGCATCTTTGGTAAAAATTTTTAGCTAAAATATTGACAATTGTGGCCTTAGCAAGACTTTTTTGAAAATGTTGATTTTAGATAATGAATAAAATTTATAAAAATTTACAAAAAATGTTTTTAATTTTTTTAATTTATTTTTGAATCAAGTATCTTAATAAGTAATCTTTGGAGCATCTTTGCTAAAAATTTTGAGCTAAAATGATGACAATTGTGGTCTTAGCAGGACTTTTTTGAGAATGTTGATTTTAGATAATGAATAAAATTTATAAAAATTTACAAAAAATGTTCTTATTTTTTTAAATTTATTTTTGATCTAAGTATCTTAATAAGTAATTTTTGGAGCATCTTTGGTAAAAATTTTGAGCTAAAATATTGACAATTGTGGCCTTAGCAGGACTTTTGTGAGAATGTTGATTTTAGATAATGAATAAAATTTATAAAAATTTACAAAAAATGTTTTTAATTTTTTAAATTTATTTTTAAATTAAGTAATCTTTGAAGCATCTTTGGTGAATATTTTGAGCTAAAATATTGACAATTGTGGCCTTAGCAGGATTTTTTTGAGAATGTTGATTTTAGATAATGAACAAAATTTATAAAAAATTACAAAAAATGTTTTTAACTTTTTTAATTTATTTTTGAACTAAGTATCTTAATAAGTAATCTTTGGAGCATCTTTGTTAAAAATTTTGAGCTAAAATGTTGACAATTGTGGCCTTAGCAGTACTTTTTTAAGAATGTTGATTTTAGATAATGAATAAAATTTATAAAAATTTACAAAAAATGTTTTTAATTTTTTAAATTTATTTTTGATTTAAGAATCTTAATAAGTAATCTTTGGAGCATCTTTGGTAAAAATTTTAAGCTAAAATATTGACAATTGTGGCTTTAGCAGGACTTTTTTGAAAATGTTGATTTTAGATAATGAATAAAATTTATAAAAATTTACAAAAAATGTTTTTAACTTTTTTAATTTATTTTTGAACTAAGTATCTTAATAAGTAATCTTTGGAGCATCTTTGGTAAAAATTTTGAGCTAAAATGTTGACAATTGTGGCCTTAGCAGGACTTTTTTAAGAATGTTGATTTTAGATAATGAATCAAATTTATAAAAATTTACAAAAAATGTTTTTAATTTTTTTAATTTATTTTCGATATAAGTATCTTAATAAGTAATCTTTGGAGCATCTTTGGTAAAAATTTTGAGCTAAAATATTGACAATTGTGGCCTTAGCAGAATTTTTTTGAGAATGTTGACTTTAGATAATTAATCAAATTTATAAAAATTTACAAAAAATGTTTTTAATTTTTTTAATTTATTTTTGAAATAAGTATCTTAATAAGTCATCTTTGAAGCATCTTTGCAAAAAAATTTGAGCTAAAATATTGACAATTGTGGCCTTAGCAGGACTTTTTTGAGAATGTTGATTTTAGATAATTAATAAAATTTATAAAAATTTACAAAAAATGTTTTTAATTTTTTTAATTTATTTTTGAATTAAGTATCTTAATAAGTAACCTTTGAAGCATCTTTTGTAAAAATTTTGAGCTAAAATATTGACAATTGTGGCCTTAGCAGGATTTTTTTGAGAATGTTGATTTTAGATAATGAACAAAATTTATAAAAAATTACAAAAAATGTTTTTAATTTTTTTAATTTATTTTTGAATTAAGTATCTTAATAAGTAATCTTTGGAGCATCTTTGGTAAAAATTTTGAGCTAAATTATTGACAATTGTGGCTTTAAAGGACTTTTTTGAGAATGTTGGTTTTAGATAATGAATAAAATTTATAAAAATTTACAAAAAATGTTTTTAATTTCTTTAATTTGTTTTTAAATTAAGTATCTTAATAAGTAATCTTTGGAGCATCTTTTGTAAAAATTTTGAGCTAAAATATTGACAATTGTTGCCTTAGCAGGATTTTTTTGAGAATGTTGGTTTCAGATTATGAATAAAATTTATAAAAAATGACAAAAAATGTTTTTAAGTATAATTTTTTTTATTATTAGCTTAAATTTAATTTAATTTAATTCACACCTAACCTATAGAAATGCAATTGAAATAAATTTGTTGGATTTTAAATATTAAAAAAAAGTCAAAGGTTTTTGAATTAAAACGAAAATCCAGCTGAAGCCAAAAAAGTTGCATAAACTTTCTTATTATTGACTGGAACGTAATTAAATTTAGTTTAAATTTAATTTATTAATGTTCAAACCTAACATTTATAATGGATTTAAATTATTTTGAAAATTAACAAAATGGCGGAATTTTTTTAATTAATTTGAAATGTGTCTAAAGTAAAAAAAATGCATAACATTTTTATTATTGAGTGGAATTTGATGAAATTTTATACACACATAACCTATAATAGTTCAAATAAAATTTTTAAATTAGATACTACATATTTTATAAATTAACAAAATGGCGGCCAATTTTTGAATTTTTGTAAAATTTAGTTTTAACCAGAATGATCGCATAACTTTTTTACTACTTCTTAAAATTTAATAAAATTTATTTCACACATAACATATAAGAGTGGAAACATGATACCTTTATTAAATTTTAATAATTTGAAAAAGTAACAAAATGGCGGAAGATTTTTGAGTTTTCTTAAATTTTGATTTAAACTGAAAAGCTGCATAACTTTATTATTCTACGGTGAAATTGAATTAAATTTGATTTATACATAACCTATAAATATGCAATTATGATGTCACTTTTGAATTTAAAATATTTCAAAACCAAACAAAATGACGGCTATTTTTTGAATTTGGAAGAAATGTAATTTAAACTAAACATTTGAATAATTTTTTTTATTATCAGTCAGAATTCAATAAAATTTGATTCACACATAACCTATAAATGTGCAAACATGATATTACTTTTAAATTTAAAATATTTAAAAAAGTAACAAAATATGGGAAAATTTTTGAATTTTGTTAAATTCTAACTTAAACAAAAAAAGTTGCATAACTTTCTTATTCTAAGCTAGAATTGAATTAAATTGTATTCCTACATAACCTATAAATGTGCAATTATGATGTCACTTTTGAATTTGAAATATTTCAAAACCAAACGAAATGGCGGCTAGATTTTGAATTTGAGAGAAATTTAATTTAAACTAAATTGTTGCGTATTTTTTTTAATTTTTAGTTAGAATTTAATGAAATTTGATTTACACATAACCTATTAAAATGCAAACATGTTGCTACTTTTAAATTTAAAATATTTGTAAAATTAACAAAATGGCGGAAGAATTTTGAGTTTTCTTAAATTTTGATTTAAACAAAAAAATTGAATAACTTTCTTATTATACTTTGGAATTTAATTAAATTTGATTCATACATAACCTATAAATGTGCAATTATGATGTCACTTTTGAATTTAAAATATTTTAAAACCAAACAAAATGGCGTCCAGTTTTTGAATTTGGAAGAAATTTATTTTAAACTGAATAGTCGCATAACTTTCTTATTATTTTGTAGATCTTAATCAAATTTGGCTCACACATAACCTATAAAAGTACAAAAATGGTATTACTACTGAATTTTAAATATTTGAAAAAGTAACAAAAATGGCGGAAGATTTTTGAATTTTATTAAATTCTGACTTAAACTAAAAAGCTGCATAACTTTCTTATTCTATGGTAAAATTTAATTAAATTTGATTTGTACTTAACCTATAAATATGCAATTATGTTGTCACTTTTAAATTTAAAATATTTTAAAAGCAAACAAAATGGCGGCTAGTTTTTAAATTTGGAAGAAATTTAGTTTAAACTGAATAATTGCATAACTTTCTTATTATTTTGTAGAATTTAGTAAAATTTGATTTACACATAACCTATAAAAGTGCAAACATGTTATTACTTTTAAATTTAAAATATTTAAAAAAGTAACAAAATGGCGGAAGATTTTTGATTTTTATTAAATTCTGATTTAAACAAAAATATTGCATAATTTTCTTATTCTAAGCGTGGAATTGAATCAAATTGTATTCATACATAACCTATAAATGTGCAATTATGATGTCACTTTTGAATTTAAAATATTTTATAAACAAACATAATGGCGGCAGGTTTTTTGAATTTAGTTAAATTCCAATTTTAACATAAAAGTTGCATAACTTTCTAATTCTAAATTGAAATTTAATTAAATTTGGTTTATACATAACCTATGGGCTAGTTGTCAAAAAACTGAATCACAAACATTTGAGCGGGTGACCGGGAACACGTTTTTAAACTACAGCTCTAACATTTATAAACTTATGTGCCTGCCCACCCACCCAAGTGTTAGTAGTCAAGTAATTGGATCACAACACTTGGGCGGGTAGGCAGGAACACATTTTTAAACTACCAATCCAATATTTATAAACTGTGTGCCCGGCCACCCGCCCAAGTGTTAGTGATCCAATTGCTTGACTATTAACACTTGGGCGGGTGGGTGGGCACACAGTATATAAATGTTGGACCGGTGATTTGAAATCGTGTTCCCGCCCACCCGCCCAATTGTTTGTAATTTAATTTCTTGATTACAAACACTTGGGCGGATGAGCGGGAACTCATTTTTAAACCAACAATTTAATATTTATGAACTGAGTGCCTACCCACGTGTTAGTAGTCAAGCAATTGGATCACAAACACTTGAGCGGGTGGGCGGGAACACATTTTTAAACCACCGATCCAACATTTATAAACTAATTACCCACCTACCCGCCCAAGTGTTAGTACTCAAGCAATTGGAGCACAATACTTGGGCAGGTGGGCGGGAACACGTTTTTAAACCACCGCTCCAACATTCATAAACTGTCTGCCCGCCCACCCGCCCAAGTATTAGTAGTCGAGCAATTGGATCACTAACACTTGGGCGGGTGGGCAGGAACACGTTTTCAAACCACCGGTCCAACATTCATAAACTGTGTGCCCGCCTACCTGCCCAAGTGTTAGTAGTCAAGCAAATGGATCACTAACACTTGGGCGGGTGGGCGGGAACACGTTTTCAAACCACCGGTCCAACATTCATAAACTGTGTAACCAACTCTTAAATATTCAATGACTCAATCTTAAAAAAAAGCAACCAATATTGTCCTTGAACTGTCAATAACTGCATTGTGACCCTTGTTTTGTAAATGTTGTGTCTCAACTCAGCAGTTTTAACTGCAATTTACGCCCAAGTGTTTTTGATCTAATTTAATTACAAACAAAGCGTAACTTTATGTAAATTTTGGTACAAACTTGTCTTAAATTACGTATTTAAAATAATTTATTTGTTTCAGGAATTCAACAACATCACACCAGCACGATCAACGAAACCACATTCTATCCAACTTTTGTTATCACCAATTTACAATACGAACAATCTGTAAATCCCTCCCAGATGATGCATATCGTGCGAATATATGCATCAGACGCGATTCATTCCGTAATTGTACGTAGTGCGGTCGTTGCGTGCATTGATTTTAATAATTCAAATTTAAACTAAAAGTGTAAGAAGAGGATTGGATTAAAATTTGATTAAAAAAGTGTTCGACCATCAACGGAATATTGTATTCAATCAGTTTGTTTGTTATAATACTGTATGCTGCTTAGTATGAGTTTTAGTTTGTAATTTGTATAAATGTTATTGGTAGTTTGTTTGCATGTTTGTATTAACAATTTTGGTGGTAGTGGGTTAGTGATTTGGGTTTAGTTAAGCAGCATACTTTAATATTTTTTTAAATTAATTCAAATTTGCTCACATCTTCATTCATTAAAACGTTTTGTGTGTTGCTTGCAATCCCTTTAATCATACAAAATTATTGGGAAAGTTTTGTAACATTCACAACGTGAGTTACCCTACATTACAAATTTGCAATGTAGAAACATAATTATCTTCTAGGTTAAAAGTATGACCCAACCTCATCACATTAGTGAAGATCTGTAACCTGACCAGGTTTTAATCAGATTGGATCTAATGTAAGAGTTGAGGCCGGCATACTGAGTCCCCATCATTTCGAACGACGATTAGCATTTTGAAGAATAGGTCATTCTTCTTAAAATGTTAATCTATAAGCGTTTGATCTAAAAAAGGGTAAACCCCTCATGCTCAGGGACACCTTCCTCTGTTGCTATAGGTGGTTCGACCTTGATGGCACAGGTTAATAATAATAGAATTAATTATGTATGTAGATGCAAGCAAATATTTAAAAATTCCGTGTTCACTAAATTAAAGTGTCCTAATTGAGGGGTATGCAGGAAACCAGTGAACTTCAATCTTCAGCTTTAAGCAAGTTAAAGGTAGGTCCGGCATTGAAGGGCGCCCAGAAGACGGGTGCCTTGTGCATCTCATCTTTAAGCAAGATTTAAGGTTGGTCCGGCTTTTGTCCGGTTTATTTAAGCGCACAAGTGGGTTGGCCGGTTTCCTATATTTTGTAAAGTGACCATGATACGATATCATGCTCCATCCCCAAATGCGTCGCGTTAGGGTTGGGCAACGAATCCTTTGTGTTTCTAACCTTACAATCCTTTGTTTCCAATCCTTCCCTTGCTCAAAATTAGTGCCTTGAAATTGGTGAGCAGGCTTAAATACTTGGAAGAAATAAAGTTTTTCCAAGTAAACCAAACTAATTAACTATTTATCATTATTTTTTCGAAATAACTCAAAAATTGCTGCGAATTTTGAAAATAGTTTTTTATAAAATTTGTGGGTAACAAAATTTTCTATGAAATTACTTTTATAGTATTTATTAAAATTTTCTAAAATGACAAAGATATTTGGGTTTTTTTAACAATTTTTGGATTTTTTCTAAATTAACTCAAAATTGGCTACGAATTTTGAAAATACTTTTAAATAAAATTTGTGAGTAAAAAAATTTTCTATGAAATTACTTAAATAGTATTTATCAAAATTTTCTGAAATTACAGTTATTTGAGTTTTTCAAACAATTTTTGGATTTTTTCCAAAATAACTCAAAAAATGCTACGAATTTTGAAAATACTATTAAATAAAATTTGTGGATAACAAAATTTTCTATAATATTATTTAAATAGTATTTATCAAAATTTTCTGAAATGACAAAGTTATTTGAGTTTTTTTAACAGTTTTTGGTTTTTTCCCAAAATAACTCTAAATAAGCTACGAGTTTTGAAAATACTTTCAAATAAAATTTGTAGGCAACAAAATTTTCTATGAAATTACTTAAATAGTATTTATCAAATTTTTTTGAAATGGCAAAATAATTTGAGTTTTTTTAACAATTTTTTGATCTTCTCTAAAATAACTCAAAATTGGCTACGAATTTTGAAAATACCTTTATGTAAAATTTGTGGGCTACAAAATTTTCTATTAAGTTACTAAGACAACATTTATTAAAATTTTCTAAAATGACAAAGTTATTTGTGTTTTTCTAACGATTTTTGGATTTTTTCAAAATAACTCAAAATAAGCTACAAATTTTGAAAATACTTTTAAATAAAATTTGTGGGCAACAAAATTTTCTATAAAATTGCTTTAATAGTGATTATCAAAATTTTTGGAAATGGCAAAGTTATTTGAGTTTATTTACACTTTTTCGTTTTTTTTTTCAAAATAACTCAAAAACGGCAACGAATTTTGAAAATACTTTTAAATAAAATTTGTGGGTAACAAAATTTCATATAAAATTACTTTAATAGTATTTATCAAAACTTTCTGAAATTACAGAGTTATTTAAATTTTTCTAACAATTTTTAGGTTTTTTCTAAAATAACTCAAAATTGGCTACAAATTTTGAAAATATTTTTAAATAAAATTTGTGGGTAACAAAATTTTCTATGAAATTACTTTTATAGTATTTATTAAAATTTTTTAAAATGACAAAGTTATTTGGGTTTTTTTAACAATTTTTGGATTTTTTCTAAATTATCTCAAAATTGGCTACGAATTTTGAAAATACTTTTAAATAAAATTTGTGAGTAAAAAATTTTTCTATGAAATTACTTAAATAGTATTTATCAAAATTTTTTGAAATGACAAAGTTATTTGAGTTTTTTTAACATTTTTTGGTTTTTTTCCAAAATAACTCAAAATTGGCTGCGAGTTTTGAAAATACTTTTAAATAAAATTTGTGGGTAACAAAATTTTCTATAAAATTACTTTAATAGTATTTAACAAAAATGTTTGAAATGTCAAAGTTATTTAAGTTTTTTTAACAATTTTTGAATTTTTTCCAAAATAAATCAAAATTGGCTGTGAATTTTGAAAATTGTTCAAAATAAAATTCGTGGAGAATTAAATTATCTATCAATTTACTAATTCAATATTTATCAAATTTTGGAATATTAATGGTTTTTTTTGGATTTTCAAGTAAATAATTTGAAAGTAACTCAAAAATGATTGCAAATTTTGAAAATAGTTAGTTCCACAAAAAAAAATTGTGGATAACTAAATTTTTCCTATGTTCGTACTAATTCAGGTCTATATTTAGTGTATCGTTTCTGAGTTATGGGTTTTTTAAATAACCCACGCGGCTTGTACTTTAGCTAGGTCAAGTTGATTAAATTGAGTTTATGTCAAGTTGGACGTATGGATTTTAATGAATTTTACTCAGTTGGTATCAATAGTATTGAGGTATGTTGGTACCAATTTGGATCAATATTCAATGTACCATATCTGAGTTATGTATATTATAATTAACCCATGCGATTTGTGCTTTAGCTAGGTCAAATTGATTAAATTAAGTTTATGTCAAATTGGACAGTTGGTACTAATGGTATTAAGGTATGTTGGTACCAATTTGGATCAATATTCAATGTACCGTTTCTGAGTTATGGGTTTTTGAAATAACTCATACCACTTGGGATTTAGCTAGGCTGAGTTGATTAAATCGAGTTTATGTCAAATTGGACATATGATTTTTGATCAGTTTTACACAATTGGTAGTCAATGTATTGATGTACGCTAGTACCAATTAGCATCAAATTTCAATATACCGTTTGGGAGTTCAATATACTTTTAAACAAAAAATTGATTTAATAAAGACAATTAAAATATTCATAATTTTTTAACTAAACATTGGGTATTAATGAAACTTGCTACAAATACTTTTCAATATTATTGCTACCAACTGTAAAAATTTGAATTAAATTGACACGACCAATTTTACATAACCTCAACTTTTTAATAGAAACTAGAATTTATAGAGACAATTAAAACCAACATAATTTTCAAACTAGACATTGGATTGTAATAAAACTTACTACTAATACTTCTTAAGGTTATTGCTACCAACTGTAAAAATTTGAATTAAATTGACACGACCAATTTTACATAACCTCAACTTTTTAATAGAAACTAGAATTTATAGAGACAATTAAAACCAACATAATTTTCAAATTAGACATTGGATTGTAATAAAACTTACTACCAATACTTCTTAAGGTTATTGCTACCAACTGTAAAAATTTGAATTAAATTGACACGACCAGTTTTACATAACCTCAACTTTTTAATAGAAACTAGAATTTATAGAGACAATTAAAACCAACATAATTTTCAAACTAGACATTGGATTGTAATAAAACTTACTACCAATACTTCTTAAGGTTATTGCTACCAACTGTAAAAATTTGAATTAAATTGACACGACCAGTTTTACATAACCTCAACTTTTTAATAGAAACTAGAATTTATAGAGACAATTAAAACCAACATAATTTTCAAACTAGACATTGGATTGTAATAAAACTTACTACTAATACTTCTTAAGGTTATTGCTACCAACTGTAAAAATTTGAATTAAATTGACACGACCAGTTTTACATAACCTCAACTTTTTAATAGAAACTAGAATTTATAGAGACAATTAAAACCAACATAATTTTCAAACTAGACATTGGATTGTAATAAAACTTACTACTAATACTTCTTAAGGTTATTGCTACCAACTGTAAAAATTTGAATTAAATTGACACGACCAATTTTACATAACCTCAACTTTTTAATAGAAACTAGAATTTATAGAGACAATTAAAACCAACATAATTTTCAAATTAGACATTGGATTGTAATAAAACTTACTACCAATACTTCTTAAGGTTATTGCTACCAACTGTAAAAATTTGAATTAAATTGACACGACCAGTTTTACATAACCTCAACTTTTTAATAGAAACTAGAATTTATAGAGACAATTAAAACCAACATAATTTTCAAACTAGACATTGGATTGTAATAAAACTTACTACCAATACTTCTTAAGGTTATTGCTACCAACTGTAAAAATTTGAATTAAATTGACACGACCAGTTTTACATAACCTCAACTTTTTAATAGAAACTAGAATTTATAGAGACAATTAAAACCAACATAATTTTCAAACTAGACATTGGATTGTAATAAAACTTACTACTAATACTTCTTAAGGTTATTGCTACCAACTGTAAAAATTTGAATTAAATTGACACGACCAGTTTTACATAACCTCAACTTTTTATTAAAAACTTGATTTTATAAAAACATTAAAAACTTTTTTCGGAAATTTTCAAATTTAATTTTAATGAAATTTGTAGAAAATTGAATTACCTTCAATTTTATATACAGCACAATATAATTTGAATCTAATTTGGCTCTTAATCCGGCCCTGATTTGTAAATTTTGGACATTTTCCTAATTTCCCAACTTATTTTCGAAAATTTTCAAATTTAGTCTTAAATGAAATTTGTGGGAAATTAAATTACCTTCAATTCGATATACAATACAACATAATTTGAATCTAATTTGGCTCTTAATCCGGACCTGATTTGTAATTTTTTATATTTTCCTAATTTCCCAACTTATTTTCAGAAATTTTCAAATCCATTTATAACCATCTTAAAGTACATTAAATTACGCATCTTTTAATACCAAACTTGACAACAAAATAAAACTTACCAATTTCACACAATTATGGCGCAGTCGGTAAATCCATCAACAAAAAAAAAATAAAGGACATATCTTACTTTATTACTTACAAACACAAAATATAATAATATTTAAAGCCATAAACAGAATATAATATAAATATAAAATTAAATAGTAGCGCAGTCGACAATCGAGAAAACAAAGGAGATACAACCAAAACGAAGCAGCGAACCATGATGAAGGAGAGCGGATCCTTCCCATCCGGCCGTATTCCCTTGCTCATCATGTCGATTCATACCACTACCGTTAACACAGGAACACTCTTTACAGAGATTCGTATCCATTGAGATCATCTTGGCATCGGAAATCAAACTCTTACAACGACGCAAAACCTGTAAAAAAGTCGAAATAGTTTTATTAAGTACAACTTCAATCCAATAAACCTCCCCTTCATTAAACTTCCCCTTTAATACACCTCCCCTCCCTTATACTTCCCCTTTATTACACCTCCCCTCCCTTATACTTCCACTACATTACACCTCCCCTCCCTTATACCTCCCCTCCCGTTTACCTCCCCTCCATTATAACACTCGCTTCACTCATGTCATCACTTACCTTTCTACGTTTATCGACAATATCGCGCACTTGCTTATCAAGATCTGCGGATCTATGTGGATTCACCTTAAGCGGACGTTCGGTGATGTGATTAGAATACATGACATTATTGACGTAGCTTCCGTACATGGAATAGTTGAGTAACTCGTATTGCTTCGTATACTGCAACATAAATAATTAAAAAAACATAACCTCACTTACAATGTCGACCTAACCTCATCATAAAAAATTACGGCGTGTTTGGGTGAAACATTATTACAATGTCCGTACATATCAAGCTGAAGATTGTTGGCAGCACCTCTACCAATAGTGAGACTCCTATAACGCATCGAAAGAGCTTCAGGAAATCGCGCCGATACTGTCGGTCTGTATCCCATAAAGCTGGCATCGTGTCTGACTTCAGTACCATCGCTACTTCGCACATTATAAAAATATTTCGACACAACCGGACACAGCATAGCTCTAGCTCGTAAACTACTAATTCCCGTCACCGACGAACATAATCGTCCACTTTGCGTGCGCTTTTTCGGACTGCAGAAAACCCGCGCAATCCTACAATAAGAATTAACATTAGCACACGCATGCGCAGCTTAAATTAATTTACCTTTCAATATCCGCCGGGGTTAATAGTTGACTTGGTAATGGCATCGTTGAATTCCTCAAAACTGATTGCAAACTGCTGGAATGAGCTTGGCTTAAATAAGCCGACAATTGATACGACTCTTCTGTGTGTTGTTGTGTGTAGAGAATTTGTTGAATCCTTTGTAATGCTAAGAGTTTGATCACACGATCATCTATTTGTCTCAATTCACGTTCAACTGGAATTAATTTTTTTTAGGTTAAATGTCAGATTGACGTTTCTAAGCCTACTGATTTATTGAAATACAAACCGATTGAATTAGTTCATTCAGTTTTGCCAACTGTCATCAATTTTTGACAGATTAGGTTATGTAACAAATCCAACTAACCTTCATTAATCTCGCTGGTATTCTCTGAAGGATATTCCCAATGATTGAACCCTTTTTCAGAATCGCCGGGTTCACTCTTAATTTCTATTTCTTCATCACGTAAACGCTCCTTTTCCTCTTTAACCCGTTGCAACTCCTTAACACGTTGCTCCTCTACCCGTTTCTGTTTCTCATCATTCTCCCTCAAAACCTGTTCCAAAAACGAACCAGACTCATCATCAAACTGAAAAACATTTTCCTCAACCTCAACTTTAACAGGAGGAATTTCATCACACGAATCTTCTTTTCCGCATATAATTTCCTCAACTTCTTGCGATGTTTCGCTTTTTACATCGTCATCAGCGTTTTCTAATTTTAGAGATTCGAGGAGGTCGCGGTTTAGTACGGTATTGAGTCTAAGTACATCGCGTAGTGATGGTAGCAACGTTGGTGGTTTTTTGTAATGATTTTTAACCATTTCTGGTACTGAAACGCGGCGTCTAGTGCCGAGCTTGATTTTGAAACGGAATGGCGGATTGATGCGATGGACTCGTCGGAAGAATTCGATTTTTATGGCGTCTTGATCGACTGGTTGATTAGCGTATTCGGTCCAGAGACGATTGCGCTCGGTTGCTGATACTGAGGTCAACAATTTTGAATCCTGAAATCAAAATTCGTTTGAGTTATTTTCAAAAAAATTCGAAAATTTTAAGAAAAACTCAAATAACTTTGCCATTTTAGAAAATTTTGAAAAATACTTTCTTAGTAATTTGATAGAAAATTTTGTTGCCCACAAATTTTATTTGAAACTATTTTCAAAATTCGTAGCCATTTTTGAGTTACTTTGAAAAAAATCCAAAAATTGTTAAAAAAACTAAAATAACTCTGCAATTTTAGAAAATTTTGGTAAATACTATCAAAGTAATTTGATAGAAAATTTTATTGCCTACAAATTTTATTTGAAACTATTTTCAAAACTCGTAGCCATTTTTGAGTTATATTGAAAAAAATCTAAAAATTGTTAAAAAAACTCAAATAACTCTGCCATTTTAGAAAATTTTAAAAAATACCTTATCACTAATTTAATAGAAAATTTTGTTGTCCACAAATTTTATTTAAAACTATTTTCAAAATTCGTAGCCATTTTTTAGTTATTTTGAAAAAAATCCAAAAATTGTTAAAAAAACTCAAATAACTCTGCCATTTTAGAAAATTTTGAAAAATACCTCTTTACTAATTTAGTAGAAAATTTTGTTGCCAACAAATTTTATTTAAAACTATTTTTAAAATTCGTAGCCATTTTTGAGTTATTTTCAAAAAAATACAAAAATTGTAGAAAAAACTCAAATAAGTCGCCTATTTTTCAAAATTTTGGAAATTGACCCATAAGAAAATTTAAGTCAATTTGTATTGTTGACATAATTTATTTGAAGAATTTTTTGAAAATCGCTCAAAATTATCACTTATTTCAAAAAATGTAATAATTTTTTTAAAAAAACTCAAATAACTCGCTTATTTTTAAAAAATTTGAAAACTTATCCTAAACAAAATTTAAGTGAAATTGTATTTTTGACATAATTTATTTAAATTTTTTTTTTGAAAATCGCTCAAAATTTTGAGTTACTTAAAAAAATGTGAAATTTAAAAAAAAAAACTCAAATAACTCGCTTGGTTTTCAAAATTTTGAAAAATTTCATTAAGACATTTTAAGTATAATTGAATTGCCAACATAATTTATTTCAAGAATTTTTTGAAAATCGCTCAAAATTTTGAGTTATTTCAAGAAATGTAAATTTTTGATCAAAAAACTCTTATTTTTCAAAATTTTGAATTGGAAATTATCTAATGTAAAATATAACTTACCAGAGCATGTTGCACATGATTCGGACACATCCATCGATCCGAAGGAGGTGCTGTTAGTGGTGGATTCAGGCAATCAAGGTGAAAAAATAACGTACAGAAATCGCACGCAATTAAAGTACCATTGCGACACGACTTTCCACACATGTAGCACTTACTAGATGGAAAGGTGGTATCTTGTCGTCTGAATGATAGATTTCCGCTATTCGTCGCATGCGAACCAGTTTTACGATTATGCCTAGAACTGAAAACTAAAAAAAAACAAATTTTTGAAAATGTTATCGAAAAATTGCAAATAACTAGCTTAATTTGCAAAATTTTGAAATTGCATTTATAAGACATTTTAAGGGCAATCAAATTCTCTATAAAATTTATTAAATACAATTTTTCAAAATTTTCAAAGATAACTTAAGAAAATCGAGTTTTTTGAAAATTTTATCAAAAAATTGCAAATAAATCGCTTAAATTGCAAAATTTTGAAAATGCCAATAGAAGAAGTTTTGAGCGCAATCAAATTCTCTGTAAAATTCACAAAATACAATTTTTCAAAATTTTCATTGATAACATCACAAAATCGAGTTTTTTCAAAATTTTATCAAAAAACCACAAATAACTCGCTTAATTTGCAAAATTTTGAAAATGCTAATAAGAAAAAATTTAAGCGCAATTAAATTTTCTATAATATTTATTAGTAATAATTTTTTTAAAATTTCAATGGTAACTTGGTAATATCAAAATTTTTGCAAATTTTATCGAAAAACTGCAAATTTTGAAAATGCCAATATAAAAAATTTTAAGCGCAATAAAATTCTCTATAAAATTTATTAAATACAATTTTTCAAATTTTTATTGATAACATGACAAAATCGAGTTTTTTGGAAATTTTATCAAAAAACTGCATATAACTCGTTTAAATTGGAAAATTTTGAAAACGCATTTATGAGAAATTTTAAGCAAAATTAAATTCTCTATAAAATTTATTTATAGCATTTTTTTGAAATTTTCAGTAATAACTTCATAATATTGAAATTTTTGAAAATTTTATCGAAACACTCCAAATAACTCGCCTATTTCATAAAATTTTGAAAATTCATTTAAATAAAATTGATAGTAAAAATAAATATCTTTAATTTGTTTTATAAACATTTTTAAGATATCTTTGAAAATAAGGAAGTTATTGATAATTTTCTAAAAAAAAAATAATTAATTATATGACAAAATCAAGTTATTTCTGATATTACTTGATTTAGAGAAAAATGTTTCAAATAAACTTAATCCGCAAGCTAAATATCTTCAAATTGTTTTATAAACATTTTTGAGATATCTTTAAAGATAAGGAAGTTATAGATGATTTTCTAAAAAAATTGTCAAACTAAACAGCTGTCAAACTAATGACATCTGTCAAAATTGCTATCTGTCAAAATTGACTTCTGTCAAACTGACATGTCAAAAATGACAGCTGTCAAAATTGACATCAAGTCAAAATTGACAGCTGCCAAAAATGAGATATGTCAAATTTTCAAACAATGATTACCTTTATCAGTTCCTGGAAAGTAGCAAGGTTCCATCATATTATTAGGCAACTCGAATTGTTTCGGATTCTCAGCACTAGCAGCCTGTATCAAAATATCGAGATAATTGGCAGTTTTTTGTTTCTTACTACCCAACTTATCGCTAGCAGCACTATTAGGTCTCTTCTTTTGCTTCTGCCTACAACTATGGCAAAGCCATTCACCCGAAGGAATATCGCATTCCTCCAATGGAGGATCACTAAAAAAACCATAAATAATTCAAATTTTTTAAAACAAATTCAACACTAACTGGCATTGCAGATGAAAACTGAAAGGACACTTATCGCAACAAATTAAATCTCCTCCTTCACCGCAACTATCACACAAATCGTGATTGTGCCCTCTTCCGGGTCGTTTAAAATACGGATGATTCTTAACACTTGTTTTTCCACTTGTTTCACTCGTTGTTGATTTATCATCGCTTATTGGAGGTGCTATTAGGGCTTGAACTTGCTGTAATTGGAATATTTTAATAAAGTGAGGTTAATTTGAAAACAATTGCTACTTACAGCCATTAAACCTCCCGAATCATCCAATTCATATTCAGTTACAGGCATTTTGTTGCAATTCAATTAAAGAATTGGTTTCAATATTGTGTAAACACAATTTTTTTAAAGAAAACAATGTTTGGTTAGATTGTAACAATTGATGGAATGAAGTTGGCTATGATAATTGTTGGAAGCTAAGCATAAATTAATTCAATTGTTTAGGAATTGAATCAAATTGTTTTATTTATTGATTTTTACATTTTAACAAATGATAATTGAAACAATTGTTACGAATAAACAAAATCTAATCGGAAATATGTATTGTTGGTTGCATAACTTGTAGATACTAAAGAGTAAAGTTGATAATTTTGAACAAATTTATTCAATTCAGCTCAGTTTTAAATCAAATTTAGCCAAGTCGCAAACCTATGTTGCCAATTTATTGCCTATAATTAACTGATTACTGTTAACTAGTATTTTGTACAATTTAGTACAGTTACAAACTAAATTTAGCTGAGCTGCAAACCAAAATTTTATAAATTTAAGATAAAGACAAGCAAAATATGATTAATAACAAATAAATTATAGTTAAGCACTATTTTGTACAAATTTATTCAGTTCAGTTTAGTTTCAAACCATATTTAGCTAAGTTGCAAACCCAAAATATTGCAAAGTTACAGATACAGATAGACAAACATGATTAATCATTTAATAAATTGTTCTTAGTAGTTAGTTTAAAATGTTTAAAAGTTTTAGCACAGTTTCAAACTATATTTAGCTAAGTTACAAACCTACAAGTTGCAATATTGTACTGCAGAATGATTTTCTTTACCTATAATTAACTAATTTACCATTAACTGTTATTGTATACAATTTGTTACAGTTACAAATTAATTTTAGCCAAGTCGCAAACCAAAATTTTGCAATATTACTTTATTGCCAATATCTTGGTTATCTTTAAAGATATCAATTTGAGCAATATAAACAAAGTTAAAGATAATTTAATTGTCCATAAAATTGGTTTCAACTATTTTTTTCTAAACTGTCTATTTTGTTGGCAATCTTGCAATATTGCAATAAAATACTACTTTATTGCGAATATCTTAGTTATCTTCCAAGATATCAATGTGAGCAACATAAATAAAATTAAAGATAATTTAATTGTCCATAAAATTGGTTTCAACAATTTTTTTCTAAATTTTCTATTTTGTTGGTAATCTTGCAAAATTGCGATAAAATGCTACTTTATTGCTAATATCTTAGTTATCTTTAAAGATATTAATTTGGGCAACATTAATAAAATTAAAGATAATTTAATTGTCCATAAAATTGGTTTTAACTATTTTTCTCTAAATTGTCTTATTTTGTTGGCAATCGTGCGAACATTGCAACTTGATTGTCAATATCGTAGTTATCTTTAAAGATATCAAGTTGGTATCATTGGATCTTTTTCAAATTTTATTATATGTATTGGTACTTATTTGGCCAGGTTGTGTACAAATTTGACTAAAATCGATACGCTGGTTTCCGAGATATTTAATTAAATTTGCGCCCATTCTTGATACTAGTCACAATCGACGTTTAGTACTGAAGATTGAGCAAATCTTTTGATCACTAATACTTGGGCGGGTGGGCGGGAACAAAGTTTAAAACCACCCGCGCATAATTCATAAATTGGTGTATCCCGCCCACCCACCCAGTGTTTGAATTTGAATTAAAATTGATTCAAAACAGTAATTTGGCCGCCATTTTGTTGTTAATTTAAATTAATCAACGCCATCTTGGATTTGAATTTTGGCTATACTGTTACATTAAAATCCAAAATTTCAATCATTTCCGGTTATTAGTTTTGAAGTTAAATTAAAATAACTGAAAATACTAAAATTAATTCAAAATAGTAATTTGGCCGCCATTTTGTTGTTAATTAAAGTTATTTAGCGCCATTTTGGATTTGAATTTCTTTAATACTGTTACATCAAAATCCAAAATTTCAATCATTTCCGGTTCCTAATTTTGAAGTTATGTTAAAATAACTGATGAAACTAAAATTAATTCAAAACAGTAATTTGGCCGCCATTTTGTTGTTAATTAAAATTAGTCAACGCCATCTTGGATTTAACTTTCTGTGATACTGTTACATTAAAATCCAAAATTTCAATTATTTCCGGTTTCTAATTATGTAATTATGTCCAAATAACTGATGAAACTAAAATTCATTCAAAACAGTAATTTGGCCGCAATTTTGTTGTTAATTAAAATTAATGAACGCCATCTTGGACTTAAATTTCTGTAATACTGTTAAATTAAAATCCAAAATTTCAATCATTTCCAGTTACTAGTTTTGAAATTAAATTAAAATAACTGAAGATATTAAAATTAATACAAAACAGTAATTTGGCCGCCATTTTGTTGTTAATTAAAATTAATCAACGCCATCTTGAATTTAAGTTTTAGTAATACTGTTACATTCAAATCCAAAATTTCAATCATTTCCAGTTCATAATTATGAAATGACATTAAAAAAACTTTAAAAATAAGGTTACGTTTGTTTTTCTTCGATATTTCAAATTGTGTTAGATTTAGAAGAAAATTCTTCAAATAACTTTTATAGAAAACTGAATTCTGCATATAATTTGTTTAACAAATTTTGATGTCAAGTTGGTATTAGTGGAGTTAATTATAAAAATCTAAAAATAAGGTTATGTTCGTTTTTCTTTGAAATCTCAAATTGTGTTAGATTTAGAAGAAAATTTTTCAAATAACTTTTATAGAAAACTGAATTCTGCATATAATTTGATTAACAAATTTTGATGTCAAGTTGGTATTAGCGGAGTTATTAATAAAATTCTAAAAATGAGGTTATGTTTGTTTTTCTTTGATATCTCAAATTGTGTTGAATTTAGAAAAAAATTCTTCAAATAACTTTTATAGAAAACTAAATTCTGCATATAATTTGTTTAACAAATTTTGATGTCAAGTTGGTATTAGTGGAGTTATTTATAAAATTCCAAAAATAAGGTTATGTTTGTTTTTCTTTGATATTTCAAATTGTGTTAGGTTTAGATGAAAATTCTTCAAATAACTTTTATAGAAAACTGAATTCTGCATATAATTTATTTAACAAATTTTGATTTTAAGTTGGTATTAGTGGAGTTATTTATAAAATTCTAAAAACAAGGTTATGTTCGATTTTCTTTAATATCTCAAATTGTGTTAGATTTAAAAAAAAATCTTTAAATAACTTTTATAGAAAACTGAATGTTGCATATAATTTGTTAAATAAATTTTGATGTCAAGTTGGTATTAGTGGAGTTATTTATAAAATTCTAATAAGGTTATGTTTGTTTTCTTTTGAAATCTCAAATTGTGTTAGATTTAGAAGAAAATTCTTTAAATAACTTCTATATAAAACTGAATTCTACATATAATTTGTTAAACAAATTTTGATCTTAAGTTGGTATTAGCGGAGTTAATTATAAAATTCTAAAAATGAGGTTATGTTCGTTTTTATTTGATATCTCAAGTTGTGTTATATTTAGAAGAAAATTCTTCAAATAACTTTCATAGAAAATTAAAATTTGCATTAAATTTGTTTAATAAATTTCAATGTCAAGTTGGTATTAGTAGTTAATTATAAAATTCTAAAAATGAGGTTATGTTCGTTTTTCATTGATATCTCAAATTGTGTTAGATAAAAAAAAAAAATAAATAACTTTTATAGAAAACTAAATTTTGCATATAATTTGTTTGACAAATTTTGATGTCAAGTTGGTATTAGTGGAGTTATTAATAAAATTCTAAAAAATGAAGTTATGTTCGTTTTTCTTTGATATCTTAAATTGTGATAGATTTAGAAAAAAAATCTTCAAACAACTTTGATAGAAAACTGTATTCTGCATATAATTTGTTTAACAAATTTTGATGTCGAGTTGGTATTAGTGGAGTTATTTATAAAATTCTAAAAATGAGGTTATGTTGGTTTTTAATAATTAAAACAGTGTTGCCAATCAAACAATATAAAATTTTTTATTACAAAATGAAAAATAAAAATTACTTTAATCGTTTATTTTATACAAAGTTTCTGCTATTCTGACAATAAAATTTGCAGAGCTTACATCACATTGAAATTAACAACAAAAGGCAGGAAAAAAAAAATAACAAATGACAATTACCTAAAGTAAAACATAAATTAAGACAAGAATTTTTATTTTTGACATCTGTCAAAACCATTATTCAAATGTCAAATTGCACAATCTGTCAAAAAGAATTTAAACCACTCTTCGCACTTCAAAGAACCTCTTGAGATAATAAACCTGTCCGAAAGTCATAGCAATGAGAATAACGGCTTCGAAAAACGACCACAAAACAACTCGAGAATTCGTGCTTTCGTTGATCGATCGATGGATTCGATCACGCACCTGCATATATTCCTGTTCGTGTTTGACACTCGATAGCGCACCTGTAAATAATTTAATTAATTTAAATTGTAAATAAACGTTATAATTCAACCTACCACTGAGTTCTTTGATCATATCTTCTAATTTAGTGGCAGTTTCGCCTTCGGAATTGGTTTCCGGTTTGGGGGCCTCACCGAGAGCCATATTGAACATGACAACTTTGGGTGTCATTGTTGACATTTTATTCGAGAAGCAATATGTGTAAACACCAGGAACATGGGCTGCGAACGTGTATTTGCCTGAGCTTTCGCGTTCACCTTGATAGATAACTTTGCCATCAGGGCCGACAATGCGTACATCAATATCTAGGAAACCACCCTCGGATATTTCAAATGTTAAACCTGAAATCAAATGATTAATTTGTTTATTATGTTATAAAAAGTTAACTTACCCATTTTAGTCCCAGCTTCCACTTTATCGAAGAAGCATTCTTCAGCATGTGCATCAACTGTTATAAAGTATGCAGAGCTGGATGCTATACAAGCTACCAATATCACTAACAAATATGCAAACCGAGCCAACATTGTATATAAAATTATGGCTACAACATTAATGCTAAAATGAATAAATCGGCCACGTAACCTCTAACCTATTTGACAGATGGAAAGTGATTATTTGGATGTTTTTGCAACTGGTAGCGGACATCTATGAGGAATATAGCGAACTAAGTTGGGAGGGGAAAGTATTCTAATGTGGCTTCAAGTTGGTCGTTTTGGTTCATTCAATTGACGTTAGATGATGACAGATTGCTTACTGCACTGAAGTTGTACCCGAATGATTGTTTTATTTTAATTTAATTCATTTTACAGTTACAAATTGTTAAATTATTTAATGATTTTAATATTAAATATCTTCAATTTATTGATATGCATGTTTGGTTGCTTAATAACAATTTTGAGGGGAAAGTATTCTAATGTGACTTCAAGTCGTTCGTTTTAATTCATTGAATTAACGTTAGATGGCGCTAAATTGTTTAGGTTGGTACTACACTGAAGTTGTATTCGAAACTTATAATAATTTTAATTTAATTCGTTTGTAATTAAGAAATTGATAAACTTTTGAATGAATATGTTTAATTTTATATTTCAAATTGATTTACTCATAATAATGCAGATTTTAACAATTTTGACATTTGTCAAATTAATTTTTGACATTATTCACTTTTTATTGCTAAATAGAGCTATTTATACACATCTATAGGTTATCATAAAGCATAATAATAAATATATAACAAAATTGTTCTATTTAATTTGCAATTGAAATATTGATGACGAAATATGTACACATTTACGTTTTCTTAATTACAATAACCAAGATAATTTTAATGTATTGAATATATTTGAATAAGATAATACTAATTTACTTTTATTCAAACAATTCAAATTAGAAACATGAAAAGGACGCGATTTCATTTTCAAGCAATGAATATTATTGTCTATTTTGTCAGTAATCTTGCAACATTGCATTAAATTGCTACTTTATTGCCAATATCTTAATTATTTTTAAAGATATCAATTTGGGCAACAATAAAATTGAAGATAATTAAATTATGCATCAAATTTGCTTAAAGCATTTTTCTCTAAAATCTTTATTTTTTTAGTAATTTGGCAACATTGCATTTAAATGCTACTTTATTGCCAATGTCTTAGTTATCTTTAAAGATATCAATTTGAGCAACATAAATAAAATTAAAGACAATTCAATTGTCCACATTATTGGTTCCAACTATTTTTCTCTAAATTGTCTATTTTGTTGGCTATCAGGCAACATTCCATTTAAATGCTACTTTATTACCAATATCTTAGTTATCTTTAAAGATATCAATTTGGGCAACATAAATAAAATTAAAGACAATTCAATTGCCCACAAAATTGGTTTCAACTATTTTTCTCTAAATTGTCTATTTTGTTGATAATCTGGCAACATTGCATTAAATTGCTACATTATTGCCAATATCTTAGTTATCTTTAAAGATATCAATTTAGCCAACATAAATTAAATTGAAGATAATTTAATTGTCCATAAAATTGGTTTCAACTATTTTTCTCTATGTAATGTGAGCAATCTTGCATCTTTAAAATTTGAAGTTTGCAACACTGTTGATTTGACAGATGTCAGTTTGACATCTGTCAACGTAACCTAAATTAAAACAAATAAAACAAAAACAAGTTCAATATAGTATATATTTATTTAAAATTCATAGAAATTTACAAAAAAAACTTCTGATAAACATATGTAAATCTAAAAAACCTTTGGCACACACAAAAAAATTAATAAATCCAACTTTCGTCCACAACCTTATTTAATTATTATTATTATTCGATTTATAATCCGTCCTAATTGGTTCGGATGCGCGCTATGAACTTAGACTAGGAGCGCAAATAAAATAACAGGTAACAACAATTAAACTCTCTCAAAACAAAACAGTAGAATAAAGCGCTTTGTTATATAGACTTAATTAAAGGTGATATAAATAGTACAAAAAAGTGTGGTAACTTGATTTCATGATATAGAATTTTAGAGGTCATTGAAGGTTGCGTGAAATTTAGCCGGAATTAAAGAAGAGCACTTATCAAGCCTATCCAAGCATTTTGATTCGCCTCGCTTAAATTATTATTGCACTTAACAATTCGATTTTAGCTAATTTTTAAAATGTCTTTTTGTATCGGAACACAATTTTTCACTTAATTTTATAAAAAATTGTCATTTTGCGGTTTTTAGTCGTCCACTTCGAGGTCCAGCTCGATGTCGGCTCCGTCCATTTTCTGTAGAGTGTTGATTAATTGGTATCGCGATAGCCGCATGTAGATGCGTCTGAACCAGACGAATTGAGATCGGTGTTGTTCCATCGATTTGTACAACACTCGTCGATCCGCTATGCTTGTCATGTACCTAATCAGAAACAAATGATTGATGATGACATTTAAAAATAATTGACAGGTGTCAAAATTAATTGACAGGTGTCAAATATTTCAAAAACAATAGTTTTTCAAAATATTGAAAAACTGTTTGAATAAACTTTGTTCAAAATTTAATCCAACAACTTTAATTTAAAAAAACATTTTCTAAAATTATTTCGTAGTGAAAAAAAATTATTTAAAAAAAGTAAATAAACATTTTTGAAAAAAAATGATAAAAATAAATCAAAATGTTTGAAAAATTAAATCATATTTTATTATAAAATAATGTAATTATTTTAAAATAAACAATTTGATACAAAACCCAAATTTAGAAAAAAAAATCTACAATTTTGGAAAAAAAATAATTAAAAAATCATTTAAAAACATTTTATTTTTCAAAAATTGTTTTTTAATAATTTTAAACCAAATTTGTTAAAAACCTAATTTTTTTCAAAACGTTGATTTTTCAAATAAGCATTTTTTTTCCAAAAAAATTATTTTATTGTTTGAAATAAAAACTTTTTTAAATTGTTAATTTTTAATGATTGATTTTTAACATTTTTTTTTTTCAAAACAACGATTTTTTCAAAAAGTTATGTTAATTTGTCTCAAATTTAATTCTTTATAATAAATATAATTTTATTTTCCAAAAATATGTGTTTTTTTTTTAATTTGATTTATTTTTTTCAAAATGTTCTATTTTATCATTTTATATTTAAATGTAAATTTATTCTAAAAAAAAAAAAATTCAAAAATTTGTTTTTTTTTTCAAAAAAGTAAATTTTATTTTTTTTAATTAGTTTTTTATTCAAAATGTAGATTTAATTTTTCAAAAATATTGATTTTTTTGTTAGAATTTTTTTTTTCTTCAAAAATATAGATTTTATTATACAATATTTAAAAAATTTGTGAATTCTTTTTTTCAAAAAATTAATAAATTAACAAACTTTGTCTTCCAATGCATTGTTTTTTTTAAATTTATTTTTTTTCTTTCAAAACATGTTAAATGTCATACTTTTTTATAAGACATGTCAAATATAATTAAAATATGATTTTTTTTTTCAAACTTAGTAGTTATTTTTTCAAAAATGTTAATTTTTTTAAATTTAGTTTTTAGTTCTTAAAGTTACATATAATTTGATTTTTCAAAAATGTTAATTCATTAAAAAAAAGTATTTTGATTTTTTTAATTAAAAAAAAGTTCAAGTTTTTTTGATAAATAAAATCTGAAAAAAAATGAAGCTTGGAATTTTTTTTTTTTTTTAATAAATAAATCTTAATTTAAAAAAAAAATCTACAATTTTCAAAAATTAAATTAAAAAAAATGCAATTTACAAGACTTATTTTTTTACTTGGTTTTAGGTTTTCAAAAATATTTGATCCTTAAAAAAAAGAAAGTGTATTTTTTTTTTAAATTTAGTTTTTATTTCTTAAAGATATGATTTTATTTTTCAAAAATAATAATTCCTTTTTTTTTAAATCATTCAATTCAATCTTTATTGAAAGAAAATATATTATTTAAAAAAAAATAACATTAAAAAAAATTGCTTAGAAAAAATAAATTTGTTTTTTTTTTATTTACAAAAAATTAAGAAAGATTGATTATTTGCAATGTTGATTTTTTTTAAATGCAGATATTATTTTTCAAAAAAGTGAAACTTTTTTTAAAAGATTTTTTTCAAAAAAATTATTTCTTTCTATCAAAAGTTTTTTTTGTAGATTTAATTTTTTTCAATAAAAAAAATCTTTTTAGTTTTTCAAAAATATTTGATCCTTAAAAAAAAGAAAGTGTAGATTTTTTTAAACTTTTTTATTTCTTAAAGTAGTTAGATATGATTTTATTTTTCAAAAATAATAATTCCTTTTTTAGTTTTTTTTTCTTCAAAACTTTTAATTTTTGAAAAATGTTAAAAAAAATTTGTCAAAAATTAAATCTTTTTTAGGTAATTTTGTTTTTTAATTAAAATTTGTTTTTTTTTTTTTCAAAAATGTTGATTTTTCTTAAAAGTAGATTTTATTATCAAAAATGTCAATTTAAAAAAAATGTATTTTTTCAGAAAATTTTCTTTCAAAATGTATTTTAATTTCAAGATGTAAATCCTATTTTTGGAAAAAAAAAATTAATTATCAAAAAAATATATTTTTACAAAAAAATTTATAAATTTTTTTTTTTTTTAAATTAATTAATTTTTTTAATTTCTTTGTATGTTGATTTACTTATAAAAAAAAGTTTGATTTTTGACAATTTTTGTTTTCAAATTATGTAGTATTTTTGTTTTCAAAATAGTATTTTTTTATAAAAAAAAAAGTTTTTTGATAAAAAAAAGTTTTTTTTGGTAAAAAAAAGGATTTTTTGGTAAAAAAGTATTTTTTTTTTCTACAATTTGGATTTTATTTTTCGTAAATAACTTTTTCAAAAATATTGATCTTTTTCTTTAATTTAAAAAAAAAACAAATTATTGTTTTTGAAAAATAAAATATACATAAAAAATTGAATAAATAAAATATACTAAATAAAAAATGAACTTATATTTTTGGAAAAAAAAAAATAATTCCACATTTTTGACAAAAAAATTGATAGAATTTTTTTTAATGTTGAATTTTTAAAAATATAACTTTTATTAACAAAAAATTATCAGTTTTTTTTTAAATAATGATTTTTTTTTTCAAAATGTTAAATATTTATTTTTTTTTTATCAAAAAAGTTTTGTCTATTTTTTAAATATAATTTTATTTTTCTAACATGTATTTTTTTCAAAAATATAATTTTATTTTTAAATAATAATTTATTTAATTTTTTTGTATGTTGATTTATTTTTTTCAGAAAAAAAAGTTTGATTTTTAACAAATTTTGTTTTTCAAAATGGTAAAAAAAAATTTTTAATTTTTTTTTTAAATTTTAAATTATATTATAATTTTTACAAAAAAGTACTTTTTTTAAATCAAAAACTTTTTTTTTTCTACAATAAATATTTTCTGTGAAAAACTGGATTTTATTGTTCATAAATAATGTTTTTTTTAATTCTTTTGGGTTTTCAAAAAAATCTTTAATTTTAATTTTTTTTTCTTTTTTTTTAAGTTAGTTTTTTTCAATAATTTATAATTTTTTTTTATTGTTAAATTTTTAAAAATGTGATTTTAATAAAAGTTTTTTTTTTCATATTTTTAAATAATTTTGTTTTCAAAAAAGTTAATTTTTTCAAGAAAAAAAGTAGATAAAAAAGTTATTTTTAAGAACTTTTGAAATCAATTTTTTTTACAAATCTGGATTTTATTTTTCATATAAGATCTTTTTTATTTTTATTTTTCGAAATGTTACTCTATAATACTCCATATTGTTAATCTTTTCTTATTTTTTTATCAAAAAAGTATATTTTTTTGAATTGTTGATCTTTTTATTTTATTGTTTTTAATTTATTTAAAAAAAAAAAAAAATATTTTACTTTTGAGTTTTCAAAAATTAAAAATTCAAAAACATAAAATTAAAAAAAAAAACTATTGTTTTTGAAAAATAAAATAAACAAAAAAAAACATTTTTGAAAAAAAAGATTGAATATACTAAATAAAAAATGAACTTATTGATTAATTTTTCTCAAAAAATTTTATTAAATTTAAAAATATAATAATTTTTTTAATGTTGAATTTTTAAAAATGTAACTCAAAAAAAAAAAGTTTTTTAAGTTTTTTTTTTTCAAAAAAGTTGTTTTTTCAAAAAAGTCAATTTTTTAAATATAATTTTATTTTTCAAATATGTATTATTTTAGAAGATTGATTTTTTTAAATTTTGTTTTTTGAAACCATGTTTTTTTTTTCAAAAAGATAATTTTAAATAATAATTAATTTTTTTTTTCAGAAAAAAAAAAGTTTGATTTTTATTTAATTTTTTTGATTTTTCAAAATCTTTTTCTTTTTGCTTAAAAAAAAATTAAACCTACATTTTTGAAAAAAAAAATTGATTAAATTTGTGATTTTTTTTTTTTTTTAATGTTAAATTTTTTAAAAAAGTTATAAAAAAAAGTATTTTGCAACAAAAATTTTTTTTTCAAAAAAAGTTTTTTTTTTAATGTGTTTTGATGGTACAAATTTTGTTTTTTAAAAAAATAATATTTTTTTTTAAGTTTGATTTTTTTAACAAATTGTGTTTTTCAAAATGGTATTTTTTTACAAAAAAGAATTTTTTTTTGTAATCAAAAAGTATTTTCTCTAATTTTTTTTTCAAAATGTTAATTTTCTTAAATAATATTTTTTCCAAAAAAGTTCTAAAAAGTTTCTTTATAATGTTAATCTTTTCTTATTTTTTTATATATATTGATCTCTTAATATTAATTATTTTTTTAAAAAAATTTAAACATTATTTTATTTTTCAAAAATTTGGATTGTTTATATATAATTTTATAATTCTTCAAAAAAATTCATTCATTCCTACCATATTTTTTTTCAAAAACGTAGTTTGTATTTTTTATATTAAACAATTTTTTTTTTTAAGCATTAATTTATTTTTTTTAAATGTTGATCATTTTTATGTATTAAGTTTTTTTTTTTTTTTCAAAAATGCAGATTTTTAAATTTTATTTTTGAAAAGTTTAAATTTTTTCTTAAAAAAAAACAAACTTTGATTATTTTCGAAAAATAAAATCATATTTTGATAAATAAAATGTAAATAAACAAATTTCTTAACATTTTTGAAAAAAATGTAGATTTAAAAAAATTAACTTTTTGATTATTTTTAATTAACATTTTGATAAAAAAATTGAATCTATATTTTTGAAGAAAAAAAAAATGATTAGATTTTTGAAAAAAAAAATTATTATTTTAATGTTTAATTTTTATCAAAAAAATAAATTATTATCAGTTATTTTTTCAAACAAAAAACGTTTTTTTACATTTTTTACAATAAGTTAATAACAAAACATCAAAAAATTGTGTTATTTCTACCATTTTTTTTTTCAGAGTGTATTTTTTTATATAAAGAACAAAAACAAACAAATGGAATAAATTGATAATAAAAATAATCAGTACTTTAAAAAATGAACATTAAAAAAAAATATTTTTTTTATGTTTTTATGTTATTGTTATTGATTTTTTTTTTAAATATGTATTTTTTTAGAACATTTGATTTCTTTTTTAATGTTGGATTTGTACAAATTTTGTTTTTTAAAACAATGATTTTTTTAAAGATTATTTTTTTTTAAAGAATCATTTTTTATTTTTTTTTTTTTTTCAAAAAAAAAAAAGTTTAATTTTTAACAAATTTTGTTTTTCAAAAAATTATCTTTCTTGTAATGAAAGTTTTTTTTTACAAATCTGGTTTTTATTTTTCATAAATAACTTTTTTTTAATTGTTAGTTACTCTATATTGTTAATCTTTTTTTTTCAAAAATATTGATCTTTTTTTTTTAATTTAATTAATTTTTCTTTGTAATCAAAATGATTATTTTTGATCTCAAAATTATAAATTTTATTTTTCAAAAAAATTTAAATATTTTTTTATTTTTCAAAAATTTGGATATTTTTATACATTAAAAAAAAAAAAATTAATCCTACCAAATTTTTTTCAAAAATGTAGATTGTATTTTTGCAAATCATTAAAAAAACATTTTTGAAAAAAAATCAACTTTATTAAAAGTAATTTCTTTTTTAAAATGCAGATTTTTTTTATTTTATTATCCAAAAAACAAACATTTTGATTATTTTTGAAAAATTAAATGTAAATCAAAAAAATTACATTTTTGAAAAAAAAACTGAATTTAAAAAAAATTATTTACTATATTTTAGAAAAAAAAAGATCATTAAATAATTTTTTTTTTTTATTAACATTTTGATAAAAAAATAAATTATATTTAAAAAAATTTAATCAAACAAAATTAAAACTAAAACTATCAAAATTTTTTAAAAAAGGTTAACTTTTTTAGTTGGTTTTTCAAAAAGAATCCTTTTTTTTTCAAATAATATTTTTATTTTTATTTGTAATCAAAATGTTGTTTTTTTTTTTTCAAAAAAAATTGTTTGATTTTTAACAAACCAAAGTTTTTTTTTTCTCTCTAACAAATCTGGATTTTATTTTTCATAAATATGTACCTTTTTATAATGTTTTTTTTCAAAATGTTAGTTTTTGTATATTTTTTTTTTTTTTTCAAAAATATTAACTTTTTCTTAAATTTTTGTTTTTTAAAACGTTGATGTTTCAATCATATTATGTTGTTTCTTAAAAATGGTTTTTTTTTTAAACAATTTTTTTCCAAAATTCTTAGTAGTTTTTATTCATTTCAAAAATACAGGGCCTTATTAATTTATTTCATAAAAATTTAGAAATTTCACTTGTTTTTCAAAATTTTGTTTAAAAAAATTTCATCCTCGACAACTTTTATTTAAAGCAATTCCAAAACTATTAGTAATCTTTTAATTATTCCAAAAATAATGGGCCGGATTTATTTATTTTAGAAAAATATAGAAATCTCGCCTATTTTTCAATATTTTTAAAAACTGTTTTAATAAATTTTGTTCAAAATTTTATCCTCGACAACTTTTATTTGAAACATTTTCTAAAATTATTCATAGTTTATCATTTATTTAATTTTTTTTACAAAAATCCGGCCAAAAAACGTGAAATTTTGTAATCAATTAAAAAAAAAATATGTTGGCCTTACCTTATCCTAGATAATATGTAAGAAATTGGGATGTCTAACAACAGCCAATATTTCCTAATCAAATTCACCGACTCCAGCACATACACCCGACAATCTGAAAAGAAGACAAAATTGAATGACAATTGTGCGAAAAAATTTAAGTTGGCAACAATTGAGTAAATTTTATTGGCAGCCATTCCTGTCAAATATTTTTTTAAGTTTTGGTAATAATTAATAATTATTGACATAATTGTACAAAATTAAACATTTAGGTTGGCAACAATGGAAATTTTTAGTCTGTCAAATTACCTTTAATTAATTCATTAATTATTGACATAAAATTGCAATTGTAAAAATTTGACATTTAAATTTATTGGCAGCCATGCCTGTCAAATATGATATTTTTAGGTTTAAACATTACTTACATTCAGGTAACCGTTTGCCGGTACTCAAATGTGCAACAGCATAATATATACTACAATGATTCAAATGCCTGCTAACGCCATGCTTATCAAACGTAATTAAAGTATCAATATTATAAGCCTCGATTTGTTGCAGTATCAAATGCCCGACAATTTCCGGTGGCCATTTCGTATCCATAGCATCCGGCAAATTAGTATGATTCTGCACGATAACACATTCCTCTTCAATTCCTAATACTTTGCAAGCGTCATACAGTTCCCTCTTCCGTGTAGGCCCCATTCCGTAATTTCTACCTGTAAAAATTTGATTGATTAATTCGAAAATTTTAAATTATTAATCGATTAGTACCTGTCGATAAACACATGAGATAAACCCGACAGTCGGGACGTTTAGTAAAGCTTAACACAGAAGGACCGAAAAACATAGTTTCATCGTCCGGATGTGCGATTACGAATAGGATTCGTTTTGGATTGCGAACGTCCCGGAGGAACGTGACTGATTTCCAGTGGATGATTAGGATGTATAGGAGGAAACATAGTAATATGTAGATGATGATTGCTAGGATTAGGTGCTCCAGGACGTCGGTTATATAGGAGCGCAATTGGTGGTGGGCTAAACTACACCAGTCAAAAAGTATGATCCACTTTGACTGCAGCCAGTTGAACTCTTGGCTCATATCTCCCCCCACGTTTCCCACCACCAACCCGCCACCACCACTTCCCTTCTCACTAGATATAATTAGATGGAACTATTCCACGCATTTTATCATATAAATAGAACTATTGCGTTGATTACGTGTCTTATTTTGTTGTCTTTTCTCTATTTATATATTACCAACACAAACGATTGAGGTTATGTTGCATTCGCAACTAACAGCGCCATCTACAACATTATTACAGGCATCTGTAATCACTAATCAGTGCTACCAATCACAAATCTGTAATGAAGTTGCATTCGAATGATTTCCCCTTTTATGAACAACTTCAGGTCAATAAAAATAATTGTTTGCAACCAAATACACTTTTTTTTTTAACTTGAAACCAACTTCATGATTGTTTACAACTATGGTCGACACAGTACGATCGATCGATTGTGATTTTATTGCGATTTTAAGATAAAGAGATGATTCTAGATAAGCTAATGGCAAGGGTTATAATAAACGCCCACTGTGATAGTGCCAGTGAAATGATTAAGTGCCAAGTGCGGGGTTGAAATTTATTAATAAACAATTTGTGGATGCATATCAATAGGGAGGGTCAACTGCAATAGTTGGAGGAATTGTATTATAAAGCAAGTTTTGTTTGTAGTACTCTGCAATGTTTAGCTTATTTAATGCAACAGATGTCAAACTTGAATATGAGTTTGTCAGAATTAGTCTAATCTGTCATTAGGGAATTAATTAGCAGTGTTGCCAGAATTAATATTAAATGTCAAAAATAAGTGACATGGTATAATCTGTCAAAATAAATGTTACTGCCAGGCATCAATGTGTCAAATTGAGCCTTTTTAGGTTAGGTTAATGATGCAGTTTGCACAATTGGTCTCAAATGTCAATATAAGCTTGGTATCAATAAAACAGTTGTCAAAGAAAGCTGTCCGATGTCTATACTATTGTCAAAGTCTATGTATGTCATCATAATTGATTTTAAAATAAGTGACAAATGTCAGAAATAATTGTGTCAATTGTGAAAATTTGTGTGAAATGTTATAAGTAGCAGCATGATTGATGTCAACTGTCAAAATAAGTGACAATTGTTAAGATTTGTGTGAAATGCTACAATGATGTCATAATCGATGTCAACTGTCAAAATAAGCGACAGATGTCAAAGATAAATGAATCAATTGCCAAAATTTGTGTGAAGTGTCAAAAGTGTATGATTTTGATTGTCAAAATAAGCGACTGATGCCAGAAATAAATGTGTCAATTGTCAAAATTTGTGTGAAATATTAGTAAATGACATGTTTGGTGCCTGGATGTCAAATTAATCATATTATTGAGAATATTTTAGTTATCTTTGAGCAACATAAATAAAATTAAAGATAATTTTATTGTTCATAAAATTGGTTTCAACTATTTTTCTCTAAATTGTTTATTTTGTTGGTAATCTGGCAACATTGCATTACAATGCTACTTTATTGCCCGTATCTTAGTTATCTTTAAAGATATCAATTTGGGCAACATAAATAAAATTAAAGATAATTTAATTTTGCATAAAATTTATTTGAACTATTTTTTTTAAATTGTATATTTTGTTGGTAATCTGGCAACATTGCATTAAAATGCTAATTTATTGCCAATATCTTGGTTATCTTTAAAGATATCAATTTGGGCAACATAAATAAAATTAAAGATAATTTCATTGTTCATAAAATTGGTTTCAACTATTTTTCTCTAAATTGTTTATTTTGTTGGTAATCTGGCAACATTACATTACAATGCTACTTTATTGCCCGTATCTTAGTTATCTTTAAAGATATCAATTTGAGCAACATAAATAAAATTGAAGATAATTTAATTGTCTATAAAATTGATTTTAATTATTTTTTTCTAAATTGTTTATTTTTTTGGTAATCTGGCAACATTGCATTAAAATGCTACTTTATTGTCTATATCTTAGTTATCTTCAAAGATATCAATTTGGGCAACATAAATAAAATTAAAGATAATTTAATTGTTCATAAAATTAGTTTAAACTATTTTTCTCTAAATTGTTTATTTTGTTGGTAATCTGGCAACATTGCATTACAATGCCACTTTATTGTCTATATCTTAGTTATCTTTAAAGATATCAATTTGGGCAACATAAATAAAATTGAAGATAATTTAATTGTCTATAAAATTGATTTTAATTATTTTTTTCTAAATTGTTTATTTTTTTGGTAATCTGGCAACATTGCATTACAATGCTACTTTATTGTCTATATCTTAGTTATCTTTAAAGATATCAATTTGGGCAACATAAATAAAATTAAAGATAATTTAATTGTTCATAACATTTATTAAAACAATTTTTTTCTGTTTCTTACACAATTTGAGATATCTTGGAAAAACAAACATAATTTGGCATTTTATTAATCATCTCTATAATTACCAACCTAACAGAAAAATGGATTAATAGTATTAGATGCAGAATTTACTTCTCTACAATATTTATTTAAGCAATTTTCTTCTGCTTCTTACAGAATTTGAGATATCCTTGAAAAACTAACATAACCTTAATTTTGTATTTTATTAAATATCTCCAGTATTACCAACCTGACAGAAAAACGGATTAAAAGTATTAGAAGCAAAATTTACTTTTTTACAACTTTTATAAAAGCAATTTTCTTCTGTTTCTTACGCAATTTGAAATATCTTAAAAAAAACAAAGATAACCTTAATTTGAAATTTTATTAATTATCTCCATTATTACCAACTTTACAAAGAAACGAATTAAAAGTATTAGAAGCAATATTTGATTTTCTACAACTTATATTTAAACAATTGTCTTCTGGTTCGTACACAATTTGAGATATCCGAGAAAAACCAACATAACCTTAATTTGACTTAAATATCATCATTATTACCAACCTGACAATTGTTAAATTTTCAGATACCAGATGTCAAAATAGAAGTGTTATTGGAAATCAACCGTCAAAATGATGTTTGTCAACAATAAAAACATCTGCGCGAAAATTTCGCTAACATGCGTCTCAATAATAGCGGCCATCTTGGCAATCGATGTGCATTTCACAATAATGCCATTCAGCACCATCTTCCTCTTCCTCTACGTCATCCTTGTTCTCTGTATAACAATATGGGTTAGCTTTGTAACCATCCAACACCTCCTCAATCAAAACAAACCATTTGATCTTAATCTAAGCTTCCTGGAACGACATCTGTTAATCAAACCGGTAACTGCGGAAACCAAACCGAATCAATCGATCGATATTAGAATCGAACAATTCGTTAGCGATATCGAAAGATTATTTATAAGGAAATGGTATAGCGTTTATATAAGCAGAGATGAGAATTTTTTAACGGAAACTAAATCATTATTGGATATTGTGATTAGAAGATTTCTGCAAATAAGCGATCAAATTAATTCTGATAAGTTAATTCATGGTAGCTTGATTGTGTTATTGAAACATGTTAAGGAGTATCGGCGAACTGTCAGGAAGGTTAGGAATAATGGAGGATCTATTGAGACGCAATACAGGTACGCATTTGTTAGGTTAGGTTAGGTACATTTAAATACATATAAACGTTCAGTGACGTCATTATTTTGATTCCAGATACTCGCACATTGGTTCCAAGAATGAGAAAGCATATGAACACTTTGCACTACAAACGACTTCAAAATTATTGCGACATTTTATCAATTGGGAATTATACAATTCGCTTGCTTGTCGATGCGTCATATCAGTCCTGTCAAAAAAATTATTGACGTATATGTTGACATATATTTCAGCCCCCGGATATGTCAATCATAAAATAGTCGAGAAACTATCTTCCGATCTTAAATTAGACAAAATTGGTTTCGATAAATATACGTTCATCAGCATTTCCGACGTAGATCACTCCATAAGTGAGGAACGTGTTGTAATTAATGAGGTTATGAATGATTTGGAGGAAGTTGATGCGGTTGATGGAATTACTAATGATGTTAACGAGGTTAGGTTATTTTTTGTTAGGTTATGTTAGCGTAACTGTCAAATTTTTAGGTTATGGACGTGTTGGAATCTACAACTCCTAGTATGGTGGAAAGGATGGTCGAACAGCCGGTTAAAATACACGAATCCAGATCTACCAATAAAACTTGGCGGAATTCAAGCGATTTAGATTGTATTTCATTGGGACAGGATATTCTTTACCTTGCTGATATGTCGGAGAATGATATGCAGACGTATATTGAAAAGAAATTGTGGAAAAGTAATTCTGTCAAAATGACATCTGTCAGAAGTGACGTTTATTTTTTACAGATTCGTTAGAAACTGATGAAATAAAAATCCATCCGATAACTCTACCAATTGTTAAGGAGCATGTTCACGACGAGACGTATGCGGATGCCACGCCCACTACAGAACACCACCATCATCACCACACTAAGACACCCACACAACATCAAAGTAATATAACACATTTCTTGCGGCCGGCCACAACCGGTGCAGCAACACTTATAACAAACACTATTAGACCGATAGGTGAGTAATCTATGTGTCGGACGAAAACCTAAGACCCCCCCCACTCTTGTTTTAGGCTCGGCGACGGCGCACACCATGAAGGAATTCCAACAAAGCACAGTCAACCATGTGGTAAGACCTGTATCGCAAGCCACCAGCAATGCGATGCATAAAATTGGCGATCTACAGGTGAGCATAACCTCAAACTTTTTTGATTTTAATTGTCGTTCAGGATGAAGCTGCAGGTATGGTTGAAGGCTTCCTTGATTTCGGTATGGCTGGAATACGGAAAGGATTGCGATTGACAGGTTTGCAGGATAATATTCAGGAAACTTTACCGACAACTACGCCAAGAGCGGTGCCTATTAGAAAGGACGCCAAAAATGGAAAACAGAAGTTAATCAAATTGGAGCATGTCAACTCCGATGAAGCCCTGAAATTAGAGGAAGCAAGACGAGAAGCACCTGAGGAAACTGTATGGGTCAATCCACTACTTAAAGCAGACTTATCGCCTAGCTTTGAAGGAGACATCTTACTGGTAAATGCTTTGACAAAAATCACTTTTGACATATGGAGGTTATGTTTTATTAATGTTAGGTTAGGTGAACAATTTTGACTGATTATTTTTAAAGGAAAAATCACCAGTGACAACAGATTCGAGATCATTTTCGGGCGAATCGAAAAGTTCCGATGTGATCCCAACCCTGAACATCGTCGACAGTCCTGATCCTGAATATGAAGACACCACCGATTTAGCAACAACTACGGCCAAATTGCGTTCACTCTTAGCCCAAAAAACAACCGAATCCACAATCAACACTCCGGCTGCTAGTCCGATGTAATTAATTTAAATTAATTCCGACATAACCTAAAATTTTGCTTTTATGCTTTTATAGGTCGTTAGTGCCGACTCCGCTGGATCCATCCGGTAGTAGCTTAGAGGATTTGTCGGAAGTCGATGGAGCTTTGCCGAGCATGTACAAAACCTGGGCCAAAACTGCAACGGGCGTTTTCCAAAATACGCTAAATACAATCAAAACAGCATTGCCTGGTAACGAAGGTGCTCAATTGCAGCTAACTTCACCTCGAGTGGCCGTTGGAATTGATTTGAGCGAGAAGCAATGGATGTTTGTGCAATCGGATCCGCAGGTAAGTGAGGTTATGTGTGGTAATTGTGATAATGATTAAGCTGTTTTAGCCCGATGATCTGAGTCAACATATGGAAAAATTCTTAGCCGAAAGACGAGTTTTTTGCACTGTCGACAATGCGTACGAAGCAATTGAAGCTATGGAACTTTCCGATCATTTGGATCAATCGCTTATGATTACTCAAAGACAATTTGATGGTAACTTTTTTATCAACTCACTTTTTTGATAGTTAACATCTGTCACTTTTTGACAGTTTTGACACCTGTCACTTTTTCACACTTTTGAATTTGATTTATTCATTGAGCTTTTTGACAAATGTCACTTTTTTTGTTTATTATGTTTGACCAGGCTGTGATAATTTTTGCTTGTCATAGTATCAATCCATTAACACTTAACCTCAATTTTAGATGAGCCCGATGATTTCGATACAACCATACCGATGACGAAGGTTCTCGTTGATGTAATGTGCGAATTGATCGAGGATACGTATCCACCATTGGTTAAAGATAATATAGTCAAAGCGATGTTGTTGACGGCGGGAAAAATGATGGAAGAGAAGTTGCATCGGGCCGGCGAGAGGTTCGTCAAGTCGATCAATACCTATATTGGGAAATTGCCTAAATTTGAAGCAAATCCAATGGCTTTGCCCATGAAGATGGATATTATGGTCGAGTTGTGTATGGATTTTATGCCAGGTAAGCATAGTTTTGAGCTTTTAGGTTATGTCTAATCATTTTTTAATTCGACATTTTGTTTATAATGACAGGTGACATTTTATATATGACATGACGGCCATTTTGTTTATATATGACATGGCGGCCATTTTGTTTATTTATGACATGGCGGCCATTTTGTTTATATATGACATGGCGGCCATTTTGATCATAATGATTAGGCATTTTAAAAGACATGGCGGCCATTTTGTGTACTTATAATTTGTTAATTGAATTTGACACAAACTGTCAATTTTTTGACACATTGATTTCAACTATTATGATTCTTAAATGCTTCTATTTCAGGTTTCTTATCCAATGTATTGAACGCCGAATCAGTACAAGCTATACTTCAACTACTCTTGGAATCTCTACAAAGTCCGAAACTAAACAAAGATACCAACCTTCAACTACTGGAACTCTTTACATCGGAAATCATGGCAGCTGCTAGTCAAACATCACCAACCTATTCGGCTTAAAATATATTTCATTAAGTAATTATTAAAAATATCATACAATATACATAACTTATGTCAAACAAATATACAAACATTAAAACATTAAAAAAATCGAGGTTATGTCCTAATGTCAAAAATTCAAAATTTAAGGTTAAAATCAATTAGTTAAAATATCACTGACGCAAACTATCGTAGAGGGCTCTGCGTATTTGTCTACCCAATGCGGCTCCCAAAGGTGGCGGAACAGCGTTACCAACCTGTCGGTGTTTATCCAAAATTCCCCCTGCGAATTGGTAGCGATCGGGGAATCCCTGCGATCGAGCGCATTCACGTACGCTAACTACACGATGCTGATCGGGATGAAGGACTGCAAACAAGTTTCGATTATTCGCGCCACGTCTTAGTAAAAATATTTAACGTACCTCGGCCTTGTTTGCCCATTGGCTCGGGATTGGTGACTGTTGTTGAGAAGAATCCGTCCCATTCGAGGCGTCCATATAAGCCGGCCCAATGGTTGTGTCTGTCTCCCGTGTGAGGCAAGCACCATGGAATTAAAGTGTTGAATTGACGATCGGATGGATCGCAGACTCCTTTTGTGGTGGTGGCGCATTGGCATACGCCTTTCGGTGTTTCTTTTGCAGATTGTTTCTTCGTCCTGAGAATTAAAAATAAGCATGATTGGTGACTAATTGATTGTCAAAGTGACATACGTCAAATTGACAGATGATTTGGCTTACCTGTGCGGGTAGCGAAGTTTGTTGGTGAAATTGCCGTCGCGCAGCTTGACGACCATGTTGGGTAAGTCGCGCCAATCGCTGCCGGCCGCTAATGGGATGTGCGCCATCCTCGCTTCGACCAGTGGCGCCATGTCTTTGCATATGTGGTCCTTGACGATGGTGCAGGCGGCTCCTCCGCGCATTATCCTCTGGAAATGCGACATCGGTTCTCCATCATAGGGCAACTCGCGTTTCGAGGAGCCATTACGGATATCGGGCAGATCAGACATGGCGTCCCGCACCGATATCGTCCTGAGCGGCGCCGAAGACGTCCATTTGGCACCTGCAACCAAATTATTAAAGTCCCACCATTTTCTTCCAAAACTGATTTTGTTCAAATCTTTACGTAACCATCCCAAAACTTAAAGAAGGACATCAAAATTGATAAAAAAGCAAAATAATTGAAGTCCTACTATCAGAACCCAGCACCATTAGCATATTTCCTTCAAAAATTTTAATAAATTGAATCAAATTTCTTTCAGAATCATCTTAAACCATCAATGGTGACCTCAGAAATGATGCAAAAACAAAATAATCAAAGTCCTACTATTAGAACCCAGCACCATCCACGATTTTCCTTCAAATTTTTTTACCAATTTGCTCAAAACGTTTCCTACTATTAGAACCTAACACCATATTCGATTTTCCTTCAAATCTATAACTTACCATTAGTGTATCTATGGTTGCCAACTTGCACCGACAGCTGACATCCTCTTTTGTTGAAAACGTGCAAGGGTTCCGGATATCTGGGCAACTTGTATCCGGGAGCTGCGGCCAAAACGATCAACCTCCGTCTGGTCTGAGGCACCCCGTAATGTCCGGCCTGCACCACCCCAAACGTCACCTGGTAACCCATAGCAACCAAACATCTCAACGTCAATTTGAGCACGAGACTCTTCTTAAACGAGACGAAATTCCTCACATTCTCCAGGATGAAATATTTGGGTCTGAAATCAATCAATTAATTACTGTCAAACTGACAGTTACGTGACGTACCTGTAGTAATCGCAGTAGGATAGATAGGAAACGATTAGGGAATTCTTGAAGAGGGAGTATTGGCCCGCATTGAATCGGTTCATACCGGAAAAACCTTGACAGGGTGGCCCGCCCACCAACATCTGCACCTCCCCTTTTTGCGGAAGACACTTATCCTTTCCTTCGCCGGCCATTACCTGTCGCAGGATGTCGTTGCAATCGTCGGTGTAGACTTTGGTGTCCGGATTGTTCAGCTTGAAAGCTTGCGCCGCCGCCGGTTCCTTCTCGATCTATCAGATAAAAACGTTAACAATTTTAGCTCCTCCCACTTATTATTTACTTACAGCCCAATTAGTGACCGCGATACCGGCCTGATGCAATCCTTCCGATAATCCCCCGCAACCTGCGAAGACATCCATGCAACGCAGCGGTTCTTCAACTTTCTCCCATAAAGGCGCAATGTCGGGGACGTTGGTTTCCACTTTGCTACTTTTACCTTTGCCCTTGCCTGAATTAACAAATAATCTAGAATCAAATTGGCAACATTGTTAATTATTCGTACCTTTGCCCTTGCCGGCCTGTCCGATTTTGACGGCGGATGACGGGACGTCTTCGTAGCAATGCGATTTCTTGTTGTAGGAGCGAGTGAAGTAGAAACGGTTCGGTCCGAGCTCAATCCATTCGCTGGCCGGCACGTCCAGGATGTCGCCGTACGCTATGTGGCATTTACCGGTTACGTCATCAAACGATACCGGTTTTTCTGCAAGTAATTGTTTTGTCATTAACATTCAATTTTGAGTAAAACATTATTTTATGAGTTTATCCCACCGACTGCGCCAAAATCGTGTCTATTTTAAATCGTTCAGAGTCGCTTGTTTTTATTGCAACACATCCATAGCACCGTTATGGATTTGCCTATATTTGCTGCAACTTGAGAAGAACAAGCTTTTGGCGCATTCGGTAGGATTCGAAAAAAAACGCAAAATTTTTTTCACACAAAAAATGCAATTCTAATCATTCTTTGACACATTTGGAGTGTGGCTTCATGTCAAATATCACAAGAAAAGAACATACACGCTTTTGGCGCAGTCGGTAGGATTTGCAATAACTTGAAATGTTTTTGTAATAAACAATTAAATTGTAGAAAAAATACTTTATAACAATGGTCGTAACGTCAATGTCATGAAATTTATTATAATAATCTACCGACTGCGCCTAATTTGTTTTTTGTGATTTCATACAAAAAATACCAAGCAATTTTTTTTAATCAACTTTATACAAAATTAAGTTTGTTGCTAGATCAAAATGTTCATAATGACAAAAGTCTTGAGCGATTTTTTTAGGTTTAAAGAAATAAAATCTATTTTCTTTACAATTTTCGTTGGTTTTCATACAGAAATCGTTTTTCTTAGACGATAATTGAATTCCGTACATTTTTTATAAATTTGAGAAAGTAGAATTCAGATTTAAGACAATAAAACGCGTATTCCTAAGCGATTTTTTGTCATTTTCACGTTGGGCTAATTTTGACGGATTTAACACAGTTTTATTAAACTTCAATCGATCAATTTTACTTAGCCAAATTGACAATTCTTGCGTTATTGGTACATTTTAAACAAAAGTTGCGCTTTTTTTGATCGATTTTAATCTATTTTATGAAATGCGTAAGCGATTTGTGGCAGTTTTCATTTAAAAATTATGTTTTCTGAGCGATTTTTATACAATAGGTTTGTTTTTATAAGCAATTTATTGTAATTTTTAGGTTTCTTGAGACATTTTTGACTGATTTCATATTTTTCTGAACAAATTTTATAGATTAGAAAAATAAAATGCATCCAATGAGCGATTTTTATCGGATTTCTAACAAAATTCATTTGTATGAGCGATTTTTTTGTTTTGTTTGTTTTCAATTTGTAACTGTAATTTTCACAATAAATGTGTTCTTTAGACAGTTTTTGATGTATTCGTTGTAATTTTTGCATTGAATATATTTCTTTAGACAATTTTGACGGAATTCTGAACGATTTTTGTCAGATTTCAATACAAAATTGCTTTATTCTAAGCGATACTTTGCAATTTGTACATCTGTTAGCGATTTTTGACAAAAAGTGCAATTCTTTGACATTCATTTAAATATTAGACTCGTCCCCCCTCCTCCCCAGTTTAAACTACTGTCACGCAATCAATGCACTTAGTGCCCCCGAACACCCGGCCTTCTGTTTATGTTCAATTGATTGGATTTATCAATCTAAAGAAAAGCCAATCTTTGAATCACCAACTCTTGAGTGAAGGGGCGGAATCCCCAGTTAAAACTACTGTCCGCAATCAATGAATTGTGTGCCCGCCTGTGTGTTTGTGAACAAGAAATTAGATCACTAACACTTGGGAGGGTGGGCGGGTACCCCAGTAGAAACTACTGTCCTACAATCAATGAAATTAGATCCCGCCCACCCACCTAAGTGATTGTGAAGAAAAAATTGGATCACTAACACTTGGGTGGGTGGGCGGGAACCCTATTAGAAACTACTGTCCCGCATTCAATAAACTTAGAGTCCGCCCAAGTGTTTATGAACAAGAAATTGGATTACCAACATTTAGTTGGGTGGGCGGGAACCCCAGTAGAAACTACTGTCTTACAATCAATGAAATTAGATTCCGCGCACCCACCTAAGTGATTGTGAAGAAAAAATTGGATCACTAACACTTGGGTGGGTGGGCGGGAACCCCAACTAAAACTAATGTTCCATAATCAATAAACTTAGTGCCCGCCCACCCAGCCAAGTGTTTGTGAACAAGAAACTGACTTTCCAACACTTGGGTGGGTGGGCGGGAAACCCAGTAGAAACTACTAACTCACAATCAATGAATTTAGTGCCCGCCCAAGTGTTTTTGAACAAGAAATTAGATCACCAACATTTGAGTGGGTGGGCGGGAACCCCAACTAAAACTAATGTTCCATAATCAATGAACTTAGTGCCCCGCCAGCGCCACCCAAGTGTTTGTGAACAAGAAATTAGATCATAAACATTTGGGTGGGTGGGCGGTAACTACAATTAAAACTACTGTCCTGCAATCAATAAACTTAGTGCCCGCCCAAGTGTTTGTGAACAAGAAACTGGATCACCAACACTTGGGTGGGTGGGCGGGAACCAAAGTAGAAACTACTGTCCTACAATCAATGAAATTAGATCCCGCCCACCCACCCAAGTAATTTTGAAAAAAAAATTGGATCACTAACACTTGGGTGGGTGGGCGGGAACCCCATTAGAAACTACTGTCCCGCATCTAAAACTAATGTTCCATAATCAATAAACTTAGTGCCCGCCCACCCGCCCAAGTGTGAACAAGAAACTGATTTTCCAACACTTGGGTGGGTGGGCGGGAAACCCAGTAGATACTACTGTCCTACAATCAATAAACTAAAATCCCGCCCACCCACCCAAGAGATTGTAAACAAGAAATTGGATCACTAACACTTGGGTGAGTTGGCGGAAACCCCATTAGAAACTACTGTCTTGCATTCAATAAACTTAGAGCCCGCCCAAGTGTTTGTGAACAATAAATTGGATCACCAACACTTGGGTGGGCGGGCGGGAACCCCAGTAGAAACTACTGTCCTACAATCAATGAAATTAGATTCCGCCCACCCACCCAAGCGATTGTGAAGAAAAAATTGGATCACTAACACTTGGGTGAGTGGGCGGAAACCCCATTAGAAACTACTGTCCCGCATTCAATAAACTTAGAGCCCGCCCAAGTGTTTATGAACAAGAAATTGGATTACGATCATTTGGGTGGGTGGGCTGGAACCCCAGTAGAAACTACTGTCCTACAATAAATGAAATTAGCACCCGCCCACCCACCTAAGTGATTGTGAAGAAAAAATTGGATCACTAACACTTGGGTGAGTGGGCGGGAACCCCATTAGAAACTACTGTCCCGCATTCAATAAACTTAGAGCCCGCCCAAGTGTTTGTGAACAATAAATTGGATCACCAACACTTGGGTGGGTGGGCGGGAACCCCAGTAAAAACTACTGTCCTACAATCAATAAAATTAGATCCCGCCCACCCACCCAAGTGATTGTGAAGAAAAAACTGAATCACTAACACTTGGGTGGGTGGGCGGGAACCCCATTAGAAACTACTGTCCCGCATTCAATAAACTTAGTGCCCGCCCAAGTGTTTGTGAACAAGAAACTGGATTACCAACACTTGGGTGGGTGGGCGGAAACCCCAACTGAAACTAATGTTCCATAATCAATAAACATAGTGCCCGCCCACCCGCCCAAGTGTTTGTGAACAAGAAACTGTTTTTCCAACACATGGGTGTGTGGGCGGGAAACCCATTAGAAACTACTAACTCGCAATCAATAAACTTAGTGCCCGCCCAAGTGTTTTTGAACAAGAAGTTGGATCACCAACATTTGGGTGGGTGGGCGGGAACCCCAACTAAAACTAATGTCCCATAATCAATGAAGTTAGTGCCCCGCCCACCCACCCAAGTGTTTGTGAACAAGAAATTAGATCACTAACACTTGGGTGGGTGGGCGGGAACCTCAATTAAAACTACTGTCCCATAACCAATGAACTTAATGCCTGCCCAAGTGTTTGTGAACAAGAAATTGGATCACCAACACTTGGGTAGGTGGGCGGGACCACCAATTAAACTACTGTCCCAGAATCATAGAAATTAGTGCCCGCACCATTTTTTGTGAACAAGAAATTAGATCACCAACACTTGGGTGGGTGGGCGGCAACACCAGTAGAAACTACTGGTCCGAAATCAATAAACTTAGTGCCCGCCCACATGTTGGTGAAGACGAAATTGGATCACCAAATCTTGGGTGGGTGGGCGGAAAACCAAGATGAAACTACTGCCCCACAATCAATGAACTTAGAGCCCGCTAAAGTGTTTGTGAACAAGAAACTGGATCACCAACACTTGGGTGGATGGACGAAAACCTAAGTTGAAACTACTGTCCCACAATCAATGAACTTAGAGCCCGTTTACGTGTTTGTGAACAAGAAATTGGATCACCAAATCTTGGGTGGGTGGGCGGAAACCCAAGTTGAAACTACTGTCCCGCAATTAATGAACTTAGTGCCCGCTCATGTGTTTGTGAACAAGAAATTGGACCACCAACACTTGGGTGGGTGGGCGGAAACCCAGTTAAAACTACTGTCTCGCAATCAATGAACTTAGTGCCCGCCCAAGTGATTGTGAACAAGAAATTGCATCACAAACACTTGGGTGGGTGGGTTGTGACTCCAGTTCCATCAACTGTCTCGCAATCAATAAACTGCGTGCCCGCCCAAATGTTTGTGAACAAAAAATTGGATCACAAACACTTGGGCGGGAACCCCAATTGAAACTACTGTCCCGCAATCAATTAACGACATGCCCCGCTCAAGTGTTGCGAATAATAAAATGGATCTCAAACACTTGGGTGTGTCGGTGGGAACCCCAGTTAAAACTAATGTCCCGCATCAATAAACTGAGTTCCCGCCCACCTGAAGTGTTTGTTAACAAGAAATTAGATCAACAATACTTAAGTGGGTAGATGTTAACTCCAGTTGAAACTAGGGTCACGCAATCAATGAATTGAGTATCCAACCCAACTGTTTGTGAAAAATAAATTAGATCACAAACACTTGGGTGGGTGGGCGTTAAGTTGAAACGACGGTCCTCCAATCAATAAACTGAGTCCCCGCCCACTCACCCAACCGTTTGTCATCAATGGATTTGTCACCCTACCTTTCCCAATCTAGTGACAGTTGACATTTGCAAAGAGAAGAAAATCCAATTTCTGGATCTCAAACACTTGGTTGGGTGGTCGGGCACTTCAGTTAAAACTAATCGCTTGCAAATAACAAACCAATTACGAAACCCGCCTGCCATTTTACTTTCTTTTTTATTTTTATGGGATACATACAAAAGAGATTTAATACAATAAAAAGCATTTTCTGAGCGATTTTTGAAAAACTGCATACAAAAGTCCTAAGCGTTTTTCTCAAAAATTCGTTGTAACTTTTACATTAATTTCATTCAATAAGCTAGGTTTTGACAAATTTAAAGATAAAATGGATTATGTAAGCGATTTTTGGTAGATTTCATACAAATTTCTGAGCGAATTTCGAAGATTTTATACAAAAAACACGTTTTTCTAAGCGATTCTTTAATTTTCAGATTAAATGCGCTTTTTAGGAAAATAAAATGCATTATCTAAGCGATTCATGACAGGTTTCATATAAAACATGCGTTGTCTGAGCGATTTTAGTCGAATTTTATACAACAATTTGGTTTTCTAAGCGATTTTTTGACGGATATCATGTAGATGCGTTTTTATGAGCAATTTATGTCAAACTTTCAAATTAATTGCGTTTTCTTAGCTACTTTTTGATTGATTTAAAAGAATAAAATGCATTATATAAGCGATTTATGGCAAGTTTCATATCAAAAATTTATTTTATGAGCGATTTTATAAAAAACGTTCCATTTTTCTTAGCGATTCTTTGAATTTTTTCATATTAAATGCGTTAATTGGGCTATTTTTGACAAATTTAAGATCATAAAATGCATTTTATGGGCGATTTTTGTAAAATTTTATTTTTTTTGAGCAATTTTTATAAATTGAATCAATTAAAATGCATTCTCAGTGCAATTTTTGTAGAATATCATACAATATGTGCTTGCAGAATTGAATCTTTCACATTTTTGATAAATTTTTACAGATTTAAGAACACAAAATGCATTTTCTGAGTGATTTTTATAATATCTAAACTTTTTTTTTTAATTTAAACATTTTTAACTCGATTTACCTTCGTCACTGTAGAAAACATGATTCAAATCCGATTGGTAGGTAAGGAAAACGCCTTTATGTGTATTCTCAGGTCGATAGAATTTCCTAACTTTGATCCTAATGTCCGCCCCCTTTTCACTAATCTCTTCAATCATTCCGATACAAAACGGTTGCGGTGTTTCTAAATTGGAACCCTTAACGTTATCCGACGTCTTGCGATAATATTCTGGATACAACTCAACATCAACGGGTCCATCCTTTTCATCCTCGTAACTGAAATCCGGTTGTGTTTCGAAATTGAAAGTTTCAGGTTGGAGATAGACGCCGCTGCCTATGCGATAGGTTTCGCCGCGCCAGGTCACCGAACCATTTTCCAGTTTGGGGGTTTCCGATTTCTTCTTCAATTGTTTATGTCTGAAAATTAGGTTATGTTAATAATAGTCAGCGGGTGATCGAATGTATGGCAACCTGCACGAACTGCATGGTGAGTTTAAGGTTTCCGTGTCGACATCCTCCGGGCGGAGATCTTCGAAGCGCGCGCAAGCCGATTCGTAGCGTTTTGAAAAGAAGAAGTTTTCGCCGTCGTCGTCGAGCTGCGTTGAAAGACAGTCGAAGCCTCCGTTCGTAGCCCAATCTTTCGCCAATCGTCTGTACTCGACCTGAAATGTCAAAATTGAATAATCAAGTGGGCGGAGCTTGATTGAGTTAACACTCACCTGCGCTCTACGCACGATGCTACCCAGCGGACAGTTCTCGCAATTGTCGATCATGAAAATTTCGCGGGGATCAGAAGTCTCCCCTAAAACGGTATCCGCCCCCCGGATGAACATATGGGCGTGGAAAGTAGGACCTTGAATGGCTTGATCCCACATATAGCACACTTTGGCCACCAACAACGGATGATCGGGAATGCTCGGATTGAGCATGACGTAATCACCGGCCGTAATGATAACGTCACCTGAAATTTTGACAAATGTCAGATTATTTGACAGTTCTCATTTTGTATGACAGATTTTTTAAGCAGTTTTACGTACCAACTTGTGCGGCGCTATAATACGTCCTTCCATTATGCACCTGGTCAGCCTCACCGATCCATTTAACAGTGTGAATAATCCTCTTCGAACACGGCAGATCTTCGGGATCCTCCGTTTTGAGATCGGTTTCATCTTCATCTTCATTATCGGACTCCTCGGCCGCTTGAATGGCCATATTGGGACATCTGCGTTGTTTGCAAGCTTGCTTAGAACGACCGCTTCCACCAAACTTGAGCATATCGCGACAATGATTACACGATCCGCAATCTGACAACTGGCAGGCCTCGCAGACGCCGCATCTCTTCTTCTTGGGTCCCTTAACGTCCTGCACGCTGCTTGCTATTTGTTCAGTGAAGAAGGATTCGAAGACGCCCTTAACGAGATCGGTAGTGGTCGCCATGCTCCATTTAGGTTGTTCCGTTTTCTTCCTGATTCCCTAAAAAAAGAATTTTGCCATTTTTTTGTCCGATTGATACCAAATATATAGCTCAAATCATCACAAATAAGCTCAGAACTAATGTAGCAACAAAACAATCAAAGTCCTACTATTAGAACTTAGCACCATTAGCAATTTTGTTTCAAAATTTGTCTTCAATTTAATCAAATCTTGTCCAAAATGATCCCAAACAATCATAAGTAACCTCAAAATTAATGTAACAACCAAACAATTGAAGTCCTACTATTAGAACCTAGCACCATAAGCAAATTTGTTTCAAATTTTTTTATCATTTCAATCAAATCTTGTCCAAAATTATGTCAAACTATAATAAGTAACCTCAGAATTGATGTAAAGACAAAACAATTGAAGTCCTACTATGATAACCTCAAACTTCATACCTTATTATCCACTCTGGTCATCCATTTCCTCTTCTGAAACGTAACTCCGGCAATTTTAACCAACTGCCGCATGCATGGAGCTGTGATAAGAGGCTTCTCGTCCCCTCCATCGGCAGCAGAATCAAAACTGACAACCTAAAAATATTAAATTAATAATTATAGATTCTAATTTAGCTTAAGTTACCTGATCACAAATAAACTGAGCATGTCGTAACAGACTCTCCTCAGTAACAGCTTCATCACCGGATGACTGCAATTTCAGCAATAAATCTTCGTAAGTTGGTGATTGCCACGATTCATCCAGCAGGAATTCGATGACCAATTTTGATAAGGCTATTTTCTGACTGACGATTTTCATTAAAGGTTGGTAGTCCTGAGAAGGGGTCATAAGATAGTATTCAGCATAAGCGGTGCTGAAACCGACTATGGCTTTTTCGCCACCATCGAATCCTGCTATGTACCTGAGGAAATTTTGAGATTACAAAATTGTTTTTGGGATGATATTTTCGATGACCAATTAGTGTATTTCGGTTTGAAATTATGTAAATATTGCTAAAATAGTAAAATTAAATTGTTGGGCAATTGCATTTTTGAGGTTAGGATGATTTTTATTGAATAATGAATTTATCACTAAAAATACCAAAAAACGCTTCAAATAAATTTTATAGAAAATACAATTCTGCTTAAAATTATTTTAATATGAATTTTCAAAATTTTGCAAAATAAGTCGATTAATTACAGTTTTTTGATAAAATTTTCAAACAATTCATTTTTTTTCAAGTTGCCAATGAAAATTTCAAAAAATGCTTCAAATAAATTTTGTCGAGATTTCAAATCTGCTTCAAATGTTTCATAAAAGCATTTTCAAAATTTCCCAAAATAAGCAAGTTATGTGCAGTTTTTCGGTAAAATTTAAAAAAAAATCAGTATTACAAAGTTATCACTAAAAATATCAAAAAATGCTTCACATAAATTTTGTGGATAATTTAATTTAGCTTAAAATGTCTCATAAATACATTTTCAAAATGTTCCGAAATAAGCGAGATATGTGCAGTTTTTTGGTAAATTTTCAAAAAATTCAGTATTGCTAAGTTATTACTAAAAATTTCAAAAAATGCTTCAAATAAAATTTTTGGAGAATTTTGTTTTGCTTAAAATGTCCCATAAATGCATTTTCAAAATTTCCCAAAATAAGCAAGTTATGTGCAGTTTTTCGGTAAAAAATTCAAAAAATTCAGTATATCTAAGTTATCACTAAAAATTTCAAAAAATGGTTCAAATAAATTTTGTGGAGAATTTTGTTTTGCTTAAAATGTCCCATAAATGCATTTTCAAAATTTCCCAAAATAAGCAAGTTATGTGCAGTTTTTCAGTAAAATTTTCAAAAAATTTAGTATTACCAAGTTATCACTAAAAATTTCAAAAAATGCTTCAAATAAATTTTGTGTAAAATTTAATTTTGCTTAAAATGTCCAATAAATGCATTTTCAAAATGTTCCGAAATAAGCGAGATATGTGCAGTTTTTTGGTAAATTTTCAAAAAATTCAGTATTACCAAGTTATCACTAAAAATTTCAAAAAATGCCTCAAATAAATTTTGTGTAAAATTTAATTTTGCTTAAAATGTCCAATAAATGCATTTTCAAAATGTTCCGAAATAAGCGAGATATGTGCAGTTTTTTGGTAAATTTTCAAAAAAATCAGTATTACCAAGTTATCACTAAAAATTTCAAAAAATGCTTCAAATAAATTTCATAGAAAATTCAAATCTGCTTCAAATGTTTCATAAAAACATTTTTAAAATTTCCCAAAAGAAGCAAGTTATGAGCAGTTTTTCGGTAAAATTTGCAAAAAAATCAATATTACTAAGTTATCACTAAAATTTTCAAAAAATGCTTCAAATAAATTTCATAGAAAATTCAAATCTGCTTCAAATGTTTCATAAAAGCATTTTCAAAATTTCCCATAATAAGCAAGTTATGTGCAGTTTTTCGGTAAAATTTTCAAAACATTCAATATTACCAAGTTATCACTAAAAATTTCAAAAAATGCTTCAAATAAATTTCATAGAAAATTCAAATCTGCTTCAAATGTTTCATTAAAGCATTTTCAAAATTTCCCAAAATAAGCAAGTTATGTGCAGTTTTTCGGTAAAATTTTCAAAAAATTCTGTATTACAAAGTTATCACTAAAAATTTCAAAAAATGCTTCACATAAATTTTGTGGATAATTTAATTCTGCTTAAAATGTTTAATAAATGCATTTTCAAAATTTCCCAAAATAAGCAAGTTCTGAGCAGTTTTTCGGTAAAATTTTCAAAAAAACCTCTATTACTAAGTTATCACTAAAATTTTCAAAAAATGCTTTAAATAAATTTTGTGGAGAATTTAACTTTGCTTAAGATGTCTCATAAATACATTTTCAAAATGTTCCGAAATAAGCGAGTTATGTGCAGTTTTGCGGTAAATTTTCAAAAAATTCAGTATTACTAAGTTATCACTAAAAAATTCAAAAAATGCTTGAAATAAATTATATAAAAAATTTAAATCTGCTTAAAAAAAAATCAAAATTTTCCAAAATAAGCGAGTTTGGATTAAAAAAATTAAATAACTTTGTTAACTTTAAAGATATCATCGAAATATATATAGGATAATTTGTAGATATCATTATTGTGGACAAAATTTATTTGAACCACTTTTGCCTAGAATGCCTTATTTAGGAAATATGATAATTATTTTGAGGTTAGACTGCATTTTTATCAAATAACTTTCTTATCTTTGAAGATATCATCTAAATATCTTTAAGATAATTTGTAGATATCAGTATTGTGGACAAAATTTATTTCAACCATTTTTGCCTAGAATACTTTATTTAGGAAATATGATAATTATTTTGAGGTTAGGATGTAATTTTATTAAATAACTTTCTTATCTTTGAAGATATTATTAAAATATCTATGATATAATTTGTAGATATCATTATTGTGAACAAAATGTATTTGAACCACTTTTGCCTAGAATGCCTTATTTAGGAAATATGATAATTATTTTGAGGTTAGTCAGCATTTTTATGAAATAACTTTAGTTATATTTGAAGATATCATTAAAATATCTATGATATAATTTGTAGATATCATTATTGCGGACAAAATTTATTTGAGCCTTTGTTGCCTAGAATGCCTCATTTAGGAAATATGATAATTATTTTGAGGTTAGGCAGTATTTTTATAAAATAACTTTGTTATCTTTGAAGATATCAATAAAATATCTCAAAGATAATTTGTAGATATCATTATTGTGGACAAAATGTATTTGAACAACTTTTGCCTAGACTGCCTTATTTAGGAAATATGATAATTATTTTGAGGTTAGGATGTAATTTTATTAAATAACTTTGTTTCTTTGAAGATATCATTAAAATATTTATGACATAATTTGTAGATATCATTTTTGTGAACAAAATTTATTTGAACCACTTTTGCCTAGAATGCCTAATTTAGGAAATATGAAATTATTTTGAAGTTAAGCAGTGTTAATCAAATAACTTTCTTACCTTTGAAGATATCATCCAAATATCTATAAGTTAATTTGTAGATATCATTATTGTGAACAAAACTTATTTAGATCATTTTTGCCTAAAAAGCCTAATTTAGGATAAAACAATTATTTTGAGCTTAGAATGATTTTTATTGAATATCTTCGTTATCTTAAAAGATATCAACAAAACATCTATAATATAATTTAAAGATATTTTAATTGTAAACAAAATTTATTTAAACCATTTTATCCTAAAATGCTTATTTAAAGAAATATGATTTTGAGGTTAGAATTTATTAATTAATTCTATTAGAACCTTACCAAGCATTAATAGGTCCCAAATCGTGTCCGGCAATTCCACCTTCAGGAGCATCATCATCCTCATAAACCGGTTTAATATATCCAGAAAAATAAAGCAATTTATTATCTTCAATAATACCAGAATCGAATGAACATAAATGACCATTTTTATCGTAAACAGAGAAATGAGTGATCTAAAACATAAAAGATTAAATAATTGCTACGATTAATTAAAACAATTACCTTATTAGTAGGCCGTTCATCTTGTTGATTCATATCAGTTTCATTACCGGTAAATAGAAGCAATTTTTCATCCGTAAGTGCAACATATTCTTCAACTGAATTATTCGGGTGTCCATTGTATAGCAAAACATCGTCAGAGTATTGTTTGCATATTTTACACTTTTCTGGTTTGATTGTATTGGTTTTTGGTAATATAACTTCATTTTTAATAGTTTGAAGGGTTTCATTCGATGATTTCAATCGTTTGCTTTGACTTTCTTCCTCATCTTCATGGTTTGATTCTATTTTCACTGATTCGACCATCGTGATGGTATTAAATATTCAATTCATTAGTTAATAATCAAATTGGAAGGATTTTTATGATAATAATAAACGGCCACCACCTGTTGCTTTAATTAGGCGGGAAATTGTAACGTGAAGTTGGAAGTAGTTGTTGCCAACCAAGTTTTGTTTTTAAATTGACCTGAAGTTAGTTGTGTTTAAAAAGAGGGGAAAGTATTCTAATGCTCCTTCATTTTAGTCTAACTTCAGGCTGGTGCTTTAAAGGTCGTTTCACGTGGACAATTTACCTGTCCTTAGAATGTTTTTAAGTATTTTAACATTTAATGATTAAAAACTGTGCAAAAAAACAATTTACTTTAGTTTGTATAGATATGCAACTTTGTTAGCACACAAAAGTGATTATTTGGTTGCCTAGTTGTCAACTAAATAAAAATTTGGTAAATTTAGATTTAGAATTATCTCAAAATATTAATGTGCAGTTAATAGAAGTAAAAGAAACACTAAGTTTAGTAACGCATTAACATAGACAATACTAATTTTATTTAGCCACAGTTGACAACACTGATTGTCATTAATCAAATCACAGCAAACTTCATTCTATACATTAGTGAGCGTCCCTTTAATATAAAATTAAACAAATAAAAGCATAATTATGGCAATTCGCACATTCGGCGATAAGCCAATTAGTTTCCAGCTTGAAGAAAATGGTGACTATTATTGCGTTGGATCAGAGGTAAGCTTAATTAAATTAAAAAAATCAAAAGTAAGGTTATGTTATTGTTTGCACCCAGGTCGGCAATTATCTGCGCCTGTTCAGGGGCTCCCTTTACAAACGCTACCCTGGCATGTACAGAAGATCCATAACAAATGAAGAACGCAAACGATTAATTGATCTCGGTCTCAGCCAACACGTTCTAGCCAGCAGCGTTTCATTATTACGATCAAGTGAAGTCGAAGATATAATCGAAGGCAATGATGAGAAGTAATTAATTTATATTAATCCCATTAGGTTTTTAATTATTTTATTTTAAGATATAAAGCGGTTTCCGTACATACTTCAGATCCACCTTTACCGAGGGAAGGTAAATCGAAGAAGAATATGGCTTGGGTGCCGTCGCTTCCAAATTCATCTCATTTGGATGCCGTACCTCAAGCTACTACAATTAATCGCAATCGGGTTGCTTCAAAAAAGGTAGAATTTAGTTAATTTATGCAAATTTATTAATTTTAATTTTTAGGTTAGAACATTTCCTTTATGTTTCGACGATAGCGATCCTCAAGTTCATATTGATAATTCTTGTCATAATGAGTTGCTTGTACCCATACGACTCGATATGGAAATTGAGGGGCAGAAATTGCGCGATACTTTTACTTGGAATAAAAATGGTAAGTTAGGTTAGGAAATTCAAAATGGCCGCTTAGCATATTACCAACTGTAAAAAAATTTGGTTAAGTTATTTTTTAAAATTAATTATTGCTTTTAAGAAAGTTTGATCAGTCCCGAGCAGTTCGCTGAGGTGCTTTGCGATGATCTTGATCTCAATCCATTGACATTTGTGCCGGCCATATCACAGGCTATAAGGCAACAACTCGAAGCATTCCCTAATGAGCCACCTGGTATCATTGAAGACAACTGCGATCAACGTGTTATCATTAAACTCAACATACATGTTGGTAACACTTCTTTAGTTGATCAGGTAAGTTTGAGGTTATGTCATTTTGATATAAGTTTTTTTATCATTTTGACACGTCATTTTGACATTTTAGTTTTTTTATTATTTTGACATCAGTTTTGTATAATTTTGACAGATGTCAATTTTAAATAAATAAATATAAATCAAATAAAAAGTCATTTTGACATATCAATTTTTAATCAGTTTGACAGATGTCATTGTGACGGATGACATTGATTTTTTGACATTTAATCATTTTTGTTAGGTTGAATGGGATATGTCGCAGAAGGAGAACAATCCGGAATATTTTGCGAATAAGTTGTGCGCCGAGCTGGGTTTAGGCGGCGAATTTGTGACGGCGATTGCGTATTCGATAAGAGGACAACTGTCGTGGCATCAGAGGACGTATGCATTCAGTGAGGCTCCGTTGCCTACTGTTGAGGTAAGTTCACTGTATTATCACAATAATTTTTGACAGATGGCGTCAAATTCAGATGGAAATTTTGACAGTCGGCGGCAATTTTTTAATTTTTTTTAATAAGGTTCCGTTCCGTCCACCGAGCGAGTCCGATCAGTGGGCTCCGTTCTTGGAGACCCTCACCGATGCCGAGATGGAGAAGAAGATCCGCGACCAGGACAGAAATACGAGACGCATCCGACGTCTGGCCAATACGACGCCTGGCTGGTAAATACCAATATTATGATTTACATCTTGTGATCACGAACTATACATGCGGGGGTTGTAGTAGACTGAGCATGAAGTGTATAGGACGTATCAACTAATTTTGTGCTGTGCGTGCGCACGGAGAATAAATACCGTTTAGATTTTAGAGAGCTACATGATTCGATTATTTATTTTATATATTATATATAAATGGTGTAGTGCATGGTCCGTACAAGAACACTAGATTTTATTTATTTATTTGGGAGGGATTGTATTTATTTATTATTTATTTATGGCTTAGGCATAGTTTTAGTGTTGTACCGTTTTTTTGGTGTTTTGTTTAGTTGGTTGCGTCGTAATTTGAGGCAAGAATCTAAAATTAAAAATACGGAAAGTATCAAACTTTCCTAAAATTTGAAAATAAGAAAAAAATGTTTTATTAAAAAATTACGAAAACTTTATTTTGACGCAAAATTTACGAAAATTTGATCTAAAATTAATTAAAAAAATACGAGAAGTTTGTAAATTCATAAAATACGAAAAAATCTCGTTAAATCTTAATTTGATCCAAAATTAATAAAAAATACGAAAAGTTTGGTTGTTACAAAAATTACGAAAACTTAATTTTGACCCAAAAATTACGAAAATCTCTAATTGACCAAATTAAAAAAAAAATAAAGTGTGATAGAAAAATATACGAAATCTTCAATTTCCAAAAGTTTCCGAAAATTTACGAAAAATTTTGGTTGGTCCAAATTTACGAAAACTCATAATCCAAAATTTACGAAAATCTTTAATTAATTAACGAAAAGATGAGCTTGATCTCAAATGTCTAAAAATGTATCGTAATTTTTCATTAATTCAGTTTAGCTCAAAATTTTGACTCGTAAATTACGAAAAACCTATTTTAGCCCAAAATTTATAAAAATACGAAAAATTTAGTTTTTAAAAAATGTAACAAAAATTGTTTGCTACAAATTACGAAATATTGAATTTTACAAAAAAATATTTTTTTTTACAATTTTCAATTTGGTTCAATTAAGGAATACGACAAAAAGCCTTCTTTTTAAATTTTTGGACATATTGAAAAAAAGAATACGAAAAACATATTTACGAAAACCTTTTTTACTTTAAATTAATAAAAAAATAAGTTTTATCCAAAATTTACGAAAATGTATAAAAAATTATTTTTTTTTATTTTGACTTAAAAAATACGAAAAAATTTATTTGACTCAAAATTTATAAAAAATACGAAAAGAAATTTGATTCCAAATTGAATAAAATAATGAAAATGTTGGCTTAAAAAAAATATTTACGAAAACCTTTTTTTTACTTAAAATTATTAAAAAACTCAGTTTTATCCAAAGTTTACGAAAATGTCTAAAAATATGTTTTGTTTTCATTTTGACGAAATATTTATTTGCCTCAAAATTTACGAAAACTTCTTTTTGTCTAAAAATTTGAAAAAAACTTATTTTGGCTCAAAATTTATAAAAAATACGAAAAGAAATTTGATTTAAAGTTGAAAACAAAAATGGAAAGTTGACTAATTTCGTATTTTTTTAATTTTTGGACATTAAAAAAAATGATGAAAACCTTTTTTACTTAAAATAAAAAAAAAAAAAATTTTGGCCAAAAATTACGAAAAACTTATTTTAGCTCAAAATTTATAAAAATACGAAAAGTTCAGTTTGGCCCAAAATTAATAAAAAACAAAATACGAAAAAAAAAAATTGTGCAAATTTGATTCAAAATTTTGTTTGTTTCAAAACAAATTAAATTAAAAAAAATTATTCATTCTGAAAGTCAAAATTTACGAAAACCTTAATTTTTACCCAAAATAAAAAAAAATGTTGACTAAATTTACGAAAGTATTATTATCCGTAATTTACGAAATTCTTTTTTTTTGCTCAAAATTAGATAAAAAATGCAAAAAAATGTTGGGTCTGTATTTACGAAAACTTCAATTTGACTCCTAAATTTTACAAAACTTCAAAATTAATTTTTTAACACAAAAATGCATGCACTAAAAGTCAAAATTTACGAAAGTTTTATAATACGAGAAATTCATAGAGCTTACGAAAATTTAAATTGACCCAATATATACGGAAACCTTTTTTTGACTTAAAATTAAATTAAAAAAAAAATAAAAAATTTAGTTAGTATCTAAAATTTACGAAAAGATTATTTTGGTCTCAAATTACGAAAAATTCAGTTGAGCTCAAAATTTATTTCAAAAAAAAAAATGTTGTTTTGTTTAGTTATATTGATAAATTTACGTAAATCTTATTTTTAGCTAAAGTTTATGAAAACACAAAATTTATAAAAATTACGAAATCAAATAAAAAAAAAGACAATTTGGCCAAAATTATCAGTTTGATTTTATTTAAATTACGAAAAATTTAGATTAGTTCAAAATTAATTTAAAAAAAAAACTAACAAAAATTGATTATTTTGATGAAACATTTTTTTTTTCAAAAATTAAAAAAAAATACGAAAATCTTGGTTTGATCCATAATTTACGAAATGTATACAAAAAATCAAGAATTTCTATTTTCACTCAAAATTTTACTTAAAAAATACGAAAAAACGAAAAAATTAGTTTGGCCCGAAATTAATTTAAAATACGAAAAAATTTGACTCAAAATTTACAAAAATATGTTTACTCAATATTCATAAAAAATACGAAAAAAAATTTATGAATTTTTTTTTTTATTAAATATTATTTAAAAAAAATTATTTTAAATTTTTAAAGATCTTAATTTGGCTCAAAATACGAAAATTACGAAAAACTTAATTTTATCTAAATTTAACGAATTTTATAAAAATTACAAAAAAAATCAGGTCTCTAAAATTAATTTAAAAAAATACGAAAAAATGTAAAATTAAAAATTTACGAAAACCGAAAATGTATAAAATTATTTTTTTTTTAATTTAAAAATACGAAAAAATTTATTTGACTCAAAATTTACGAAAACTTCATTTTGTCTAAAAATGTTGAATTTTATTTTAGCCCAAAATTTATAAAAAAATATGAAAAGAAATTTGATGCAAAATTGAAAAAAAATGTACGAAACTTTTTTTTTACTTAAAATTAATAAAAAAATCAATTTTATCCAAACAAAATTTACGAAAATGTATAATTTTTTTTTTTAATTTTGAAAAATACGAAAAAATTTATGAAAACTTCATTTTGCCTAAAAATTATGAAAAACTTATATTAGCTCAATTTATAAAAAATACGAAAAAAAATTTATACAAAATTTACAAACAAAAATTAAAATGTTGACTAATTTTGTATTTTTTTAGTATTCGGACAAATTAAAAAAAAAAATTACGAAAACTTTTTTACGAAAAGCTTATTTTAGCTCAAAATTTATAAAAATACGAAAAGAAAATGTTGACTAATTTCGTATTCTTTTTAATTTTTAGACAAAAAAATAGAAAAAAATTAAAAAATTTCTTTGAAAAATACGAAAAAGTTTTGTTTGCCTCAAAATTTACGAAAACTTAATTTTTCCAAAAATTACGAAAAGTTTATTTTAGCCAAAAATACGAAAAGAAATACGAAATATTCAGTTTGTTCCAAAACAAATTGAAAAGAAAATGTTGACTAAATTTGTATTCTTTTTAATTTTTAGACAAATTAAAAAAAAAATTACGGAAAAAAATTGTCAAAGTATTTTTTTACTTAAAAAAATACGAAAAAGGTTAGTTTGCCTTAATCAAATGTACGAAATATTTTTTTTTACTTTAAAAAATACGAGATATAGTTTGCCTTAAAATTTACGAAAACTTCATTTTGCCCAAAAATTACGAAAAAGCATAAAATTTATAAAAAACGATTGCAAAATAGCTTAAAATTATTTTTAAAACAAATAAAAAAAATTATGAAATTTGATTCAAAATTTACGAAAATCTTATTTTTACCTAAAATGTATAAAAATACGAAATATTCAGTTTGTTCCAAAACTAATTACGAAATTCTATTGCCAACCATTTTTTTCGTATTTTTGGACAAATTAAAAAAAAATGTTGACTGAAAGTCAAAATTTACGAAAATCTTTGTTTTTACTTAAAATTTATAAAAAAATTTAAAATTTTGTGAACAAATTTACGAAAATCTCAAAAATAAAAAAAAATTGTTATCTCAAAATTTTACCTAAAATTTATGAAAAATACGAAAACTTTTCAAAATTTATTTAAAAAAAAATTGTTTGCGTAAATTGACCCAAATTTTACAAAAACCTCATTTTTACCCAAATATATAAAAATTCAGTTTGGTCCAAAATTTACGAAAAATTTAAAAGTTATACAAAAAAAATTAGTTTGGGCCAAAATTTACGAAAACCTCAAATTTACGAAATAATTAATAAAGGAATACGAAAAAAGTCTTTAAATTTATGAAAACATCATCTATTTCGTAAAAATTGATTTGGTTCAAAATTAAAAAATACGAAAAAAAAAAAAGTTAACTAATTTAGTATTTTATTTTTAAATTTTGGACAAATTTACGAAAACCTAAAATTTATTTGATCCAAAATTTTCGAAAATGTATAATTTTTTTTTTAATTTAATTAAAAAAATACGAAAAAATTTATTTGGCTCAAAATTTACGAAAACTTTATTTTGACTAAAAATTACGAATTACTTATTTAGCCCAAAATTTATAAAAATACGAAAAGAAATTTACGAAGTATTTAGTTTGTTCTAAAACAAATTGAAGAAAAATCAAAAAGAAAATGTTGACTAATTTTGTATTAATTTTTGGACAAAATAAAAAAAAATACAAAAAAATTGTTGGCTCCGAAAGTCAAAATTTACGAAAACCTTTTTTACTTAAAATTCATAAAAAATCATTTTGATCAAAAATTTACGAAAATGTATAAAATATTATAATTTTTTTATTTTGACCTAAAAAAATACGAAAAAATTTAGTTTGGCTCAAAAATTCCGAAAAACTTATTTTGGCCCAAAGTTTATAATAAGTACGAAAAGTTCAGTTTGGCTCAAAATTATTTTAAAAATTATTGGTGCAAATTTTTTTTTCGTATTTTTGGACAAATTAAAAAAAATGTTGACTCTGAAAGTCAAAATTTAATAAAAATCTTATTTTTTACTTAAAATTAAAAAAAAATGTTTTGTTACATTGATAAATTTACGAAAACCTTATTTAACTAAAATTTACGAAAATCCAAAATTTATAAAAATTACGAAATTTTTACCTAAAAATATGACATCATTTAAAATTTAAAAATAAGATTTTTTTAAATTATATTAAAAATTAAAAAAAAAAATAATAATTTGGCTCAAAATTTACGAAACTTTTAATTTGGCTCAAAATTTACGGAATTTTTTTTTTTGGTATTTTTTATAATTTTTGGGCAAAAACAGAAATTTATAAAAAATACGACAAAAAAAATAATTTGACTTAAAAAATACGAACAAAAAATGTATAATATTTAATTTTACGAAATCATTGATTGACTCAAAATTTATAAAAATTACGAAAAATTTGTTGGTCCAAAAGTCAAAATTTTATTTTTTACTAAAAATCTGTTAAAAAAATACGAAAAAATTTCTTGACCAAAAAATGTCAAGTATCGTAAGATAACTAAAGTTTTTACAACAAAAAACTCAAAAAATGTAGTTTGCCTCTAAATTTACGAAAAACAAAAACAAACTCAGTTGTTCAAATTTGTGCCCAAAATTTACGAAAAACTTTTTTTTATCCAAAATGTTAAAATATTTCAGTTTGATACAAAAGAAATTGAAAAAAAAATGTATCCAAAATTTAAATTATTGACTTTCAAAATTTCAATTTAACCCAAAATGGATTTAAAAAATACGAAAACCTTAGTCCAAAATAAATTTTACGAAAATCTAGTTTAGTCTAATATTTACGATATCTTGACTGAATTGATCCAAAATTCACAAAAATTTCAATTTGGTTCAAAATTTACGAAATTTTCAAAAAAATAAAAAGTTACGAAAACCTCAAATTCTAAAAATTTGAAAAAAATACGTCAAATAAGTTCAATTTGATTTAAAAATGACCAAAACTCAATTTGGCCCAAAATTTACGAAAATGTTTATTTTACTCAAAACTTCAAAAATTTTTGTTATGACTCAAAATACGAAAAAGTTTGTTTGGTTCTAAATTAACAAAAACTTCAATTTGACTCATTTTTTTTTTAAATACGAAAAAATAGTAAAAAAATCAAAATTAGTCAAAAAATACGTCAAATTGTCTTTAAATTTACGAAAATTTCAATTTGACCCAAATTTTACGAAAACCTCAATTTGACTAAAGTTTTACAACAACCTAATTTTGATCAAAGTTTTACAAAAACCTCAATTTAATTCAAAATTTACGAAATTTTACCCAAATTTTACATAAACCTCAATTGACCTAATTACGAAACCCACATGGCTCAAAATTTACGACCAACCAAAAAAATACCTGTAATTTACTGTTTAGATTGTCTGGCTCCCTAGTGTTCTTGGCTTTAATTAATTAATTAATTATTTATTACATATTATTATTAAAAAAATATTGGGGGGATGGACTGTCTGATAAAATGGATTATTTTTTACAGCAAATTCAAACAGACTAGGCATAACTAGAGCTAACAAACGCAATCAAGACACAACAAAAAAAATATAATATTATTAACAAACTTTCATTTGTAGGCGAAGAACTTCCCCATTTTCTTTGTACATTTTATTTTATTTTTTATAAAAAGTATTAATTCCGAATTGTGTACTCGATGATTTTTATAAATAAAACACTTATTTACACCATGTGCGTCCTCCGGTTTCCCTTTTTTGTTTTAGGTTAGCCAAATAGAAGAAGAGGAACAATTTAATAAATATTTGACAGCTGTCATTTTGATACCAACCTTACAATTTAGTCCATATTTTTGACAGCTGTCATTTTATTTTACTTACACTTTTGACAGCTGTCACTTTATCAATAATTTTGACAGATGTCATTTGATAAACTTTTTTGACAGTTTATGAACAGATTTGACATTTTTTTAATACATTCGACAGATGTCATAATAATATAAATCTTTATTTTATAAAATATATACAAATAGTAATAATAATAATATTAGTAATTATGGTAATAAAAACAGATGAGTAAACACTACAGGTAATAATACACACACGTGATGCTGACGCAGTTCCTTGAAAAAACGAAGAAACCCAATGGTAAGTAGGACGGACCGAGTATACATAAGTATTTTGACGCCCCAAAAAATTAAATTCAATATGTTTTAAATTAGATTATTTTAAACCGATTTGATCATTGCAGGCGTTAAAAATTGTATGCCCAAAAATTAAAAATGTTGCCCAAAAAATTTTAAATCATTTTTTCATGCTTTCTAGATCATTTTGAACAAATTTTATTTATTTAGGTGGTCAAAATTTAATTTGGAATAAATAATTTAAGCAAACTTGGTTTAAGTTATGCCCAAAAAATTGTAAATTATTTTTTTATAATCTTTAGATAATACTGAATCAAATTAATGAACTTGGGTGTTTCAAAATTGATGCCAAAATTTTTTTTCTGATTTAACATTAATGACCAAAAAATTTCAAATCAAATTTTTATGATTTTTAGATCATTTTGAACACAATTTATTAATTTAGGTGGTCAAAGTTTAATACTCTGAATATATAAATCAAGCAATTTTGCTTTAAGTTATGCCCAAAAAATGTATATTAATCAAAATCGATGCCCAAAAAAATTCAATGTAATTTTTTATGATTTTTAGATTATTTTGAACACAATTTATCAACTCGGGCGATTGAAAATTAATACTCAGTATAAATAATTTAAGCTTAAGGTTTAAGTTATGGCCAACATTTTTTTTTATAACCTTTAGATAATACTAAATCCAATTAGTGAATTTAGTTGTCCCAATATTGATGCCAAAATTTTCCACGATAACAAAATCGATGCCTAAAAAATTTCAATATATTTTTTTATGATTTTTAGATTATTTTGTACACAATTTATCAACTTAGTTGGTTGAAAATTAATACTCAGTATAAATAATTTAAGCAAACTTTGTTAAAGTTATGCCCAAAAAATTTTTATATAATTTTTTATAATCTTTACATAATACTGAATCAAATAAGTTAACTCAGGTGTTCCAAAATTAATCCCAAAATTTTCCACAATATCAAAATCGATGCCCAAAAAATTTCAATATAAAATTTTATGATTTTTAAATTATTTTGAACACAATTTATTAAATCAGGCGGTTGAAAATTAATACTTAGTATAAATAATTTAAGCAAACTTTGTTAAAGTTATGCCCAAAAAAATTTAAATTATTTTTTTATAACTTTTAGATACTACTGACTCAAATAAGTTAACTCAGGTGTTCCAAAATTAATCCCGAAATTTTCCACAATATCAAAATCGATGCCCAAAAAAATTCAATATAATTTTTTATGATTTTTAAATGATTTTGAACACAATTTATTAAATCAGGTGGTTGAAAATTAATACTTAGTATAAATAATTTAAGCAAACTTTGTTAAAGTTATGCCCAAAAAAATTTAAATTATTTTTTTATAACTTTTAAATACTACTGAATCAAATTAATTAATTCAGGTGTCCCAAAATTGATGCCAAAATTTTCCGCAATATCAAAATCAATGCCCAAAAAAATTCAATAAATTTTTTTATGATTTTTAGAGTATTTTGAACACAATTTATCAACTCAGGCAGTTGAAAATTAATACAAACTTGGTTTAAGTTATGCCCAAAAAAATGTAAATTAATTTTTTATAACCTTTAGATAATACTGAATCAAATTAATTATTTCAGGTGTCCCAAAATTGATGCCAAAATTTTCCGCAATATCAAAATCGATGCCCAAAAAAATTCAAACAATATTTTTAAATTCCTTAGCTAATTCCAATGAAAATTTCATAATCAAGGTCATCAAAAATTAAATATACTCGGTAATAAAGACCTTTTTAAGATCAGGAACACTTCCCGCAAAATACTGTCCCGTCCTACTTGAAGGTAAATCTAAAAAAGTACCCTCCATATTATGTTGAAGAAATTCAACAGCTACGTTGATAGGTTTTCGACGTTCTTCCGTAGACATAAAAGAATTCGAACGTTGCAAAACGCCATAATCACTAACATACGCTTGAAGATTTTCTAGCGAACGTTTTGAATTGGATCGTTTGATTTTGAAATTAGTTCCTAAATCGATACTGCTACCACGACTCAATTTTCTTGTTGATTTTTTGCTGCTTTCATTCTGATAAAATTCAAAATCACAATTAGCCTCCGTTGTAATTGAATATGAGCTTTCAGTACTCATAGTATCAAAATTCTGTTGATTCACCGAATCTGTAAAATACTCATCATCGGAATCTATACTCAAAACAGGACTCTCTTTGAATTTATTCAAATTGCTTTGCAATTCGTTGAGACTATCGTAGCTTTTACTGAGCCGTAAATTGTTTCGATTGTTGTAATCACGCATCGGAACACCTAGCGGTAGTTGCTGTAAACTATTCTGACTCAAACTAGTATGACGTAAATAAGGTTTGAGTTGACTTTGAGAAGTTACATTCAAATTATACACAGAATTACGTATCAAATCGGAATTCGAGTTGTAATTTATGTTGGTAGAACTGTTGCAATGTGATTTATCACAATTGGTGCATCTGTAATTGCCTTTTGCCATTCTATTCAAATTAGTTGAGTGTAGACCCAAATTTAGGATGTTGCTGTCGAGTTTGATGGCTGAAATTAGATTGAAATGTTGTTATTGATGTTCTGATTTATCAGAGATACCAACCTCTGGGTTCGTTGTTGTGTCTACGATAGTTGTGGATGACTGGTACTCTACCATCGATACTTGTGTATAGTGATCCATTTGTTATTGGGAATTTGTGGTCGCTTGGGAATATTCTTCCGCCTGGAGTGCGATCCGGTAACATTTGGTTGGTTTCCAAGCTTTGTGGTTGGGATCCGAAATGACGAAATTTTCCATCCAATCCCACTAAAAATAAAATTTATGTTAGTATATGGATAAACAATAGTTAATGTAAGTTTTGACAGTTAAACGTCATTTTTGACAATTAAACGTCACTTTTGACAGTTAAATTTGATTTTTTGACAGCTAAACGTCACTTTTGACAGTTGACATATTTTTGACAAATAGAGGTCATTTTGACAGCTAAACGTCACTTTTGACAGTTGACATATGTTTGACAAATAGAGGTCATTTTGACAGCTAAACGTCACTTTTGACAATTAAATTTGATTTTTGACAGCTAAACGTCACTTTTGACAGTTGACATGTTTTTGACAAATACAGGTAATTTTGACAGCTAAACGTCACTTTTGACAGTTAAATTTGATTTTTGACAGCTAAACGTCACTTTTGACAGTTGACATATTTTTGACAAATAGAGGTCATTTTGACAACTAAACATCACTTTTGACAGTTGACATATTTTTGACAAATAGAGGTCATTTTAAATGTAATTTATAAATAGCAATTCGTAACTCTGATTAACAATAATAAAATGATTCACATACATTGATATGCGATTACGCGAGGTGTAAATACAACAACAATAGCGACGCGATAAGATAATGATTAATGCAATCCGAGGAAACGATTCCGCAGTGCGTGTGAAATATGGGTGCAGGAAAGAGCTCCCTATATGGACTAGAGGAGGATGTCCTCCGTGATTACGAAGAACTAACATATCTGAATCGAGTTGAAATATTAAGGTAAGTTTTTATGAAATTGTAACTGATTAATTTTAATGTTTTCTCAAGTTTGTTAAAGACATTTACAAAAAGCGAAAACGGAGGTGCCAACTTTGATTACAGACATCGCGTTGATTTTGAATGTATCATGGAACAATTTCCGCAAATTGGGGTAAACTAATTAATATTTACATCTGTCATTTATTAATATTTTTTGTTTAGACTAATCCCTTCAAGGATAGGATCTATGAAGTCTTTAGTTCGCTTCAAGATTCCTGTTTTGGTTTTGAAGATTTATTGGATCTCTTTTCTGTTATGTCGGAACGCTGCCCGGCTAAAGTCAAGGCCGCTTGGGCTTTTCGCATTTTTGGTAATCTACTTCCTAACTGATAAGGATTATAAATTAAACTGATAAGAAGGCGCTTGCTTTTGTTTGTAGCTGATCATAAATTAATTTAGATTATGATGTTTTTGTTTCTATTTATAGATTTTGATGAAGATGGCGGTGTTGGGGAAGAGGATATTATAAAGGTTATCGATAGGATAACGCAGGGATACAATGTAGATGATCCAAGTCGATTGATATCAAGGGAACAGAAAGTGGAAATTGCTAAACTTGTAAGTGATTTGTTTTGTTGTGAGAATTTTCAGCATAGCTTGCTTATTAATGAAAATTTGGCAACAATGTATATAAATAAAATTATTCAATGATTATCTGGCAACAATGTTTATTTGAAACAATTTTTAAGAAAAGCTACAATTAAGGTGGAAAGCGTATTTTCTAATTTTTCAGCATAGCTAGCTTATTAACGAAAATTTGGCAACAATGCATATAAATAAAATTATTAATTGATTATTTGGCAACAATGTTTATTTGAAACAATTTTCAAGAAAAGTCATTATTAAAGCGGAAAAATGTATTTTGTAATTTTAGTAATTTAGTTGAATTTTTTAGCATAACTTGCTTATTAATGAAAATTTGGCAACAATGTACATAAATAAAATTATTTATTGATTATTTGGCAACAATGTTTATTTGAAATAATTTTTAATAAAAACAATATTTAAGGAAGAAAATTGCTTTAAAAAGCGACTTCCGGTTTGACCGGAACCTAATCTTAAAAGTTTGAATTTAGTTGTAAAATACTTTTTTATAAGTTATCATAGAAAATTGGACTACTTTCAGTAATGTATTCTAAATTATTTTATTTTCAAAAAAATTACTTCCGGTTTTGTATTAAATACAACTTCCGGTTTCTCAGAAGGCAAACTAAATCTTTGACTGCAAAATTGAACCAATTTCTGTTTTAAATAGATTAACAAATAAAGCAACTTCCGGTTTTAGCAGAACATTAATTTCATAACTACTTCCGTTTAAACCGGATAATAAATTATTTGATTGTCTAATCAATCCTGATTATAGTATTGTTTTCCCCGTTGAAATATCTTCAAAATTGGCGAAGTTATGAGCAATCAAAGTTTGTACTTACCGAAATTCATTCAATCTTACCGATAATATTATCGGTAGAATATCGGTTATACCGAAAAAATTATAGTTTTTATTTATTATCTCTGGAGTTATTGAAGTTAGCCAAAAAATATTTTAACAAAAATTGTTGCTGATTAAATTTTACAACTTAATATTTATAAAGTAATTCTATATTGTGTCAATTTGGTTGTCAAAATAGTCAAATTGTCATTTAAGTCAAATCAATTACAATGAAATTTTGAATTATTTTGAAATATATAATAGATACATAACAATTCTATTTGGAAAATTTGTAGATAATTTAGGTATCTATTAAAAATGTTAATAAGGCAATTCAGAATTTTGACGTTTAGTTGTCAAAATTGACAAATTATAGTTTTTGTCAAATTGCTTTATGATAGATTTTGATTAATTTAACAAAATCTATGATAGATACATGAAAATTGTATTTGGAAAATTTGTAGATAATTTAGGTAACTATTAAAAATGTTAATAAGGTAATCTGGAATGTTGACGTTTAGTTATCAAAATTGACAAATTATGATTTTTTGTCAAATCGCTTTGTGCTAGAATTTAATTAATTTATCAAAATCTATGATAGATACAAGAAAATTGCATTTGGAAAGTTTGTAGATAATTTAGATATCTATTAAAAATGTTAATAAGGTAACCTAAAATTTTGACGTTTATACTGTCAAAATTGACAAATTATATTTTTAGTCAAATTGCTTCAGTCTAGATTTTAATAAATATATCAAAATCTATAATAGATACATGAAAATTGTATTTGGAAAATTTGTAGATAATTTAGGTATCTATTAAAAATGTTAATAAAGTAATCCAGAATTTTGACGTTTAGTTGTCAAAATTGACAAATTATATTTTTAGTCAAATTGCTTCAGTCTAGATTTTAATAAATATATCAAAATCTATAATAGATACATGAAAATTGTATTTGGAAAATTTGTAGATAATTTAGGTATCTATTAAAAATGTTAATAAAGTAATTCAGAATTTTGACGTTTAGTTGTCAAAATTGACAAATTATATTTTTAGTCAAATTGCTTCAGTCTAGATTTTAATAAATATATCAAAATCTATGATAGATACATGAAAATTGTATTTGGAAAATTTGTAGATAATTTAGGTATCTATTAAAAATGTTAATAAAGTAATCCAGAATTTTGACGATAAGGTTGTCAAAATTTACAAATTATGATTTAAATCAAAATGCTTTGTGCTAGATTTTAATAAATTTAACAAAATCTATGATAGATACATGAAAATTGTATTTGGAAAATTTGTAGATAATTTAGGTATCTATTAAAAATGTTAATAAAGTAATCCAGAATTTTGAAGTTTAGTTGTCAAAATTGACAAATTTTAATTTTTGTCAAATCGCTTAATGCTAGATTTTAATTAATTTAACCAAATCTACGATAGATACATAAAAAATGTATTTAGAAAATTTGTAAATAATTTAGGTATCTATTAAAAATAATAATAAGGTAATCCAGAATTTTGACGTTTTGGTAGTCAAAATTGATAAATTAGAATTTTTGTCAAATCGATTTATGCTAGATTTTAATTTATTTAACAAAATCTATGATAGATACATGAAAATTGTATTTGTAAAATTTGTAGATAATTTGGATATCTATTAAAAATGTTGATTAGATAACCTAAAATTTTGACGTTTAGTAATTAAAATTGTCAAATTTTGATTTAAATCAAATTGCTTTGTGTTAGATTTTAATTAAGTTAACAAAATTTATGATAGATATCAAAAAATTGTATTAGGAAAATTTGTAGATAATTTAAGTAACTATTAAAAATGTTAATAAGTTAATCCAGAATTTTGACGTTTAGGTAGTCAAAAATGACAAATTATATTTTTAGTCAAATTGCTTCAGTCTAGATTTTAATAAATATATCAAAATCTATAATAGATACATAAAAATTGTATTTGGAAAATTTGTAGATAATTTAGGTATCTATTAAAAATGTTAATAAGGTAATCCAGAATTTTGACGTTTATACTGTCAAAATTGACAAATTATATTTTTAGTCAAATTGCTTCAGTCTAGATTTTAATAAATATATCAAAATCTATAATAGATACATGAAAATTATATTTGGAAAATTTGTAGATAATTTAGGTAACTATTAAAAATGATGATAAGGTAATCCAGAATTTTGACGTTTATGTAGTCAAAATTGACAAATTTTATTTTTAGTCAAATTACTTTATGCTAGATTTTAATAAATTTAACCAAATCTATGATAGATACATAAAAATTGTATTTAGAAAATTTGTAGATAATTTAGGTATCTTTAAAAAATGTTAATAAAGTAACCCAGAATTTTGACGTTTATGTAGTCAAAATTGACAAATTTTAATTGTAGTAAAACTGCTTTATGCTAGATTTTAATAAATTTAAGCAAATCTATCATAGATACATAAAAATTGTATTTAGAAAATATGTAGATAGTTTAGGTATCTATTAAAAATGTTAATAAAGTAATCCAGAATTTTGACGTTTAGTTGTCAAAATTGACAAATTTTAATTTTTGTCAAATTGCTTTATGCTAGATTTTAATAAATTTAACAAAATCTATGATAGATACATGAAAATTGTATAAGGAAAATTTGTAAATAATTTAGGTATCTATTAAAAATAATAATAAGGTAATCCAGAATGTTGACATTTAGGTAGTCAAAATTGACAAATTAGAATTTTTGTCAAATCGATTTATGCTAGATTTTAATTTATTTAACAAAATCTATAATAGATACAAGAAAATTGTAGATATTTAGGTATCTACAAAAAATGTCAATAAGGTAATGGATTATTTGACTTTTAGTTTGTCAAAATTGACAAATTATAATCTGATTCAAATTGCTTTATTTTAGATTATAATAATTAAATCAGAATCTATGGTAGATATATAAAAATTCTATTTGGAAAATTTGTAGATAATTTAAGTATCTATTAAAAATGTTAATAAAGTAATCCAGAATTTTGACGTTTATACTGTCAAAATTGACAAATTATATTTTTAGTCAAATTGATTCAGTCTAGATTTTAATAAATATATCAAAATCTATAATAGATACATGAAAATTGTATTTGGAAAATTTGTAGATAATTCAAGTATCTGTTAAAAATGTTGATAAGGTAACCTAAAATTTTGACGTTTATACTGTCAAAATTGACAAATTATATTTTTAGTCCAATTGCTTCAGTCTAGATTTTTAAAAATATATCAAAATCTATAATAGATACATAAAAATTGTATTTGGAAAATTTGTAGATAACTTAGGTATCTATTAAAAATGTTTATAAGGTAATCCAGAATTTTGACGTTTATTATGTCAAAATTGACAAATTATATTTTTAGTCAAATTGCTTCAGTCTAGATTTTAATAAATATATCAAAATCTATGATAGATACATGAAAATTGTATTTGAAAAGTTTGTAGATAATTTAGGTAACTATTAAAAATGTTAATAAGGTAATCTAGAATGTTGACGTTTATGTTATCAAAACTGACAAATTATGATTTAAATCAAATTGCTTTGTGCTAGATTTTAATAAATATTTCAAAATCTATGATAGATACATGAAAATTGAATTTGGAAAGTTTGTAGATAATTTAGGTATCTATTAAAAATGTTAATAAGGTAATCCAGAATTTTGTCGTTTAGGTAGTCAAAATTGACAAATTATTATTTGGGCAAATTGCTTTTTGGTAGATTTTAATAAATTTAACAAAATCTATGATAGATACATGAAAATTGTATTTGGAAAATTTGTAGATAATTTAGGTATCTATTAAAAATGTTAATAAGGTAATCCAGAATTTTGACGTTTAGTTATCAAAATTGACAAATTATGATTTTTTGTCAAATCGCTTCGTGCTAGAATTTAATTAATTTATCAAAATCTATGATAGATACATGAAAATTGTATTTGGAAAATTTGTAGATAATTTAGTTATCTATTAAAAGTGTTGATAAGGTAATCCAGAATTTTGACGTTTAGTTGTCAAAATTGACAAATTATAATTTTAGTCAAATTGATTCAGTCTAGATTTTAATAAATATATCAAAATCTATGATAGATATATGAAAATTGCATTTGGAAAATTTATAGATAATTTAGGTAACTAATAAAAATGTTAATAAGTTAATCCAGAGTTTTGACGTTTAGGTAGTCAAAATTGACAAATTATTAATTTAGTCAAATTGTTTTATGCTAGATTTTAATAAATTTAACAAAATCTATGATAGATACATGAAAATTGTATTTGGAAAATTTATAGGTAATTTAGGTATCTATTAAAAATGTTAATAAGGTAATCCAGAATGTTGACGTTTATACTGTCAAAATTGACAAATTTTAATTTTTGTCAAATCGCTTAATGCTAGATTTTAATTAATTTAACAAAATCTATGATAGATACATGAAAATTATATTTGGAAAATTTGTAGATAATTTAGGTATCTATTGAAAATGTTAATAAGGTAATCCAGAATCTTGACGTTTAGGTTGTCAAAATTGACAAATTATGATTTAAATCAAGTTGCTTTGTGCTAGATTTTAACAAATTTAACAAAATCTATGATAGATACATGAAAATTATATTTGGAAAATTTGTAGGTAATTTAAGTATTTATTAAAAATGTTTATAGGGTAATCCAGAATTTTGACGTTTATACTGTCAAAATTGACAAATTATATTTTTAGTCAAATTGCTTCATTCTAGATTTTAATAAATATATTAAAATCTATGATAGATACATGAAAATTGTATTTGGAAAATTTGTAGATAATTTAGGTATCTATCAAAAATATTAATAAAGTAATCCAGAATTTTGACGTTTAGTTGTCAAAATTGACAAATTTTAATTTTTGTCAAATTGCCTAATGCTAGATTTTAATTAATTTAACAAAATCTATGATAGATACATGAAAATTGTATTTGGAAAATTTGTAGATAATTTAGGTAACTAATAAAAATGTTAATAAGTTAATCCAGAATTTTGACGTTTATACTGTCAAAATTGACAAATTATATTTTTAGTCAAATTGCTTCAGATCAGATTTTAATAAATATATCAAAATCTATAATAGATACATAAAAATTGTATTTGGAAAGTTTGTAGATAATTTAGGTATCTATTAAAAATGTTAATAAGGCAATTCAGAATTTTGACGTTTAGTTGTCAAAATTGACAAATTATAGTTTTTGTCAAATTGCTTTATGATAGATTTTGATTAATTTAACAAAATCTATGATAGATACATGAAAATTGTATTTAGAAAATTTGTAGATAATTTAGGTATCTATCAAAAATGTTAATAAAGTAATCCAGAATTTTAACGTTTAGTTGTCAAAATTGACAAATTTTAATTTTTGTCAAATCGCTTAATGCTAGATTTTAATTAATTTAACAAAATCTATGATAGATCCATGAAAATTATATTTGGAAAAGTTGTAGATAATTTAGGTATCTATTAAAAATGTTAATAAGGTAATCCCGAATTTTGACGTTTATGCTGTCAAAATTGACAAATTATTATTTGGGCAAATTGCTTTTTGGTAGATTTTAATAAATTTAACAAAATCTGTGATAGATACATGAAAATTGTATTTAGAAAATTTGTAGATAATTTAAGTATCTATTAAAAATGTTAATAAGGTAATCCAGAGTTTTGACGTTTAGGTAGTCAAAATTGACAAATTATTAATTTTGTCAAATTGCTTTATGCTAGATTTTAATAAATTTAACAAAATCTATGATACAAATTGTATTTGGAAAATTTGTAAATAATTTAGGTATCTATTAAAAATAATAATAAGGTAATCCAGAATTTTGACGTTTAGTTGTCAAAATTGACAAATTATATTTTTAGTCAAATTGCTTCAGATAACCTAAAAACTTGACGTTTAGTTGTCAAAATTAACAAATTATGATTTAAATCAAATTGCTTTGTGCTAGATTTTAATAAATATATCAAAATCTATAATAGATACATAAAAATTGTATTTGGAAAATTTGTAGATAATTTAGGTATCTATTAAAAATGTTAATAAAGTATTCCAGAATTTTGACGTTTAGGTAGTCAAAATTGACAAATTAATTTTTGTCAAATCGCTTTATGCTAGATTTTAATTAATTTAACAAAATATATGATAGATACATGAAAATTATATTTGGAAAATTTGTAGATAATTTAGGTATCTATTAAAAATGTTATTAAGGTAATCCAGAATTTGACTTTTAGATTGTCAAAATTGACAAATTATAATCTGAGTCAAATTGCTTTATCTTAGATTATAATAAATATATCAAAATCTATGATAGATACATGAAAATTGTATTTGGAAAAATTGTAGATAATTTAGGTATCTATTAAAAATGTTAATAAGGTAATCCAGAATTTTGTCGTTTAGGTAGTCAAAATTGACAAATTATTATTTGGGCAAATTGCTTTTTGGTAGATTTTAATAAATTTAACAAAATCTATGATAGATACATAAAAATTGTAGTTGGAAAATTTGTAGATAATTTAGGTATCTACTAAAAGTGTCAATAAAGTAATTCAGAATTTTGACGTTTTAGGCTGTCAAAATTGACAAATTAATTTTAAATCAAATTGCTTTGTGCTAGATTTTAATAAATGTCAGAATCTATGATAGATACATAGAAATTGTATTTGGAAAATTTGTAGATAATATAAATATCTATTAAAAATGTTAATAATGTATCCTGGAATTTTGACGTCTAAGTTGTCAAAATGGAAAAAGTGAATTTTGATGAATTTTGTTAATTATCTCTAAAGTTTATAAAGTCATCACAAATATTTTAGATGATAAATTGAAGATAATTGAATTATCTATCAAAAATATATAAATTATTTTGTCATAAAATGACATTTAAGTTGTCAAAATGACAATAAATGAGTATTTTGATGAATTTTGTTAATTATCACTAAAATTTATAAAGTTATCACAAATATTTTAAATGATAAATTATAGATAATTGAATTATCTATTGAAAATATTAAAATCATTTTGTCATAAAATGACATTCAAGCTGTCAAATTGACAATAGATGCGTATTTTGATGAATTTTATAGATTATCACTAAAGTTTGTGAAGTTATCACAAATATTTTAGATGATAAATTGTAGATAATTGAATAATCTATCAAAAATATATAAATCATTTTGTCATCAAATGACATTCAAGTTGTCAAAATGACAAAAAATGCGCATTTTGATGAATTTTGTTGATTATCACTAAAGTTTGTGAAGTTATCACAAATATTTTAGATGATAAATTGTAGATAATTGAATAATCTATCAAAAATATATAAATCATTTTGTCATCAAATGACATTCAAGTTGTCAAAATGACAAAAAATGCGCATTTTGATGAATTTTGTTGATTATCACTAAAGTTTGTAAAGTTATCACAAATATTTTAGATGATAAATTGTAGATAATTGAATAATCTATCAAAAATATATAAATCATTTTGTCATCAAATGACATTCAAGTTGTCAAAATGACAAAAAATGCGCATTTTGATGAATTTTGTTGATTATCACTTAAGTTTGTAAAGTTATCACAAATATTTTAGATGATAAATTGTAGATAATTGAATTATCTATCGAAAATATATTTAGAATTTTGTCATAAAATGACATTTAAGTTGTCAAAATGACAATAATTGCGTATTTTGATGAGTTTTGTTGATTATCACTAAAGTTTATAGAGTTATCACAAATATTTCAGATGATAAATTGTAGATAACTAAATTATCTATCGAAAATATATTAAGGATTTTCTCATAAAATGTCATTGAAGCTGTCAAAATGACAATAAATGCGTATTTTGATGAATTTTGTTGAGTATCACTAAAATTTATAAAGTTATCACAAATATTTTAAATGATAAATTGTAGATAATTGAGTTATCTATTGAAAACATAATCATTTTGTCATCAAATGACATTCAAGCTATCAAAATGACAAAAAATGCGTATTTCGATGAATTTTCATGGTTATCACTAAAGTCTACGAAGGTATCACAAATATTTTAGATTATAAAATGTAGATAATTAAATTATCTATCGAAAATATATAAATCATTTGATTATAAAATGACAAAATCATGTATTGAAGGTTAATACCAATTAATAATCCCAAGCCACCCAACAAAAATTCATTTATTGTCACTGACAATGTCATAGTATAAATCGCGAATTTAGGAAACGTTTTTTTTAATAAAAAAGCAAATTGCAGATCGATGCTGTCGTGTTGCATCGACTGCCGGCAACCAGTATGTCGAAATTGATGAACGCGAAAAGGGCTCGCAGAGTACAAGAAAGACATACATTGCGAGGACTTGGTTACACATTGGGAAGGACAATCGGACAAGGTACTTATAGTAAAGTATGTTTAGCTACAACCAACTTGGGCGATATTAATGATGAGAAGGTTGCTTGCAAAATTATCCATAAAAAATTAGCAGGAGATGAATTCATACGAAAATTTTTACCAAGAGAACTGGGAATCTTACGTCATATACAACATAAAAATATCGTAACTGTTTATAATATAATTGAAGTGCAAGATGTCATTTTTATTATTATGGATTACTGCAGGAATGGTGATTTGTTGGAATATATCAAGCAACAAGGACCCTTGAGTGAGGAAAGGGCGAAACTATTTTTCAAACAAATGGTCAATGCTGTTGATTATTTACACGATTTAGATGTCGCTCATAGGGATTTAAAATGCGAAAACATCCTCCTAACAGGCAATAATGTCATCAAGGTTGGAGATTTTGGTTTCTCCCGTAGTTGCATTGATAAAGCAGGCCAAGATATATTAAGCGATACTTATTGCGGATCGGCTGCGTATGCTGCTCCTGAAATCATTCAAGGAATACCGTATGATCCCAAAATGTACGATATCTGGGCGTTGGGTTGCGTACTTTACATTATGATATCAGCAACTATGCCGTTTGATGATACCAATATCAAGAAAATGCTTAAAAATCAACTCAATCGATCTTTGTGTGTTTCTGCGTTCAAATCATGGAAGAAGTATTGTATTCATTTGAGGAATTTGATTGCTTACTTATTGGAACCGGATGTAGATAGAAGGGCTACTATAAGTCAAGTTACTAATTGTATTTGGTTGCAGGATACTAGTGATGTCAATCTTTTGTACCAAGTGTCAGAAACTAGTCTATTTTAATGAAATAAATTCTAAAGCTATGTATTGGATTTTGATTAAAACTGGCAACGTTGCTTGGATATGTCATTTGATTTTTTTATAGGTGGCCATGATGCATTTTTTGACAGTCAAAATTATCAAAAATATTTGTGATAAATTTGTAAATTTTAGTGATCATCAATAAAATTCATCAAAATACGCATTTCTTGTTATTTTGACAACTTAAATGTCACTTTATGACAAAATGATTTTAATATTTTTGATAGATATTTTAATTATCTACAATTTATCATCTGAAATATTTGTGATAACTTTATAAACTTTAGTGATAATCAACATAATTCATCAAAATACGTATTTTTTGTCATTTTGACAACTTGACTGTCACTTTATGACAAAACGATTTTAATTTTTTTGATAGATAATTTAATTATCTACAATTTATTTTAAAATATTTGTGATACCTTTGTAAACTTTAGTGATAATCAAGAAAATTCATCAAAATGCTCGTCTTATGTCATTTTGACAACTTGACTGTCATTTTATGACAAAATGATTTTTACATTTTCGATAGATAATTTAATTATCTACAATTAATCATCTAAAATATTTGTGATAACTTTATAAACTTTGGTGATAATCGATAAAACTGAAAAAACGCATTTTTTGTCATTTTGACAACTTTACTGTCATTTTATGACAAATTGATTTATATATTTTTGATAGATAAGTTAATTATCTACAATTTATCTCTTAAAATATTTGTGATAACTTTAGTAATTTTAGTGATAATCAACAAAATTTATCAAAATACTAATTTTTGTCATTTTGACAACTTGGATGTCATTCTATGACAAAATAATTTAAATATTTTCGATAGATAATTCAATTATCTACAATATATCATCTAAAATATTTGTGATAATTTTATAAAATTTAGTGATAATCAACAAACTTCAGCAAAATATGCATTTGTTGTCATTTTGACAGAGTGAATGTCATTTTATGACAAAATGATTTTAATATTTTTGATAGATAATTCAATTATCTTGAATTTACCTCTTAAAAAATTTGTGATAATTTTATAAACGTTAGTGATATTCAACCATATTCTTGAAATTACGCATTTTTTGTCATTTTGACAGCTTAAATGTCATTTTATGCCAAAATAATTTACATATTTTCAATAGATAATTCAATTATCTACAATTTATAAATATTAGTGATATTTAACAATATTCATCAAATTAAGCATTTTTTGCCATTTTGACAGCTTCAATGACATTTTATGACAAAATCCTTTATATATTTTTGATAGATAACTTAATTATCTACAATTTATCATCTAAAATATTTGTGATAACTTTATAAATTTGAGTGATAATCAACAAAATTCATCAAAATACGCATTTTTTGTCATTTTGACAATTTAAATGACATATTATGACAAAACTTTTTCTGCATTTTAGATAGATAATTTAATTATCTACAATTTATGTTTGAACATTTTTGTGATAACTTTATAAACTTTAGTGATAATCAACAAAATTCATCAAAATACGCTTTTTTTGTCATTTTGACAACTTGATTGTCAATTTATGACAAAATGATTTATATATTTTCGATAAATAATTCAATTATCTACAATTTATCTTTCGAAATATTTGTGATAGCTTTATAAATTTTAGTGATAATCAACAAAATTCATTAAAATTTGCATTTTTTGTTATTTTGACAAACTTAAATGTCACTTTATGACAAAATGATTTGAATATTTTTGATAGATATTTTAATTATCTACAATTTATCATCTAAAATATTTGTGATAACTTTATAAACTTTAGTGATAATCATCAAACCTTATCAAAATACGTATTTTTGTCATTTTGACAACTTGGCAGTCATTTTATGACAAAATGACTTATATATATTCAATAGATAATTTAATTATCTACATTTTTTAATCTAAAATATTTGTGATAACTTTATAAACTTTAGTGATAATCATCAAACCTCATCAAAATACGTATTTTTGTCATTTTGACAACTTGGCAGTCATTTTATGACAAAATAGATTATATATATTCGCTAGGTAATTCAATTATCTACAATTTTTAATCTAAAATATTTGTGATAACTTTATAAACTTTAGTGAGAATCATCAAACTTCATCAAAATACGTATTTTTGTCATTTTGACAACTTGGCAGTCATTTTATAACAAAATGATTTATATATTTTCGCTAGGTAATTAAATTATCTACAATTTATAATCTTAAATTTTTTTTTGATAACTTTATTAATTTTAGTTATAATCAACAAAATTATTCAAAATACGTTTTTTATCATTTTGACAACTTGGCTGTCATTTTATGACAAAATGATTTATATATTTTCGATAGTTAATTAAATTATCTACAATTTGTAATCTAAAATATTTGTGATAATTTTATAAATTTTAGTGATAATCAACAAAATTCAACAAAATACCCATTTTTTGTCATTTTGACAACTTGACTGCCACTTTATGACAAAATGATTTATATATTTTTGATAGATAATTCGATTATCTACAATTTATCTATTAAAATATTTATGATAACTTTATAAATAAAGTGATAATCAACAAAATTCATCAAAATGCGCATTTTATGTCATTTTGACAACTTGACTGTCATTTTATGAGAAAATGATTTTTATATTTTCGATAGACAATTCAATTATCTACAATTTATCTTCTAAAATATTTGTAATAACTTTATAAATTTTAATGATAATAAACAAAATTTATCGAAATACGCATTTTTTATCATTTTGACAACTAAAATGTCATTTTATGACAAAATAATTGATATATTTTCGATAGATAATTTAATTATCTACAATTTATCTTTTAAAATAATTGTGATAACTTTATAAACTTTGTTGATAATCAACAAAATTCATTAAAATTCGCATTTTTGTCATTTTGACAATTTGACTGTCAATTTATGACAAAATGATTTATATATTTTCGATAGATAATTCAATTATCTACAATTTATTTTTTAAAATATTTGTGATAACTTAATAAATTTTAGTGATAATCAACAAAATTCATCAAAATGCGCAATTTTTGTCATTTTGACTACTTAACTGTCAGTTTATGACAAAATGATTTATATAATTTCGATAGATAATTCAATTATCTACAATTTGTCTTCTAAAATATTTTTGATAACTTTATAAACTTTAGTGATAATCAACAAAATTGATCAAAATACGCTTTTTTGTTATTTTGACAACGTGACAGTCATTTTATGACATAATGATTTAAATATATTTGATAGATATTTCAATTATATACAATTTATTATCTAAAATATTTGTGGTAATTTTATAAATTTTAGTGATTATCAACAAAATTTATTTAAAGTCGCATTTTTGTCATTTTGACAACTTGTTTATCATTTTATGACAATTTTTTTTTAATATTTTTGATAGATAATTCAATTATCTACAATTTATCTTTCAAAATATTTGTGATAGCTTTACAAACTTTAGTGATAACCAACAAAATTCATTAAAATAAGCATTTTTGTCATTTTGACAACTTGAGTCTCAATTTATGACAAAATGATTTATATATTTTCGATAGATAATTTTACTATGTACAATTTATAATATAAAATATTTGTGATAACTTTATAAATTTTAGTGATAATCAACAAAATTCGTCAAAATACGCAATTTTTGTCATTTTGACAACTTAAATGTCATTTTATGACAAAATAATTGATATAATTTCGATAGATAATTTAATTATCTACAATTTATCTTTTAAAATATTTGTGATAACTTTATAAACTTTAGTGATAATCAACAAAATTCATCAAAACTTGCATTTTTGTCATTTTGACAACTTTACTGTCATTTTATGACAAATTGATTTATATATTTTTGATAGATAATTTAATTATCTACAATTTATCTTTTAAAATATTTGTGATAACTTTGTAAATTTTAGTGATAATCAATAAAATTCATCAAAATATGCCTTTTTTGTTATTTTGACAACTTAAATGTCACTTTATGACAAAATGATTTTTATATTTTTCATAGATATTTTAATTATCTACAATTTATCATCTAAAATATTTGTGATAACTTTACAAACTTTAGTGATAAGCAACAAAATTCATCAAAACTTGCATTTTTGTCATTTTGACAACTTAACTGTCATTTTATGAAAAATTGATTTATATATTTTTGATAGATAATTAAATTATCTACAATTTATTTCTTAAAATATTTGTGATAACTTTAGTAATTTTAGTGATAATCAACAAAATTCATCAAAATACGCAGTTTTTGTTATTTTGACAACTTGACTCATTTTATGACAAAATGATTTATATATTTTCGATAGATAATTAAATTATCTACAATTTATCATCCAAAATATTTGTGATAACTTATACAAATTTTAGTGATAATCAACAAAATTCATCAAAACTTGCATTTTTGTCATTTTGACAACTTTACTGTCATTTTGTGACAAATTGATTTATATATTTTTGATAGATAATTTAATTATCTACAATTTATTTCTAAAAATTTTTGTGATAACTTTATAAACTTTAGTGATAATCAACAAAATTTATCAAAATACGCATTTTTTGTCATTTTGACAATATTAATGACATTTTATGACTAAATATTTTTTTCATTTTTGATAGATTATTCAATTATCTACAATTAATTTCTAAAAATTTTTGTGATAACTTTATAAACTTTAGTGATAATCAACAAAATTGATCAAAATACGCATTTTTTGTCATTTTGACAACATTAATGTCATTTTATGACAAAACAATTTTTGCATTATTGATAGATAATTTAATTATCTACAATTTATCTTTTGAAATATTTGTGATAACTTTATAAATTTTAGTGATAATCAACAAAATTCATTAAAATTCGCATTTTTTGTTATTTTGACAACTTGACTGTCATTTTATGACAAATTGATTTATATATTTTTGATAGATAATTTAATTATTTACAATTTATCTATTAAAATATTAGTGATAACTTTATAAGTTTTAGTGATAATCAACTGAATTCATCAAAATACGCATTTTTTGTCATTTTAACAGCACTAACTCGTAAATCAAACATTGGATTTTTGCACAGTTTGGCAACAATGTTTATAAATAGCATTGCTACCAACTGTGTAAATTGTATCCAATTCGATACGTCCAATTTTGATTAAAATCAATTTAGGTTGCTTCGATTGTATCAATTGTTAATGGTAAAGCTAATAAATCAAGTAGTAACTCGTAAATTAAACATTAGATTCTTGAACAATTTGGCAACAATGTTTCTAAGTACCATTGCTACCAACTGTGTAAATTGTATTCAATTTGATTCGTCCAATTTTGACTAAAATCAATTTAGCTTTCTTCGATTTAATGATGAAGCCAACAAATCAAGTAGTAACTTGTAAAGTAAATATTGGATTTTTGCACAATTTGGCAACAATGTTCTTGAATATCATTGCTACCAACTGTGTAAATTTTATTTAATTCGATACGCTCAATTTCAAGAATTTACACAAATTTCTATTGTTTCAGTTGCTGAAAGAAATGGATATAGAATCGAGCGGAAGCATCGGCCGCCTTGCTTTCGAACACGGCGTCGGAAAGATGTCAGAATTCTCACACGCTTTTTCCTTCCGGGCTTGAAACAACCATTTAGTATTACAATATAGTAGGCTTTTATAATAATTTAATAAATTTAATGAACAAACCTTGTGGCAACTTCCCTTCCACTTCTCTTTTATCGCTGCAGCGATACACAGTCGACACCCAATGACTGAAGCGACCATCAACTATACCCAAGCTGACTGGAATTAAGACATCTTGTAAGAGACCCAACCATAAAGCAGCAGTCGCCACGCTCCACGGCAACACCAAATTTGGAAACAGACACAGAACCTTAAAATAAAAAATAAAATTATTTTGACATTTGTGAACAATTTATTTGACATATGTCAAATTTTGACATATGTCAAATTAAATAACAGTTGGCACATGATGCCAACTTTCGTAAATTGAATAAAATAAATAAATTTCTTGCAATTAGAATGTGCGGTTAACTAATTGGGCCAATTCGTTTGTTTCGTAATCTAATTATCAACAGACGGCTGCGTCGTGTTTCATAATAGCTTATTAACAAAAAAAAAATGTGCAGAAACAAACGATAAGGATGACACTTTCGATTGTGCTTTCAAATTACTTATATTTAGTTGGCACAACCTAGATTAATTTTAAGTGCTTCGATTCAATTATATTTCTATTAACAATTGTTTTGTTGATATTTACGCTAGAAATAAATTCCAAGGCTGCGAAATGTCAGTTTGATATTTCACGTTTTGCGTTTCACAACAAATTTAATGCAAGAGTCGTGCGTTAAAAGCTATTAATAAAAATCATTTTTCACTCAAATTTTCTTGAATAGTCCCACACTAATCTGGGTCAGACTCTAATTAGTCTATCTCACGATTTAAATACCTAAATTATAAGTTTTGACATATGTCAATATGACTCGATTACATTTTATAAATTGGCGCACGCAACGGTGGTCACACATCCGAATCTAATTGCTTGCGTTAAAATAATAAAAGAAAGTGAAACTTGCACACGAAATAAATAAATGAAGATCGCCAGTTTTAATTGCGCGCATAATTAAAAACGCGTGCATCTAGTATGCGAAAGAAAGTGCCGCAATTGAAATAAAAATTTAAGTAGGCTTTCTAACCTCACTTGAGGTTAAAGGCTGATATCACCATTGTTTTTTTTTTATTTTGTACTTTTTTTCAAGGAATTTGATAATACCCCAGCGATGGATTGAATCGTGTCATCGTTTGTAGGAAACAATGGACAATCGCTTCCTCATTATTATGCACACGTCCCAGATATCCAGTTGGCGCAATTCATGTGCTCTCCTTGACAAATTTAAATCGAATCAGTGTAATGATCCGGTTGTTTCTGGGATTTATATTTTCTGTCAAATTAGTGCCAATTTTATGCTTTCCTTTTCTATTATGCTTTAGCCGACTAAATTGAACAATTAAACGGAAATCGCTTACTTCTAACGGCGCGCTTAAATGTTTATTTTTAATGAAACGAATTGTTTATCGTTGGAACAATTTGATATCACTTTTTTTTAGGTTATGTTTGTATTGTTGCTTAAAAAGCCCATATCTACTAACCGCTTCATTGAAAATTGATACAATTTAGTACCAATATACATTAAAATCATTAATACCAACTGTGTAATATTAATAGAAATTTGTAAGCTCAGTTTGTCATAACCTCAAATTATTAGACTTAAGTTAACTGATCTGTTACTTAAAAAATCATATCTACTAAACGCTTTATTGGAAATTGTTGCAATTTGGTACCAATATGCCTCAATATCATTAGTACCAACTCTGCAAAATTTATGTAAATCGGTACGCCCAATTTAATATATACTCCAATTGTTTGACTTAAGTAAATTAAGTTAAGCTTCCAGTATGTTGCTTCAAAAAATCATAACTTCTGAACGCTTCATTGAAAATTGGTACAATTTGGTGCCAGTATAGCTCAATGCTATTAGTACCAACTGTAAAAAAATAATAGAAATCTATAAGCTCAATTTGACATAACCTTCAATTGTTTGACATGACTGAATTGAGTTAGGCTTCGAGTATGTTGCTTCAGAAAATCATAACTTTTAAACGCTTCATTGGAAATTGATTTAATTTGGTATCAATATAGCTTAATATCATTAGTACCAACTCTGCAAAATTTGTTTAAATTGGTACGCCCAATTTGATATAACCTTTAATTGTTTGACTTTAGTGAATCGAGTAAGGTTTCCAGTATGTTGCTTCAGAAAATCATAACTTCTAATTGCTTCATTGGAAATTGATTCAATTTGGTACCAATATAGCTCAATATCATTAGTACCAACTCTGTAAAGTTTGTTAAAATCAGTACGCTCAATTTGGCATAACCTCCAATTGTTTGACATAAATGAATTAAATTAAATTTGTTCACCTACCCATCCAAGTGTTTGTGAGCAAGAAATTGGATGACAAACACTTGGGTGGATGGGCGGAAACTTTTAGTCAAAACTACTGTCCTTCAATCAGTGCCCTGCCCGCCCACCCAATTGTTTGTGATGCAATTTTTTGCTCACAAACATTTGGGTGGGCAACGCTAATCCAAACCACACGCCATCTACATCTAAACTTAGTACCCGCCCACCCACCCAACTGTTTGTGATCCAATTTCTTGCTCACAAACACTTGGGTGGGTGGGTGGGTTACACTAATCTAAACCACACGCCCACTACATCTAAACTTAGTTCCCGCTTACCCACCCAACTGTTTGTTAACAAGAAATTGGATAACAAACATTTAGGTGGGTGGGCGGGCAACACTAATCCAAACCACTCGCGCATAATTTCTAAACATAGTTCTCGCCCACCCACCCAAGTGTTTGTGAGCAAGAAATTGAATCACAAACACTTGGGCGGGTGGGCGAAAACTAAGTTTAAATGTTGTGCGCGTGTAGATTGGATTAATGTTGCCCGCCCACCCACCCAAATGTTTGTGATCTAATTTCTTGCTCACAAACACTTGGGTGGGTGGGCGGGAACTATGTTTAGAAATTATGCGCAAGTGGTTTGAACTAGTGTTGCCCGCCCACCCACCCAAGTGTTTGTAGTCTAATTTCGTACTTACAAACACTGGGGTGGGTGGGCGGGAACTAAGCTTAGATGTAGTGCGCGTGTAGTTTGAATTAGTATTGCCCGCCCACCCACCCAAGTGTTTGTGATCCAATATTTTGCACACAAATACTTGGGTGAGTGGGCGGGCAACATTAATCTAAACCACACGCGCACAACATTTAAATTTAGTTTCCGCCCACACACCCAAGTGTTTGTGTGCAAGATATTGGATCACAAACAGTTGGGTGGGTGGGCGGGAACTAAGTTTAAATGCTGTGGACGTGTGGTTTGGATTGGCGTTGCCCACCCACCCACCCAAGTGTTTGTGAGCAAGAAATTGGATCACAAACACTTGGGCGGGTGAGCGCGAACTAGGTATAGATGTTGTGTGCGTGTGGTTTGGATTAGTGTTGTCCACCCATAGGTTATGCAACCACCACAAGCCATTTGTCAATCGCGATTATTTTTTAGGTTATGTGAGTTAAGTGTACAACACTAACCGCAAAGCGACAAATTGAATGTTATTATTTTTAGGTTATGGATTTACCGTAAGTCATCTGTCAATTGCAAAGTGACAAATTAAATTTACTATTTACTTTTTAGGTTATGTGAGTCCCATAATGCACTAATCGCGAAGGAACAGATGTTATCATTTCAAGGCTATGCAACCACTAAAAGTCATCTGTCGAGTAAGTAGATTTGTCATTGATTTTTTAGGTTAGGTTATGTGAGTCCCATGATGCACTAATCGCCAAGCGACAGAATGAATGCTATCATTTCTGTTTATGCAACCATCACAAGTTTTTTGTCAATCGCGAAGCAACAAAATAGATTTATTATTTACTTTTTTAGGTTATGTAAGTCCCGTGCGCTGCACCAATCGCGAAGCAACAAATTGAATGTTATCATTTTTAGGTTATGCAACCACGGTAAGTCAACTGGCAATCATGAAGCGACAAACTAAATTTATAATTTATTTTTAGGTTATGTGAGTTTTGTGCACTACACTAATCGCAAAGCGACAGATTGAATGTTATTTTTTTAGGTTATGCAACCACGGTAAGTCAACTGTCAATCGCGAAGCGACAAATTAAATTTATAAATTATTTTTTAGGTTATGTGAATCTTGTGCACTACAATAATTGCAAGGCGACAGATTTAATGTTATTATTTTAAGTTATGCAACCAGCACTAGTCATCTGTTAATCGCGAAGCAACAAAATAGATATGTCATTGATTTTTTAGGTTAGGTTATGTGAGTCCCATGATGCATTAATCGCGAAGCGACAGAATGAATGATATCATTTCAGTTTATGCAACCAGCACAAGTCATTTGTCAATCGCGAAGCGACAAATTAAATTTAATGTTTACTTTTCTAGGTTATGTGAGTCTCATAATGCACTAATAGCAAAGCTACAGATTGAATGTTAACATTTTTAGTTTATGCAACCACTGTAAGTCATCTGTCAATCGCGATCGACAAATTAAATTTACAAATGATTTTTTTAGGTTATGTCAAGTCTGTAATGCACAAACCGCAAAGCGACATATTTGGATTTAATATTTTTAGGTTATACAAACGTTGGAACTCATCTGTCAATCGCGAAGCGACAAATTAAACTTATTAATTATTTTTTTAGGTTATGTTAAGTCTGTAATACACAAATCGCGAAGCGACATATTAGGAATTAATATTTTTAGGTTATGCAAGTGTTTTAGCTCAACTGTCAATCGCGAAGCGACAGATTAAAATTACAAATTATTTTTTTAGGTTATGTCAAGTCTGTAACATACAAATCGCGAAGCGACATATTAGGAATTAATATTTTTAGGTTATACAAACGTTGGAACTCATCTGTCAATTGCGAAGCGACAAATTAAATTTATTAATTATTTTTTTAGGTTATGTTAAGTCTGTAATACACAAATCGCGAAGCGACATATTAGGAATTAATATTTTTTAGGTTATGCAAGTGTTTTAGCTCAACTGTCAATCGCGAAGCGACAGATTAAAATTACAAATTATTTTTTTAGGTTATGTCAAGTCTGTAACATACAAATCGCGAAGCGACATATTAGGAATTAATATTTTTAGGTTATACAAACGTTGGAACTAATCTGTCAATCGCGAAGCGACAGATTAAAATTACAAATTATTTTTTTAGGTTACATCAAGTCTGTAATGCACAAATCGCGAAGCGACATATTAGGAATTAATATTTTTAGGTTATACAAACGTTGGAACTCATCTGTCAATCGCGAAGCGACAAATTAAATTTACAAATTATTTTTTTAGGTTATGTCAAGTCTGTAATGCACAAATCGCAAAGCGACATATTAGGAATTATTATTTTTAGGTTATACAAACGTTGGAACTCATCTGTCAATCGCGAAGCGACAAATTAAATTTACAAATAATTTTTTTAGGTTATGTCAAGTCTATAATGCACAAATCGCAAAGCGACATATTAGGAATAAATATTTTTAGGTTATACAAACGTTGAAACTCATCTGTCAATTGCGAAGCGACAAATTAAATTTACTAATTATTTTTTTAGGTTATGTCAAGTCTGTAATGCACTAATCGCGAAGCAACATATTAGGAATTAATATTTTTAGGTTATATAAACGTTGGAACTCATCTGTCAATCGCGAAGCGACAAATTAAATTTACAAATTATTTTTTAGGTTATGTCAAGTCTGTAATGCACAAATCGCGAAGCGACATATTAGAAATTAATATTTTTAGGTTATACAAACGTTGGAACTCATTAGTCAATCGCGAAGCGACAAATTAAATTTACAAATTATTTTTTTAGATTATGTCAAGTCTGTAATGCACAAATCGCGAAGCGACATAGTAGAAATTAATATTTTGAGGTTATGCAAGTGTTGTGACTCAACTGTCAATCGCGAAGCGACAAATTAAAATTACAAATTATTTTTTTAGGTTATGTCAATTCTGTAATGCACAAATCGCGAAGCGACTGATTATGAATTATTATTTTTAGGTTATACAAACGTTGGAACTCATCTGTCAATCGCGAAGCGACAAATTAAATTTACAAATAATTTTTTTAGATTATGTCAAGTCTGTAATGCACAAATCGCAAAGCGACATATTAGGAATTATTATTTTTAGGTTATATAAACGTTGGAACTCATCTGTCAATCGCGAAGCGACAAATTAAATTTACAAATTATTTTTTTAGATTATGTCAAGTCTGTAATGCACAAATCGCAAAGCGACATATTAGGAATTATTATTTTTAGGTTATACAAACGTTGGAACTCATCTGTCAATCGCGAAGCGACAAATTAAATTTACAAATAATTTTTTTAGGTTATGTCAAGTCTGTAATGCACAAATCGCAAAGCGACATATTAGGAATTAATATTTTTAGGTTATACAAACGTTGAAACTCATCTGTCAATTGCGAAGCGACAAATTAAATTTACTAATTATTTTTTTAGGTTATGTCAAGTCTGTAATGTACTAATCGCGAAGCAACATATTAGGAATTAATATTTTTAGGTTATATAAACGTTGGAACTCATCTGTCAATCGCGAAGCGACAAATTAAATTTACAAATTATTTTTTAGGTTATGTCAAGTCTGTAATGCACAAATCGCGAAGCGACATATTAGAAATTAATATTTTTAGGTTATACAAACGTTGGAACTCATTAGTCAATCGCGAAGCGACAAATTAAATTTACAAATTATTTTTTTAGATTATGTCAAGTCTGTAATGCACAAATCGCGAAGCGACATAGTAGAAATTAATATTTTGAGGTTATGCAAGTGTTGTGACTCAACTGTCAATCGCGAAGCGACAAATTAAAATTACAAATTATTTTTTTAGGTTATGTCAATTCTGTAATGCACAAATCGCGAAGCGACTGATTATGAATTATTATTTTTAGGTTATACAAACGTTGGAACTCATCTGTCAATCGCGAAGCGACAAATTAAATTTACAAATAATTTTTTTAGATTATGTCAAGTCTGTAATGCACAAATCGCAAAGCGACATATTAGGAATTATTATTTTTAGGTTATATAAACGTTGGAACTCATCTGTCAATCGCGAAGCGACAAATTAAATTTACAAATTATTTTTTTAGATTATGTCAAGTCTGTAATGCACAAATCGCAAAGCGACATATTAGGAATTATTATTTTTAGGTTATACAAACGTTGGAACTCATCTGTCAATCGCGAAGCGACAAATTAAATTTACAAATTATTTTTTTAGATTATGTCAAGTCTGTAATGCACAAATCGCGAAGCGACATAGTAGAAATTAATATTTTGAGGTTATGCAAGTGTTGTGACTCAACTGTCAATCGCGAAGCGACAAATTAAAATTACAAATTATTTTTTTAATTTATGTCAATTCTGTAATGCACAAATCGCGAAGCGACTTATTATGAATTATTATTTTTAGGTTATACAAACGTTGGAACTCATCTGTCAATCGCGAAGCGACAAATTAAATTTACAAATTATTTTTTTAGATTATGTCAAGTCTGTAATGCACAAATCGCGAAGCGACATAGTAGAAATTAATATTTTGAGGTTATGCAAGTGTTGTGACTCAACTGTCAATCGCGAAGCGACAAATTAAATTTACAAATTATTTTTTTAGGTTATGTCAAGTCTGTAATGCACAAATCGTGAAGCGACATATTAGGAATTAATATTTTTAGGTTATACAAACGTTGGACCTCATCTGTCAATCGCGAAGCGACAAATTAAATTTACAAATTATTTTTTTAGGTTATGTCAAGTCTGTAATGCCCAAATCGCGAAGCGACATATTAGGAATTAATATTTTTAGGTTATATAAACGTTGGAACTCATCTGTCAATCGCGACGCGACAAATTAAATTTACAAATTATTTTTTTAGGTTATGACAAGTCTGTAATGCACAAATCGCGAAGCGACATATTAGAAATTAATATTTTTAGGTTATGCAAGTGTTGGAACTCATCTGTCAATCGCGAAGCGACAAATTAAAAATACAAATTATTTTTTTAGGTTATGTTAAGTCTGTAATGCACAAATCGCGAAGCGACATATTAGGAATTAATATTTTTAGGTTATACAAACGTTGGAACTCATCTGTCAATCGCAAAGCGACAAATTAAATTTACAAATTATTTTTTTAGGTTATGTCAAGTCTGTAATGCACAAATCGCGAAGCGACATATTAGGAATTAATATTATTAGGTTATACAAACGTTGGAACTCATCTGTCAATCGCGAAGCGACAAATTAAATTTACAAATTATTTTTTAGGTTATGTCAATTCTGTAATGCACAAATCGCGAAGCGACATATTAGGAATTAATATTTTTAGGTTATACAAACGTTGGAACTCATCTGTCAATCGCGAAGCGACAAATTAAATTTACAAATTATTTTTTTAGGTTATGTCAAGTCTGTAATGCACAAATCGCGAAGCGACATATTAGGAATTAATATTTTTAGGTTATACAAACGTTGGAACTCATCTGTCAATCGCGAAGCGACAAGTTAAATTTACAAATTATTTTTTTAGGTTATGTCAAGTCTGTAATGTACAAATCGAGAAGCGACATATTAGGAATTAATATTTTTAGGTTATACAAACGTTGGAACTCATCTGTCAATCGCGAAGCGACAAATTAAATTTACAAATTATTTTTTAGGTTATGTCAAGTCTGTAATGCACAAATCGTGAAGAGACATATTAGAAATTAATATTTTTAGGTTATACAAACGTTGGAACTCATCTGTCAATCGCGAAGCGACAAATTAAATTTACAAATTATTTTTTTAGGTTATGTCAAGTCTGTAACACACAAATCGCGAAGCGACATACTAGGAATTAATATTTTTAGGTTATACAAACGTTGGAACTCATCTGTCAATCGCGAAGCGACAAATTAAATTTACAAATTATTTTTTTAGGTTATGTCAAGTCTGTAATGCACAAATCGCGAAGCGACATATTAGTTATTAATATTTTTAGGTTATATAAACGTTGGAACTTAACTATCAATCGCAAAGCGACAGATTAAAATTACAAATTAATTTTTTAGGTTATGTTAGTCCTATGAAACAGAAATCGCAAAGCGACATATTAGGAATTAATATTTTTAGGTTATACAAACGTTGGAACTCATCTGTCAATCGCGAAGCGACAAGTTAAATTTACAAATTATTTTTTTAGGTTATGTCAAGTCTGTAATGTACAAATCGAGAAGCGACATATTAGGAATTAATATTTTTAGGTTATACAAACGTTGGAACTCATCTGTCAATCGCGAAGCGACAAATTAAATTTACAAATTATTTTTTAGGTTATGTCAAGTCTGTAATGCACAAATCGTGAAGAGACATATTAGAAATTAATATTTTTAGGTTATACAAACGTTGGAACTCATCTGTCAATCGCGAAGCGACAAATTAAATTTACAAATTATTTTTTTAGGTTATGTCAAGTCTGTAACACACAAATCGCGAAGCGACATACTAGGAATTAATATTTTTAGGTTATACAAACGTTGGAACTCATCTGTCAATCGCGAAGCGACAAATTAAATTTACAAATTATTTTTTTAGGTTATGTCAAGTCTGTAATGCACAAATCGCGAAGCGACATATTAGTTATTAATATTTTTAGGTTATATAAACGTTGGAACTTAACTATCAATCGCAAAGCGACAGATTAAAATTACAAATTAATTTTTTAGGTTATGTTAGTCCTATGAAACAGAAATCGCAAAGCGACATATTAGGAATTAATATTTTTACATTATGCAATTGTTGTGGATCATCAGTCAATCGCGAAGCGACAAATTAAACTTACAAATTATTTTTTTAGGTTATGTCAAGTCTGTAATGCACAAATCGCGAAGCAACATATTAGGAATTAATATTTTTAGGTTATACAAACGTTGGAACTCATCTGTCAATCGCGAAGCGACAAATTAAATTTACAAATTATTTTTTTAGGTTATGTCAAGTCTGTAATGCACAAATCGCGAAGCAACATATTAGGAATTAATATTTTTAGGTTATGCAAGTGTTGTGACTCAACTGTCAATCGCGAAGCGACAAATTAAAATTACAAATTATTTTTTTAGGTTATGTCAAGTCTGTAATGGACAAATTGCGAAGCGACATATTAGGAATTAATATTTTTAGGTTTAACAAACGTTGGAACTCATCTGTCAATCGCGAAGCGACAAATTAAACTTGCAAATTATTTTTTTAGGTTATGTCAAGTCTGTAATACACTAATCGCGAAACGACGTATTAGGAATTAATATTTTTAGGTTATACAAACGTTGGAACTCATCTGTCAATCGCGAAGCGACAAATTAAACTTGCAAACTTATTTTTTTTGGTTATGTTAAGTCTGTAATTCACAAATGGCGAAGCGACATATTAGGAATTAGTTTTTTTAGGTTATACAAACGTTGGAACTCATCTGTCAATCGCGAAGCGACCAACTAAATTTACAAATTATTTTTTTAGGTTATGTCAAGTCTGTAATGCACAAATCGCAAAGCGACATATTAGGAATTAATATTTTTAGGTTATACAAATGTTGGAACTCATCTGTCAATCGCGAAGCGACAAATTAAATTTACAAATTATTTTTTTTAGGTTATGTCAAGTCTGTAATGCACAAATCGCGAAGCGACATATTAGGAATTAATATTTTTAGGTTATGCAAGTGTTAGCTCAACTGTCAATCGCGAAGCGACAGATTAAAATTACAAATTATTTTTTTAGGTTATGTCAAGTCCGTAATGCACAAATCGCGAAGCAACATATTAGGAATTAATATTTTTAGGTTATACAAACGTTGGAACTCATCTGTCAATCGCGAAGCGACAAATTAAGTTTACAAATAATTTTTTTAGGTTATGTCAAGTCTGTAATGCACAAATCGCGAAGCGACATATTAGGACTTAATATTTTTAAGTTATGCGAATGCCGTGGAGAATTTGTCAACCGCAAAGCGATAAATTAGACTTATAAATATTTTTCCAAGTTAGGTTAAATTTGAGCCACACAAATCGCGAAGCGACAAATTAAAATTTAATATTTTAAAGTTATGTGAGTGCCGAAATATTTGCTTAAGCAATTGCAACAATTTGACTATCATTACAAGAGATAAATGATATTAACGGAATTGAAATACATTAACAACAATTTATTCCATATCATAGATAACAGAACAAATGAATTATTCTGCACTGTTGCCTAATTATATGGATTTTAACATAATTGGGATATAATTGGTGTTGATGAACGTTGCCGTACGATGTATGAAATGACGCGCGACCGCTCTAGTTGCCAACTGAACGAGATTTATCGTTCAATTAAACCGGAGAGAGAAAATAAAAACAAGAAAGAAAAAATTGCTAACATCAAGCAGCAAGCAGGCGTAGAAAACGTTGCGATTAAGCAAACAACAAAAAGCGGCGTGCACACAGTTATTACGATTCGAATAATAATAATAGAGCAAAATACGGTTTCTCTTCATAATTTAAACCATTGCAGTAATTGATTGTGACATATTATAATTTGATTAAAATGTTACAGTGACACAGTAATTATGAAACTGGTTTAATTTCCGGCCCGATCATCTTACGACAGCGTTTCTATGCAAATTCGTTTGTTTTTGTTTCGTTTTAATCTAGGCCGATATATTTCGATTCACATGCGTCGGACGCAATTGACACGGTTCTGTTAGGAATTAGGAAAATATTAAACAAATGAAACTGAATCAATAAATTTCTCTCAATCAATTGTTATTTATTTTGATGCATGATAAAGCGCACGATAGCAACAACAAACAAACACACTTCTTGTAATGTTAAACTCCTGACCCATACCTGGGAGGTGTGTTTCTTTGCTGACCTCGATATTAAAAGGTGCAACTAATGTTAGAAAAAAATTTGTTTGAATGTTAATTTAAAATGCAATGTTGCAAGATTTCTTATTATTTCTTATAATTTAAAGATTTTAATTATTACTTACAATTATTGGAAGATGATAGAAAGCGTAGCACACAACTAGTATAGGATGTATTGTTTCCAATCCGGTTCCAACGCGTTCCTTTTCTGGATTCAAAGGTCTTCTACTATTAGTTGAACTGACAGTAGTGCTGACATTACTAACATCACTTTTCCATATTGTATTGTATCCATTCAATTGTGCTTGTGAATCATATTGACCGTAACTACCATTCCTTTGAATGGTGTAAGTATCATAGAAACTTTTCTGCTCAGCAGGATGCACATTGGATAAACTAAGCTCACTTAGATCACTTGTCGATTTTTTTAAATAATCAAATCCAGCACGTTTCATTCGCAAATAAATGCAGCACACGTATAAAAAGGCAGTTAAACTAATAGCCGCTAGGAAGATGTGGAGGACTATTATAAAAGCATTGAATTTAACATCTAATTGATAAGGCATAAAACTGCAAGACATTTCAAAATTAGAGAAGCTATCCTGTTTCGCTAAAATAGCTGCGACTCCAACGCATGCGCATAGAGTAGTCAAACAAAATAAATGATAGATCACATGCGTTGCCGTCAAATACTGTTTCAAATTCTGTTGTTTCTTATATAATTTCAAACTAAACAATCCGATTATGGCTAGGGTTGTTAAGCAACTCGCTTGGAATGTGTGTGTGGAATTGAAGATCCATACGAAAGCGCTGCAGACGTCCATGTTGGTTAATTCGGAATTGCCTGCTTTTTGTAGTAAAATGTAAGTTACTATGGCAACGTTGCGTAACACGCCTTCCACCAATATGGCGACTATGGCAATGTCGTAGGCGCGCCATCTCTTTTTGTTTTTGTAAAATATAACCAAAGTCCATAGCAAGAGGATGGTTATTATGGGAACTGCTATTATCACCGCCAACTCGTGATTTGTGTAGTGGAACATTATAACAGTCTGAAACAAAACGGAAAATTAGTAAATCATTCATGAATGGCAACGTTGCAATTTAATATGCAAGCGATGTTGCCAAATCTAAAAAATTGTTGATAAATTGCTCCTTATTAATTTGTTTAAAAAAATACAACGTTGCAATTTACTAAATGAAAAAACCATGTAATGGGCAACAATATGTCAATACTTTAATCAAGCAGCGATGCCTAATTTACAAGTTATTCAGTTTTTACGTTTAAATTTAATTTAGTTTTTGTTAGTTTTCTTTAATTATCTTCAAATCCAAACCTTAAATAAAGATATTTTATTCTTTAAAATTTGTTTTAAATTCAATTTGCTATTATTTACATATTTTTGTTTAAAAATATCTTTTCAATTAAGAAAGATAACTCAAGTTTTTAACATTTATGAAAAATATTATTGTTAGTTTTCTTCAATTTTCTTCTAAATTAAAGCTTAAATTAAAAAAAAATTCTTTAAAATTAGTTTTAAATTCAATTTTCTATTATTAACATTTTTTGGTTTAAATAAATCTTTTAAATTAAGAAAGATATCTTAAGTTTTTACCTTTTATGAAAAATAACTTTTGTTAGATTTTTTCAATTTTCTTCTAAATTAAAGCTTAAATGAAAATATTTTATTCTTTAAAATTGGTTTTAAATTAAATTCGCTATAAGTTACTTTTTTAATTTAAATATATCTTTTAAATTAAAAAAAATATCTAAATATTTTAACTTTTATAAAAAATTACTTTTGTTAGATTTCTTTAATTTTCTTCTAAATTAAAGCTTAAATGAAAATATTTTATTCTTTAAAAATTGTTTTAAATTAAATTTGCTATCTTTTTTAAATTTAAATATATTTTTTAAATTAAGAAAGATATCTTAAGATTTTAACTTTTATAAAAAATAACTTTTGTTAGATTTCTTCAATTTTCTTTTAAATTAAAGCTTAAATGAAAATATTTTATTCTTTAAAATTGGTTTTAAATTAGATTTGCTATTAGTAACTTTTTTTAATTTAAATATATCTTTTAAATTAAGAAAGATATCTCAAGTTCTTAACTTTTATAAAAAATAGCTTTTGTTAGATTTCTTCAATTTTCTTCTAAATTAAAGCTTAAATGAAAATATTTTATTCTTTAAAACTGATTTTAAATTAAATTTGCTATTAGTAATTTTTTTAAATTTAAATATATCATTTAAATTAAGAAAGATATCTTAATTTTGTAACTTTTATGAAAAATAATTTTTGTTAGATTTCTTCAATTTTCTTCTAAATTAATGCTTAAATGAAAATATTTTATTCTTTAAAATTGGTTTTAAATTAAATTTGCTATTAGTAATTTTTTTTAATTTAAATATATCTTTTAAATTAAGAAAGATATCTTAAGTTTTTATCTTTTATGAAAAATAGCTTTTGTTAGATTTCTTCAATTTTCTTCTAAATTAAAGCTTAAATGAAAATATTTCATTCTTTAAAATTGGTTTTAAATTAAATTTGCTATTAGTAACTGTTTTTAATTTAAATATATCTTTTAAATTAAGAAAGATATCTTAAGTTTTTAACTTTTATGAAAAATAGCTTTTGTTAGAGTTTTTAAATTTTCTTCTAAATTAAAGCTTAAATGAAAATATTTTATTCTTTAAAATTGGTTTTAAATTAAAGTTGCTATTAGTAACTTTTTTTAATTTAAATATATCTTTTAAATTGAGAAAGATATCTTAAGTTTTTAACTTTTATATAAAATAACTTTTGCTAGTTTTCTTCAATTTTCTTCTAAATTAAAGCTTAAATAAAAATATTTTATTCTTTAAAATTAGTTTTAAATTAAATTTGCTATAAGTAACTTTTTTTAATTTAAATATATCTTTTAAATTAAGAAAGATATCTTAAGTTTTTAACTTTTATGAAAAATATTTTTTTTTAGATTTCTTCAATTTTCTTCTAAATTAAAGCTTAAATGAAGATATTTTATTTGTTAAAAATGGTTTTAAATTTAATTTGCTATTAATAACATTTTTTTGTTCAAATATATCTTTTAAATTAACAAAGATATTTTAAAATTTTAACTTTTATGAAAAATAACTTTTGTTAGATATCTTCAATTTTCTTCTAAATTAAAGCTTAAATCAAAATATTTTATTCCTTAAAATTGGTTTCAAATTAAATTTGCTATTAGTGACTTTTTTAATTTAAATATATCTTTTAAATTAAGAAAGATATCTTAAGATTTTAACTTTTATAAAAAATAACTTTTGATAGATTTCTTCAATTTTCTTTTAAATTAAAGCCTAAATGATAATATTTTATTCCTTAAAATTGGTTTTAAATTAAATTTGCTATTAGCAACTGTTTTTAATTTAAATAAATCTTTTAAATTAAGAAAGATATCTTAAGTTTTTAACTTTTATGAAAAATAGCTTTTGTTAGATTTCTTCAAATTACTTCTAAATTAAAGCTTAAATAAAAATATTTGGTTCTTTAAAATTGGTTTTAAAATAAATTAGCTATTATTAGAATTTTTTTGTTTAAATATATCTTTTAAATTACAAAAGATATCATAAGTTTTTAACTTTTATACAAAATAATTTTTGTAAGTTTTTTTCAATTATCTTCTAAGTTAAAGCTTGAATAAAAATATATTATTCTTTAAAATTGGTTTTAAATTTAATTTGCTGTTGTAAACATTTTTTTGTTTAAATAAATTTTTCAAATTAAGAAAGATATCTTAAGTTTTTAACATTTATGAAAAATAATTTGTGTTAGTTTTCTTCAATTTTCTTCTAAATTAAAGTTTAAATGAAGATATTTTATTCTTTAAAATTGGTTTTAAAATCAATTAGCTGTTACTAGAAATTTTTTGTTTAAATATATTTTTTAAATTAGGAAAGATATTTTAAGTTTTTAACTTTTATCAAAAATAATTTTTGTTAGATTTCTTCAATTTTCTTCTAAATTAAAGCTTAAATAAAGATTTTTTATTCTTTAAAATTGATTTTAAATTCAATTTGCTATTATTAACATTTTTTTGTTTAAATATATCTTATAAATTAAGAAAGATATTTAAAGTTTTTAACTTTTATGAAAAATATTTTTTTTTAGATTTCTTCAATTTTCTTTTAAATTAAAGCTTAAATGAAGATATTTTATTTGTTAAAAATGGTTTTAAATTTAATTTGCTATTAATAACATTTTTTTGTTCAAATATATCTTTTAAATTAACAAAGATATTTTAAAATTTTAACTTTTATTAAAAATAATGTTTGTTAGATTTCTTCAATTTTCTTCTAAATTAAAGCTTAAATAAAAATAATTTATATTTTAAAATTTGTTTTAAATTCAATTTGCTATTAGTAAATTTTTTTTGTTTAAATAAATCTTTTAAATTAAGAAAGATATCTTAAGTTTTTAACTTTTATGAAAAATAACTTTTGTTAGATTTCTTCAATTTTCTTCTAAATTAAAGCCTAAATCAAAATATTTTATTTGTTAAAATTGGTTTTAAATTAAATTTGCTATTAGTAACTTTTTTTAATTTAAATAATTCTTTTAAATTAAGAAAGATATCTTAAGTTTTTAACATTTATGAAAAATATTTTTTTTTTGTTTTCTTCAATTTTCTTCTAAATTAAAGCCTAAATAAGAATATTTTATTCGTTAAAATTAATTTTAAATTGAATTTGCTGTTATTAACATTTTTTTGTTTAAGTATATCTTTTAAATTACAGAAAATATCTTAAGTTTTTAACTTTTATAAAAAATAACTTTTGTTAAATTTCTTCAATTTTCTTCTTAATTAAAGCTTAAATAAAGATATTTTATTCTTTAAAATTGATTTTAAATTCAATTTGCCATTGTTAACATTTTTTTGTTTAAATATATCTTTTAAATTAAGAAAGATATCTTAAGTTTTTAACATTTTTTAAAAATATTTTTTTTAGTTTTCTTCAATTTTCTTCTAAATTAAAGTTTAAATTAAAATAATTAATTTTTTAAAATTTGTTTTAAATTCAATTTGCTATTAGTAACAAAATTTTTGTTTAAATATATCTTTTAAATTAAGAAAGATATCTTAAGTTTATAATTTTTATAAAAAATAGCTTTTGTTAGATTTCTTTAATTTTCTTCTAAATTAAAGCTTAAATGAAAATATTTTATTCTTTAAAATTGGTTTTAAATTAAATTTGCTATTACTAGCTTTTTTTAATTTAAATATATCTTTTAAATTAAGAAAGATATCTTAAGTTTTTAACTTTTATAAAAAATAATTTTTGTTAGATTTCTTCAATTTACTTCTAAATTAAAGCTTAAATGAAGATATTTTATTCTCAAAAACTGATTTTAAAATCAATTTTCTGTTATTAATTTTTGTTTGTTTGAATATATCTTTTAAATTAAGAAAAGTATGTTAGGTTTTTAACTTTTATGAAAAATAACTTTTGTTATATTTCTTCAATTTTCTTCTAAATTAAAGCCTAAATAAAGGTTTTTTATTCTTTAAAATTGATTTTGAATTCAATTTGCTATTTTTAAAATTTTTTGTTTAACGATATGTTTCAAATTAAGAAAAATATCTTAAATTTTTAACTTTTATGAAAAATATTTTTTTTAGTTTTCTTCAATTTTCTTCTAAATTAAAGCTTGAATGCAGATATTTCATTATTTAAAATTGGTTTTAAATTCAATTTGCTATTATTACATTTTTTTTGTTTGAATATATCTTTTAAATTACAAAAGATATCTTAAGTTTTTAACTTTTATGAAAAATAACTTTTGATAGATTTCTTCAATTTTCTTCTAAATTAAAGCTTAAATGAAGATATTTTATTCTTCGAAATTGGTTTTAAATTTAATTTGGTATTATTAACCATTTTTGTTTAAATAAATCTTTTAAATTAAGAAAGATATCTTAAGTTTTTAACATTTATAAAAAATAACTTTTGTTAGTTTTCTTCAATTTTCTTCTAAATTAAAGGTTAAATGAAGATATTTTATTCTATGAAATTGGTTTTAAATTTAATTTGCTATTATTAACCATTTTTTTTTAAATAAATCTTTTAAATTAAAAAAGATATCTTAAGTTTTTAACATTTATAAAAAATAACTTTTGTTAGTTTTCTTCAATTTTTTTCTAAATTAAAGCTTAAATAAAAATATTTTATTCTTTGAAATTGGTTTTAAATTTAATTTGCTATTATCAACATTTTTTACTTAAATAAATCTTTTAAATTAAGAAAGATATCTTAAGTTTTTAACTTTTATAAAAAATAACTTTTGTTAGATTTCTTTAATTTTCAAGCAGTAACTCGTAAACTGAACATTGGATTTTTGCACAATTTGGCAGCAATGTTTCTCTATAGCATTGCTACCAACTGTGTAAATTGTATTTAATTTGATACGTCCAATTTTGATTAAAATCAGTTTAGCTTGCATCAACTGAATCAAGTTGTTAGTGGTAAAGTTCATAAATCAAGTAGTAACTTATAAACCAAACATTGGATTTTTGCACAATTTGGCAACAATGTTTCTGAATAGCATTGTTACCAACTGTGTAAATTGTATTTAATTTGATACGACCAATTTTGTATCAAATTAATTTAGCTTGCTTTGGTTTAATGATGAAGCCAACAAATGCAGTAGTAACTCATAAACCAAACATTGAATTTTTGCACAATTTGGCAACAATGTTCCTAAATAGCATTGCTACCAACTGTGTAAATTGTATCCAATTTGATACGACCAATTTTGTTTAAAATTAATTTAGCTTGCTTTGGTTTAATGAAAAAACCAACAAATGAAGTAGTAACTCATAAACCAAACATTGGATTTTTGCACAATTTGGCAACATGGTTCCTAAATAGCATTGCTACCAACTGTGTAAAATGTATCTAGTTTGATACGCCCAATTTTGATTAAATTTCATTTAGCTAATTTTTTTTAGGTTAGATTGATTTAGAAAAATCTAGCAATCATTAATTAAGCTTAGAAACATGTGGTTATAAGTGTCAAACAAAATATTAATGTCAATTGTGACAGTATTATTTATTAGGTTGTTTCTAATCCGATTACTAACACTTTTTTAATCAATTATCATTTAAATTGAAACTTTTCACATTGGAATGAAGTGTCGCTTTGCTTTGCATTGCTTTAAAGAGAAATCCGTGGAGAAAATCGCGCATTACAATCAATTAACGATTTGTTTGCATTCATCGATTGATTTAATTAAGATCAAGTTGGCTTTGATATGTCAAATTTAATTAATCAAAACTGACATTTAATATCCTGGTAAATGTTAATTTAGAACGGTGCCAGGCGCACAGGCACGACCTTTTATTTATATTATGATTGCGGCGGGCGGCGACACGCACGGTCGCATCGATTCATTATTTTCGGTTGGCCACACTGGTTCAAAAAGTTTAGATAAAAATAATATTAATCGATAGTGTTGTTGGCACGGATTTTATAATGCAATTTATAAAGCAGTTATGTTAATACGTTAGCTATTAGAGTGAAACTCGGAAATTACTATGTGCGATGGACTCTAGAATCTAATTTTTTATTGTTATTTCGCGCGTAGCCAAGCGTAAACGCGCAAGCAAGCAAGCACCGCAAATATTTCACAGTTATCTACAATGCCGATGGACTCGATTTGTAATTAAAAGTCAAAATGACATAAGCCGACTTGATTGAATTGAAAGCACGCGACAAGAATGGCTCATCATTTAAACAATGCAATTGCATAAAGTTATTATTAGTTCCGCCTCGAAAAATTGATTTTATTTCAATTAATTAAAATGACAAGTATTCGTGTGAAAGCGTTGGGTTGCTAGTGGTTACAAAACAACATACAATAAAAAACAATAAAGGTTGATGAACTGAGGCAATAATAATAAAAAATAACAATTTGAGGTTTAAAGGAAAATTAATAGTCGACCATGGAATAAGGAAACAATCTACGTCGGCGTCGATGACATTTGCACTTTTCGTTGCGTAATAAAGAGTTGCATCACAGCCATCACGATGCAACTGCACCGCAAAAATAACAAAAGAATAAATATTGTAACAGTAAAGTTATATTGGCTTCATAGAAACACATGTCGATCCAATTTTTTTTACTGTAACGTTGGTTGCATTGTGGTGGAATGCAAAACAGTTTCGATTCATTTTGGTTTTAATTTGAAAGTGCATTGTAGTTATGCAATTTTGTTTTAATCCATGTAGGGTGCCATTGTTAACACAAATATGTATCAAACATCTGCCTTGCACTTTTATTTCCAGTTACAGTTTCCTGTATTGTGTTTATTGTTGAGGAAATTTCAACATGCCGCTTCCGGGCAGATTTCCGCCACATTGAGGCGTTTTAGAATTAAAAGTTTCAAATAAAACTTGAGCCTATTTAAATTATCTTTAATTTTATTTATGTTGGCTAAACTGATATTTTGAAATCTAACCGAGTTATTGCAAAAAAACAAAATTATGCCATTTTACGATTTAAACAAAACAGCGTAATTTTAGACAAAAATTATTTTAATAAAAAAGATGCACAAAATAATTGTCTTCAATTTAATTTATTACTAGAAAATCCGTATCTTACAAGATAAACGAGTTAAGTGCAATATTAAAATTTAATTTTTTAATTTGCTTAAACTTGTTTTTAAGGCTAATTCAATACCAAGTAGGCAAGAATTGAATAATGCTAATAAGGTTTCTTAATGAAATCAAGTATGCTGATTTCAAATTTTTGAACCGCATTCAAAAATTCCCATTGGTTTCTTCAAAAATTTCAAAATACTAAAGAGTTCTGTTTTTAAAATTTGCTTAAACTTGTTTTCGAAGCTAATTCAAGACCAAGTAGACAAGAATTGAATAATGCTAATAAAGTTTCTTAATGGAATCAAGTATGCTGATTTCAAATTTTTTAACCGCATTCAAAAATTCCCATTGGTTTCTTCAAAAATCTCAAAATACTAAAGAGTTCTGTTTTTGAAATTTGCTTAAACTTGTTTTCGAGGCTAATTCAAGACCAAGTAGGCAATAATTGAATAATGCTAATAAGGTTTCTTAATGAAATCAAGTATGCTGATTTCAAATTTTTTAACCGCATTCAAAAATTCCCATTGGTTTCTTCAAAAATCTCAAAATACTAACAAGCTTTGTTTTTCAAATTAACTTAAACTTGTTTTTAGGGCTAATTTAAAACCAAGTATACAAGAATTAGATAATGTAAATAAAGTTTCCTAATGGAATCAAGTATGCTGATTTCAAATTTTTAAACCGCATTCAAAAATTCCTAATAGTTTCTTCAAAAATCTCAAATACTAAAGAGCTTTGTTTTTAAAATTTGCTTAAACTTGTTTTCGAGGATAATTTAAGACCAAGTAGGCAATAATTGGATAATATAAATAAGGTTTTCCAATAAAATCAAGTATGCTGATTCTAAATTTTCAATAAAAAATTATAAATATGTTAAAGTTGTTGAGTAATCTCAATTTTCTTAGCCAAGTTGATTTTTTTAAATTTCATTAACCTCAATTTAAACGCAAATTAAAGCCAACTTGACCACAGTTTATTGCCTCAAAAAAGGTTTTTCAATAAAATCAAGTACGCTAATTCCAAATTTTTAATCAAAATTTAAAAATATTGTTAGGTAGCCGAGTAATCTCAATTTTCTTAGACAATTTGATTTTTTTTAATTTCATTAAACTCAATTTAAATGCGAATTAAAACAAACTTGTCAACAATTTAATGCCTAAAATAAGGTTTTCTAATAAAATCAAGTATGCTAATTCCAAATTTTAAAACAGAATTCAAAAATATTGTAAGGTTGCCGAGTAATCTCAATTTTCTTAACTAAACTAATTTTTATTAAATTTATTAAACTCATTTTAAAAGCGAATTAAAGCCAACTTGACCACAGTTTAGTGTCTCAAATAAGGTTTTCCAATAAAATCAAGTATGCTAATTCCAAATTTTTAATCAGAATTCAAAAATATTTTAAGATTGCCGAGTAATCTCAATTTTATGAACCAAGTTGATTTTTTAAAATTTCATTAAACTCAATTTAAATGCGAATTAAAACAAACGTGTCCACAATTTAATGCCTAAAATATGGTTTTCTAATAAAATCAAGTATGCCAATTCCAAATTTTTAATCAGAATATAAAAATATTGTAAGGTTGCTGAGTAATCCCAATTTTCTTAATTAAATTTCAACAAATTTGGGTTCAATAACAAATTTTGGCATAACTTTTTTGTTTCTTGATATTTTTTGATGAAATTTATTTTGGACGTACTCACTCTAGATGTTATTATTGTAGCAAATTTACAACCTTCCAACTTTATGTCATAAAAAGTTATAAATTGGTCAATTTTTATTTTATCAAATTTGGCTTCAAACACAAAACTTGTCATAACTTTTTTGTTTCTTGATATTTTTTGATAAAATTTATTTTACTTATAGTCATTCTAGATGTCATTATTGTTGCAAATTTACAACCTTCCAACTTTATGCAAAGAAAAGTTATAAATGAATCAATTTTGATTTCAACAAATTTAGCTTCAAACACAAATACTGTCATAACTTTTTTGTTTCTTGATATTTTTTTATGAAATTTATTTTACTTATAGTTACCGTAGATGTCATTATTATTGCAAATTTACAACCTTCCAACTTTATGTCATAAAAAGTTATAAATTGATCAATTTTGATTTCAACAAATTTGGCTTCAAACACAAAACCTGTCATAACTTTTTTGTTTCTTGATATTTTTTGATGAAATTTATTTTACTTATAGTTACCTTAGATGTCATTATTGTTGCAAATTTACAATTTTCTAACTTTATGCTATAAAAAGTTATAAATTGATCAATTTTGATTTTAACAAATTTGGCTTTACACACAAAACTTGTCATAACTTTTTGGTTTCTTGATATTTTTTGATGAAATTTAGTTTACTTATAGTCACCATAGATGCCATTATTGTTGCAAATTTACAATTTTCTAACTTTATGCCATAAAAAGTTATAAATTGATCAATTTTGATTTCAACAAATTTGGCTTTAAACACAAAACTTGTCATAACTTTTTTGTTTCTTGATATTTTGTAGTGAAATTTATTTTAAACATAGTCGCCTTAGATGCAATTATTGTTGCAAATTTACAGTTTTCTAACTTTATGTCAAAAAAAGTTACAAATGAATTAAGTGCAAAATATAGAAATTGTAATAAAATACATTGTTGCACGATTTCAACAATATGGCGACGTTTTAGACAAAACTATTTTAAATTAAAAAGGTGCAATAAACAATTATCTTTAATTTAATTTATAACAAATCAACTCCTATCTTGTAAGATAAATAAAATAAACGCAAAAGATTGAAATGGTTATTGAATGCACATTTAGACAATTTAAACAAAATGGCGTCAATTTAGACAAAAATGCTTTTAATAAAACTTAAGCATAAGACAATTGTCTTCAATTTAATTTATATTAAAGCAACTCCTATCTTGCAAGTTAAACGAAATAAACGCGAAAGATTGAAATGGCTATTAAATGCATATTTAGACAATTTAAACAAAATGGCGTCTATTTAGACAAAAATACTTTTAATAAAACTTAAGCTTAAGACAATTGTCTTCAATTTAATTTATATTAAAGCAACTCCTATCTTGAAAGATAAACAAAATAAAAGCAAAAGATTGAAATGGTATTAAATGCACATTTAGACAATTTAAACAAAATGGCGTCAATTTAGACAAAAATGCTTTTAATAAAACTTAAGCATAAGATAATTATCTTCAATTTAATTTATATTAAAGTAACTTCTATCTTGCAAGGTAAACAAAATAAACGCAAAAGATTGAAATGGTTATTGAATGCACATTTAGACAATTTAAACAAAATGGCGTCAATTTAGACAAAAATGCTTTTAATAAAACTTAAGCAAAAGACAATTATCTTCAATTTAATTTATATTAAAGCAACTCCTATCTTGCAAGATAAACAAAATAAACGCAAAAGATTGAAATGGTTATTGAATGCACATTTAGACAACTTAAACAAAATGGCGTCAATTTAGACAAAAATTCTTCAAATAAAACTTAAGCAAAAGACAATTATCTTCAATTTAATTTATATTAAAGCAACTCCTATCTTGGAAGATAAACAAAATAAACGTGAAAGATTGAAATGGTTATTAAATGCATATTTAGACAATTTAAACAAAATGGCGTCAATTTAGACAAAAATGGTTTTAATAAAACTTAAGCAAAAGACAATTGTCTACAATTTAATTTATATTAAAGCAACTCCTATCTTGCAAGGTAAACAAAATAAACGCGAAAGATTGAAATGATTATTAAATGCACATTTAGACAATTTAAACAAAATGGCGTCAATTTAGACAAAAATTCTTGAAATAAAACTTAAGCATAAGACAATTGTCTTTAATTTAATTTATATTAAAGCAACTCCTATCTAGCAAGTTAAACGAAATAAATGCAAAAGATTGAAATGGTTATTGAATGCATATTTAGACAATTTAAACAAAATGGCGTCAATTTAGACAAAAATTCTTTTAATAAAATTTAAGCACAAAATAATAATCTTCAATTTAATTTGTATTAAATCAACTCAACTTGCAACGTAAGTAAAATAAAAGCAAACAATCTAAACAATAACAAATCTGAAACGTTTCAAAATAATTAAAATATGAATACTGTTTTGAAGTGATTAATTTCAATGCTACCAACCGATGACATCACCCACAGTCCAGCAATTGTTTCGTTGAGTTGTTTTTTCTCTATTGTCACGCAAGATTGAATGAAAATAAAAATCTCGCACAATACGATGGAATTTCAAGGCCGACGTTTCACATATCACACATAACACCGGATCTCTACCTGACGGATGAAATCGCATTACCAACCGCACGAAAATTTTCACTTTAGCCCGCTTGATTGAGAATATGCATATTCATAACCAACACGCAAATGAAATCAACGATAAATCGTTAACCGATAACGTCAGGAGAAAATGTTTTGAATTAATTGTAAGCGGAATATTATTATAGTTAATTTTATTTATGTTGCTTTAATTGATTTTTTTGAGGATTAGAAAGATATTGGTAATAAAGTAGCATTTTAACGCAATATTGCCAAATTATCCAAAAATGAGCTAATTTAGAGAAAAACGCTTGAAACAAATTTTATGCACAATTTAATTATCTTTAGTTTTGTTTATGTTGCCCAAATTGATATCTTCAAAGATAACTGAGATATTGGCAATAAAATAGCATTTTAATGCAATGTTGCCAAATTACCCAAAAACTAGACAGTTTGGAAAAAAATGCTTTATACAAATTTTATAAAAAAATTAATTATATATAATTTTATTTATGTTGTCCAAACTGATATCATTACAGATAACTAATATATTGGCAATAAAGTAGCATTTTAATGCAATGTTGCCAAATTACTAAAAAAATAGACAATTTAGAAGAAAATGCTTTAAACAAATTTTATGTTTATTTAAATTATCTTTATTTTTATTTATGTTGCCCAAATTGATATCTTTAAAAATAACTAAGATATTAGCAATAAAGTAGCATTTTAATGCAATGTTGCCTATTTACTAAAAAAATAGACAATTTAAAGAAAAATGCTTGAAACAAATTTAATGCACAATTAAATTATCTTTAATTTTATTTATGTTGCCTAAATTGGTATTTTTAATGATAACTAAGATATTGGCAATAAAGTAGCATTTTAATGCAATGTTGCCAAATTAGCTAAAAATTAGGCATTTCAGAAAAAAATGCTTTAAACAAATTTTATGCAAAATTTAATTATCTTTATGTTGCCCAAATTGGTATCTTTAAAGATAACTAAGATATTGGCAATAAAGTAGCATTTTAATGCAATATTTCCAAATTACCCAAAAAATAGATAATTTAGAAAAAAATACTTTAAACAAATTTTATGCTTAATAAAATTATCTTCAATTTTATTTATATTGCTCAAATTGATATCTTTAAAGATGGCTAAGATATTGACAATAAATTAGCATTTTAATGCAATGTTGCCAAATTATCCAAAAAATAGACAATTTAGAGAAAAATGCTTCAAACAAATTTTATGCACAATTTAATTATCTTCAATTTTATTTATATTGCGCAAATTGATATCTTTAAAAATAACTAAGTTATTGGCAATAAAGTAGCATTTTAATGCAAAGATTCAACAAATTTATTAAGAACTTATTTTGACATTTGCGTATTATTATTGCAATTAGGTTGTACCTTTCTATTGTCCTAGTAGCGATTTATTAATCCAAACTGCATCCATGCCGTTAGTTTTATGTTTTTGCGCAATGATTGCGCACTGTTAACACTAATTATAATTTTATTTTTTCTGTTTCACATTCTCACGCACTTTTCGGGATCGCGATTGATGGACAGATTGTCGCAGCGCGACGTTCGACACCGAAATGCTGGATTGAGGTCAGATTCGCGCCGTTTTCTACAAAAGTCGCGCGCCGCTTATAGAGGTGAGAGGAGGAGGTAAGCGCAAGTTTGACGGTGGGATTGAATAACTGAAGACATCGGTGTGGGCAATAGAGGATGTTGCGAACATGTGGTAAAATTATTATGTGAAAATGTATTTTTAGTAAATTTCCACATTATGTTTGTTGAAATTTTGAAAAAAATATTAGAATTTAAAGCGGATATGGTTTAAAATGAAAACGAAATTAAATATTGCTGGAATTACCTTATACAACCAAGTATACATCATGAAGCTGGTTGTGTTGCATCACTTTTCTATCTATAAAACACGAAAAAACTTTCATTTCTTTTTTAAAGAACTCAAAGTATTAAACAATAATCAAAACTTAAAATATCTAAATGGTAAATATTCAAATTTTTTAAAAACAAGCGAGTTATTTGAGGTTTTTTGGAAAAAACTCCACATTTTTTAAAATAACTCAAAATATTGAATGATAATCAAAAAATTCTTAAAATAAATTATGTTGGTTATTAAATTTTACTTAAAATATCTAAATGGTAAATATTTAAATTTTTTAAAAACATGCGAGTTATTTGGGATTTTTTGAGAAAAACTCAACATTTTTCAAAATAACTCAAAATATTGAACGATAATCAAAAAAATTTTAAAATAAATTATGTTTGCTATTAAATTTCACTTAAAATATTTAAATGGTAAATATTCAAATTTTTTAAAAACAAGCGAGTTATTTGAGGTTTTTTGAGAAAAACTCCACATTTTTTAAAATAACTCAAAATATTGAACGATAATCAAAAAAATTCTAAAATAAATTATGTTAGCTATTGAATTTTACTTAAAATATTCAAATGGTAAATAGTCAATTTTTTTTAAAACAAGTGAGTTTTTTGAGATTTTTGAGAATAACTCAACATTTTTCAAAATAACTCAAAATATTGAACGATAATCAAAAAAATCCTAAAATAAATTATGTTGGCTATTGAATTTTACTTAAAATATTTAAATGGTAAATAGTCAATTTTTTTAAAACAAATGAGTTTTTTGAGATTTTTTAAGAAAAACTCAACATTTTTCAAAATAACTCAAAATATTGAACGATAATAAAAAAAATCCTAAAATAAATTATGTTGGCTATTGAATTTCACTTAAAATGGCTAAATGGTAAATATTCCATTTTTTTTAAACAAACGAGTTATTTGAGGTTTTTTGAGAAAAACCTCAAATAACTCAAAATATTGAATGATAATCAAAAAATTCTTTAAATAAATCATGTTGGCTATTAAATTTCACTTAAATTATCTATATGGTAAATATTCAAATTTTTTAAAAACAATCGAGTTATTTGGTAAATTTGAGAAAAATTCCACATTTTTCAAAATAACTCAAAATATTGAACGATAATCAAAAAATTTTTAAAATAAATAATGTTGGCAATTAAATTTCACTTAAAATATTTAAACGGTAAATATTAATTTTTTTTTTAAACGAGCGAGTTATTTGAGGTTTTTTGAGAAAAACTCTACATTTTTCAAAATAACTCAAAATATTGAATGATAATCAAAAAATTCTTAAAATAAATTATGTTGGCTATTAAATTTTACTTAAAATATTCAAATGGTAAATAGTCAATTTTTTTAAAAACAAGTGAGTTACTTGAAGTTTTTTGAGATTTTTTTTTAATTAAAACCAGTTTCTCTCTGTAAGTCTTAAGTTAAGGCTTTAATCTAGTTTTGTTAAAATAAAATTTTAAATAAAATAAAATTAGCTTTAAAATGACATATTGGGATGCAATACTGCTTTTATATTAAGCAAATTATTGCAGAATTTCAAATTTTATTAAAATCAATTTTGTGCAGCTAGCTCCCTATAAGTCTTAAATTAAAGCTTTAATCAAATTTTGTTATAACAAAATGTTAAGTAAAATTAAATTAGCTTTAAAATGACATATTTAGAATCAATATTGCTTTTATATTAAGCAAATTATTGCAGAATTTCAAATTTCATTAAAACCAATTTTGTGCACGTTTCTCACTATAAGTCTTAAATTGATTATTTAATCAAACTTTATTATTATTAGATGCTCAGTAGAATTAAATTAGCTTTAAAATGATATATTAAGAATTAATATTGCTTTTATATTAAGCAAATTATTGCAGAATTTCAAATTTTGTTAAAACCAGTTTTGTGCACATTTCTTTCTATAAGTTCTAAATTAAAGCTTTAATCTAATCTTATTATTATTAGATGTTAGTAAAATTAAATTAGCTTTAAAATGACATATTAGGATTTAATATTTCTTTTGTATTAAGCAAATTATTGACAAATTTCAATTTTTATCAAAATCAATTTTGTGCACGTTTCTCTCTATAAGTCTTAAATTGAGGTTTTAATCAAACTTTATTATTATTAAATGCTCACTAGAATTAAATTAGCTTTAAAATGATGTATTAAGAATTAATATTGCTTCTATATTAAGCAAATTATTGCAGAACTTCAAATTTCATTAAAATCAATTTTGTGCACGTTTCTCTTTATAAGTCCTAAATTAAGGCTTAAATCAAATTGTATTATAACTAAGTATTAAGTAAAATTAAATTAACTTTAAAATGACATATTAGGAATTAATATGGCTTTTATATTAAGCAAATTATTGCAAAATTTCAAATTTCATTAAAACCAATTTTGAACACATTTCTCTCTATAAGTCATAAATTAAAGCTTTAATTCATTTTTATTATACTTAAAAGTTAAATTAAATTAAATTAGCTTTAAAATGATTTATTAGGAATCAATATTGCTTTTATATTAAGCAAATTAATGCTGAATTTCAAGTTTTACCAAAATCAATTTTGTGCACGTTTCTCTCTATAAGTCCTAAATTAAGGCTTAAATCAAAATGTATTATAACTAAATATAATGTAAAATTAAATTAGCTTTAAAATGACATATTAGGAATTAATATTGCTTTTATATTAAGCAAATTATTGCAGAATTTCAAATTTCATTAAAACCAATTTTGAACACATTTCTCTCTATAAGTCATAAATTAAGTCTTTAATCCATTTTTATTATACTTAAAAGTTAAATTAAATTAAATTAGCTTTAAAATAATTGATTAGGAATCAATATTGCTTTTATATTAAGCAATTTAATGCTGAATTTCAAGTTTTACCAAAATCATTTTTGTGCACGTTTCTCTCTATAAGTCCTAAACTAAGGCTTAAATCAAATTGTATTATAACTAAATATTAAGTAGAATTAAATTAGCTTTAAAATGACATTTTAGGAATCAATATTGCTTTTATATTAAGCAAATTATTGCAGAATTTCAAATTTCATTAAAACCAATTTTGAACACATTTCTCTCTATAAGTCATAAATTAAGTCTTTAATCCAATTTTATTATACTTAAAAGTTAAATTAAATTAAATTAGCTTTAAAATAATTTATTAGGAATCAATATTGCTTTTATATTAAGCAAATTAATGCTAAATTTCAAGTTTTACCAAAATCAATTTTGTGCACGTTTCTCTCTATAAGTCCTAAATTAAGGCTTTAATCTAATTTTATTATAATTAAATGTTAAATAAAATTGAATTATCTTTAAAAGAACATATTGGGAATCAATATTGCTGTTATGTTAAGCAAATTATTACAGAATTTCATATTTTACTAAAACCAGTTTTGTGCACATTTCTGTCTATAAGTCCTAAATTAAGGCTTAAATTAAATTGTATTATAACTAAATGTTAAGTAGAATTAAATTAACTTTAAAATGACATATTAGGAATTAATATAGCTTTTGGATTAAGCAAATTATTGCAGAATTTCAAATTTTATCAAAACCTGTTTGTGCACGTTTTGCCATATAAGTCCTGATTTAAGGCTTTAATAAAACTTTATTATTAATAGATGTTAAGTAGAATTAAATTAGCTTTAAAATGAATTATTTGGAATTAATATTGCTTTTATATTAAGCAAGTTATTACAGAATTTCAAATTTTATTAAAATAAATTTTCTGGATATATCTTATTATAAGTCCTAAATTAAGGCTTTAATCAAACTTTATTTTACTAGATTTTAAGTAAAATTAAATTAGCTTTAAAATGACATATTGGGAATTAATATTGCTTTTATATTAAGCAAATTATTGCAGAATTTCCAATTTTATCGAAATTAATTTTGTGCAAATTTCTTGCTATAACTCTTAAATTTCAACGATTTTCAAAAAAAATATTTAAATAAATTATGTGGACAATTAAATTTTACTTGAAATGTCTTATGGGTCATTTATTAAAATTTTCTGAAATAAGCAATTTATTTATAAAAATCTAAAAAAAATATTTTAAGGTTAGAATAAAACAAATAACAGTTGGTAATATGTACATATAATTGGTTCCAGTTACCGACGTAGAAACCGAATGTGTATTTTTTTTATTAAAGAAAAACGATAACATTCAATAATATAATTATCTAAAAATTTAATAATCACAACATTGACTAGAGATTAACACAACCATATTTTGTTGTTACGTCTAATGAACGTGTTGATCGTCTTTTGTTTGTTTGTTTGTTTGTTTGTTTATTTGTATAGTTAAATCGGGTGGGCGAGACAGTCTATCCGTTTAAGAAAGGCGTGAGAAAAGTCTTTTATGTAAACTAAATATGATCTAAAGGTATTCGACGATATCGCATTTGATTGAAATATTAGGACACGAGCGACCGAACGAATAATCAATATTATGTTGACTCTTATTACGTTCAGTTAATAATTTCTGGAAAATCGGTAGAATTTCTCTATCTAACAATTCACTCTCCGATGTTGCGTTATAGAAATCTCTTTTTGCCGCCGGTTTGGGACGTTGTAAAGTTGCCGAATTCACATTAGGTGTTGATTGGAAATGTGCTAATTTGCTACTGTGTTGATTACAGGGTTCTTTCTTAGGACTCTTTTTCTGTGATGTGGATGAGTGGCGAGTTTTTTCCGATACTGAACGATGCATTACAGCTTCTTCTTCATCAGTTGATATACTAACCCTAGATGAACGTTGATGACTCTTGTTGCACCTAAAATAATTATAATTAGCAACTAATTTTGGTTTTAATTAATTAAAATATAATCACACCAATCAAATCAGGCAGCAACACATTACACCTTTAGGATTTACAACTAAATCATGCATGTTTTTTGATTAAAAAAATAAATTTAAAAGGAAGCATTACTAGTAATATGATTTAAAGTAGCTGCTTCATGTCTGGACACAATCTGTAAAAAAAATTGTTAGGAAAATTGAAGTCTTATAGGCACCAGGTAGCAATGATCTAAAACTGGATTAAAAAAATTCAAAATTAGGAACCAACTAAATTAATGTGATTTATGGTAGCAGCTTAAAGCATCGAAAAATTCTGTCAATTTTTTTTTTTTTTTTAATTCAATTTTACACAACTAGGTGGCTTTAAATGATCTAAAACTGGATAGAAAAAAATCAAAATTAGGAAAGAACTAAAGTAATGAAATTTAAAGCAGCAGCTACAAGCCTGGAAGAACTCTGTAAACAAATTTTTTTAAAAATTTAAAGTCTTACTATGACCAGGTAGCTTTAAGAGATCAAAAATTAAATATAAAAAATAAAAATTAGGAAACATCATTGGTAATATGATTTATAGTAGCAACTTGTTGCCTAAAAAATGTTGTTAAAAAAATAATTTAAAAAAATTGAAGTAATCCTGCCACCAGGTCGCTTTGAACGATCAAAAACTGGAATCAAAAACTAAAAATCAAGAAACATTAGCAACAACACTCTAAGAAAATATTCTCCGGAGACATTCTGTAATCAAATAAACCAAACACTATCAATATTCTTGAAAATCACCTTTGTACTATCAAATACTGGAATTTCATGCAATAAAATATTTCTACATGCAACTAAAGGTGTTTCAAAGCAAATTTCCGTGCATTTCAACAGTTGTCTAAGGAAAACCAAGCAGAAAACGCGTCTGCTTTGATCAAAAACTCTACTGAAAACAAAATTTCAAACCAAATTTCGTTCCAAAACATATAGGGGTCTCCTAAAAGAACATTAAACACATTTACCTAAAAAAAAGTTTTATTTATGATATTACTGGCTCTTCATTTTGATTGTTTTAAAGTCTTTTAATTAGAAAATTAGTGTATTGTGTTGTGATTGTATGGAATATTTTTAATTTGTTTAAAAAATGCAAAATAAATATGCTTAGATATGGTTTTCAATCACTTTTAGTCTTCTTTGAAAACATTTTAAAGTCCTCAAACTTGAAAACTAGTGCATTATGATAAAAATAATCAAGAAAATTTAATTCAACTAAAAAAATGCAAAATTTGTATCCTTAGATATGCTTTCCAACAGTTTTTAGGCTTAAAATGTGCATTTTTGATGGTTTTAAGCCTTCTTCTTAAAAATTCTATAGTCCCTTCTTGTAAAATTAAATCAAATATATTTTAGACATTACTGAAAATGTAAATCAAGCATAAAAATTTAATTATATGAAGCCTGGGCACAATTTAGGCCCAAAAACTCAAATTTTGTTGTGTTTTGAAAGATTTCATTGCCATTTTGAAGTCTATACTTACAAAACTTGACTAGTTTTATGTTAAACTTATAAAAAAAGCATTTTTTATACCTAGGCAAATTTAGGCTTAGTTGACAGCTGTCAAAATCAGTAAAAACAATGCCAAAAGCATAAAAAATGTACTTAAGTTAAAATAACGCAAAACGGATTTAGTTTGCGCTAAATATGTTTGAGATAAAATTTATAGAAAATTTAATTTTGGTCATAATTATTTATATTAATTTTTTTTTGTTAAGTTAGTATTAAGGTAGCCGTAAGTAATTAATTAATATAATGAGAGGTTAAATTGCATTTTTTGTTTATAACTCATCAACGATTGCTTTAAGGCAAAAATTTTGTTCATACAAATTATTTTAAATTAAATTTTCAATAAAATCATTTATGTCTGTTAATGTTGTTAAGTTGATATTAAGCAAGTTATTTAAAAAAATGTGCAAATTGTTAGTTTTTTCTAATTACTTCATGTTGTGTTAACTTTAGGTTCAAAGTTGTAGAAAATTTAATTTTAAATGAAGCAGTTTTAATAATTTGTGTGAGGTTGATAGTAATGGAGAAAATTAATGAAATGTAAACTTGAGGTTATGTTTGTTTTTCTTAGTTTTTATCAAATTGTATTTGGTTTAGTAGAAAATTGTTTTAATAAATGTTGTTGATAATTAAAATATGCATCTAATACTGTGTTTATGTTTTTTAGTCAGGTTAGTAGTAATGGAGTTATATATATATATATATATATATATATATATATATATATATATATATATATATATATATATATATATATATATATATATATATACATTTTTTTCAAATTGTTATTATGTCTAATTTAGAAGTCAAAAACTTTATTTTATATCTGAAAAATTGCGTCAGTTTTAACATTAAATCAAAAATGGTGCTATAAGTCCCTTTCTGTGAACATTATATATTTTTTTGTTATATCTAGAAATCGATCCATTAAAAATTGCGTCATTTTCAGCATGAAATAAAAATGGTGCTGTAAGTTCCTTTATGTATACATTATATATATATATATATATATATATTTTGGATTTTAATCAAATTATGTCTAGATTAGAAGCCAAAAATTTGATGCTGTATCTCGAAAACAATTCATCAAAAATTGTTGTCATTTTTAAGTTTAAATAAAAATGATGCCGTCCCCTTTTAAATACATAATTTATATATATATATATTTTTTTTTTCTTCTTATTTTTAAATCAAATTATGTCTATATTAAAAGCTAAAAACTTGATGTTGGATCTAGAAATCAATCCATCAAAAATTGCGCATTTTGCTGTAAGTGCCTTTATGTATACATAATATATATATATATATATATATATATATATATATATATATATATATATATATATATATATAAATTTTTTGGTATATCTGGAAATCAATCCATCAAAAATTGCGTCATTTTCAGCATTGAATTAAAATGGTGCGGTAAGTTTCTTTATGTGAACATAATGTATATATATATATATATATATATATATATATGTATAATTTTTTCCAATTTTTTATCAAATTATGTCTTAATTTGGAAGTAAAAAATTTGATGTTATATTTGGAAATCAATGCATCAAAAATTGCGTCTTTTTTAGCATTGAATCAAAATAATATAATTTATATGTATTTATAATTTTTTTCTGGATTTTAATTAAATTATGTCACTGCGCAATTTTTAGGATTAAATCAAAAATGGTGATGTAAATCCCTTTATGTATACATAATATATATATTATATATATATATATATATATATATATATATATATATATATATATATATATTTTTTTTTCTAGATTTTATTCAAATTGTGTCTAGTTTGGAAGCCAAAAATTTGACGTTATATTTAGAAAGTAATTCATAAAAAAATGTGTCATTTTTAGGATTAAATCAAAAATGGTGCTGTAAGTCCCATTATGTTTACATAACATATATATGTATATATAATTATTTTCTGGATTTTAATCAAATTATATTTAGCTAGGAAGCTAAAAATTTGACGATGTATTTAGAGAGCAATCTATCAAAATCTGTGCTATTTTTAGGATTAAATCAGAAATGGTGCTGTAAATCCCTTTATGTATACATAATGTTTATATATACATATTTTATATATACATATTTTTTTTTTAATTTTTATCCAATTAAGTCTAATTTAGAAGTCAAAAACTAGATGTTATATCTGGAAATCAATCCATCAAAAATTGCGCTATTTTCAGCATTAAATCAAAATGGTGCTGTAAGTCCCTTTATTTATATATAATGTATATATATATATAATTTTTCCGGATTTTAATCAAATTATGTTTAGATTGAGAACCAATAATTTGAAGTTGTTTTTTTCCGGATTTTTATCAAATTATATCAAAGTTAAAAATCATTAACTTTTATTTTTATTTAAATCAAAAATGGTGCTGAAAGTCCTTATATATATATATATATATATATATATATATATATATTTTCTGGATTTTTATCAAATTATATCTAGATTAGAAGCTAAAAACTTAACGTTGTATCTAGAAAACAATCAAAAATCAAAAATTGCGTTATTTTCAGCATTAATTCAAATGGTGCTGTAAGTCCCTTTATTTATATATAATGTATATATATATATAATTTTTTTCCGGATTTTAATCAAATTATGTTTAGATTGAGAACCAATAATTTGAAGTTGTTTTTTTCCGGGTTTTTATCAAATTATGTCAAATTTAAAAATCATTAACTTTTATTTTTATTTAAATCAAAATGATGCTGAAAGTCCGTTATGTATACATAATATATTCAATATATATATATATTTTTTTTTTTTTTTCTAGATTTTTATCAAATTATATCTAGATTAGAAGCTAAAAACTTAACGTTGTATCTAGAAAACAATCAAAAATCAAAAATTGCGTTATTTTCAGCATTAATTCAAATGGTGCTGTAAGTCCCTTTATTTATATATAATGTATATATATATATATATAATTTTTTTCCGGATTTTAATCAAATTATGTTTAGATTGAGAACCAATAGTTTGAAGTTGTTTTTTTCCGGATTTTTATCAAATTATGTCAAATTTAAAAATCATTAACTTTTATTTTTATTTAAATCAAAATGGTGCTGAAAGTCCTTTATGTATACATAATAAATATATATATATATATATATATATTTTCTGGATTTTTATCAAATTATATCTAGATTAGAAGCTAAAAACTTAACGTTGTATCTAGAAAACAATCAAAAATTGCGTTATTTTCAGCATTAATTCAAATGGTGCCGTAAGTCCTTATATATATATATATATAAAAAAATTTCGGATCTTTATCAAATTATGTCTAATTTAAAAGTCAAAAATTTGATGTTGCATCTGAAAATCAATCCATCAAAATTTGAGTCATTTTCAGCATTAAATCAAAATGGTGTCGTAAGTCCCTTTATGTATACATTATTATGTATATATATATATAATGTTTTTTCGGATTTTAATCAAATTATGTATATTAAGTATAATGCGAGAATAAACAATTTAATTTGTTAAAAAAGTTTTTTTTGTCAGGTTGGTATTAGGGGAATTATTTAATAAATTTTATGTATGAAGTTATGTTTGTTTTTCTTTAATATCTCAAATTGTCACAATTAGAAAAAAATTGCTTAAATAAATTTTGTAGAAAATTATATTTTGCATCTATTTGGTAATTTGTAGTTTTTGTGTCAATGTTGGTATTACTGGAGTTAATCATAAAATTCAATAAATGAGATTATGTTCGTTTTTCTTAGATATCTCAAATTGTGTTACAATGAGAAAAAAATTGTTTTTATAAATGTTGTAGAGAATTAAATTTTGCTTCTAATACTTCCCATCCGTTTTTCTGTGAGGTTGGTAATAGTGGAGATATTTAATAAAATGCCAAATTAAGTTTATGTATGTTTTTCTAAAATATCTCAAATTGTGTAAGAAACAAAAAAAATTGTTTAAATATTAGAAAACTAAATTCTGCAACTTATTAACAACAATTTTTTTTGTCAAGTTGGTATTAGTGAAGTTATTCAATAAATTAACAAAACAAGGTTATGTTGTGTTTTCTTTGATATCTCAAATTGTGTTATAAGTAGAAAAAAATTATTTAAATAAACTTAATAGAAAACTAAATTTTGCATTTAATTTGTTTAAACAATTTTTGTGTCAAGTTGGTATTAGTAAAGTTATTCATGAATTTCGAAAAGTGAGGTTATGTTGGTTTTTGTTGTTTATCTCAAATTAGATTTGCGTTAAAATGTTTCAAATAAAAGTTGTAGAGAATTAAATTTTACATCAAATAGGTTCAATAAGATAAAAAGAAAATTGATTGTTAACCTGTGTTGATTTCCAGTATCCCACAATTCACTCTTCGCAACAACATGAGTGCCATGATCTGGTTTCCTTTTAGGAGTAGTGCGATTAGACGGAACCATATTAGAAGCGGGCACACTGACACGACGATTATGACAAACAGTTTCATCCGATTCAACATTTTTAAGACTGCAACGTCTTGGTAAAGTCTCGCATCTACTTGAACGTCTCGAATCATGGTGGTAAACAGCTTCATCAACGGTTTGTGCTTTGCGCAAATCAGGAATTTTCTTCTCTTCATTATTATTAATTAATTTGGGAGGAATGGTCTCAATAGTTCCATTCTGAATTGGTGCAATTTCTGGTTTTGGTAGTGGAATTTCTTTTTTGGGCGATTCAACTATTGGAATTGATTTCTTTTTCCTGCAATGTAAGCTTGAATTAAAATTGATTTAATTAATTAATTGGGTATTACTTCTGGCTGTCTGCGTGTTGCAATGTTTGGAATTGTTCTTGCGAGCTTAAACTGCAGAGTGATGTAATATCGCTTGTTTCGGTAGCCGATGGTTGTTCTTTTCTAATCAAAGGAACCGAGAGGCGATTAGTATCGCTTATTGATGAATCCAATATTTCTTTAGCTTCGTTGCCTAGACGACGCATTAAAACTTGCAATTCGCTTTCTTTTTCCAGCAAAGTTTTTCTATAGCGTGAATTGTTGGCTTTGACTTCTTTCATGCGGGATTCCATTTCCGAGGCCGTCGAGTCCCTCCGTGTTTTCGAGCCCATAGGTCTCAGCGTGGCTCTTATCCTCTTATCAATGGATCCACCAGGATTCCTCTTAAGTTCGACCATTTTCGGTACGAATACCAACCATAGAGTGGCCGTGGTGCAAAACATCACGAACACACCTATGATAAGGAACAAGGCGTCCTGATGGTCCACGAGGACGAGGGCCACCGCTGCTCCGCATATACACATGATAGCGACGTTGTAGACCGAGAGGCCGACGTGGCGGGAGTCGTTCAAAGCCGGGATGGACACATGACGGGTTTCCCATGCGAGGAAAGCACCGAATATCTACAAAAAATCAATTTCCCAACCTCCACAACTCAAATTCAAACAAAACTCACCATTAGAAGTCCTTTATATGCATAAATTGAACCAACAAATATAGTCATGCGTTCAGAAGCACAGTACTCATTTTCAGGTATTATAATAATATCCTCACTCGAAGGATGAGGCTAAAAATTTAAAATTAGTTTCCAACATTTCAATCTTACAATAATTACATATGGTTCGAGTTGTTTCGTTTCACGATAAAACGGATCGGCGACTTGCCATGTCGTCATTATAACCAAATCGATGAACAACAAGACGCCAACTACCATGAAGAGTTGATAATCTTTGATTACTTTTTTGTTTAATTTAACGTCAGTGAAGATTGAATGCACGCGCCATGTTTTGCTAAACATAGCTCCGAATGCTAATGAGAATCCTGCCATTAAGGTCCATGCTCTTGCTGTGCAGATGTATGGAAATGCGTCTATAATTGAATTAATTAGTTAATCGGGTATTTTTGTATGATATTGTGTAGTATTGCGTCTTGAAATGTTTCAATATTTAAAAAAAAAATAATTTTTAAAATGACATCTGTCAAAATAACATCTATAAAAATAACATCTGTCAAAGTGACATTTGTCAAAATAACATCTATCAAAATAATAAGTGACATCTGTCAAAATGAATTTGTTGAGTTTTTTTACTATTTTTGGATTTTTAATCAGTATTTACAATATAATTCAAAATTGGTTGTGAATTTTGAAAATAATTTCAAGTAAAATTTGTGAAGAATTAAATTTCCTATAAAATGTTTCATATTAAGTTTTTTGAAATTTTCAAAAATGGCCGATTTATTTGAGTTTTTCTTACCATTTTTAGGTTTTTCAAGAGTATTTTCAAAATAACTCAAAATTGGTTGTAAATTTTGAAAATAGTTTTAAGTAAAATTTGTGAAGAATTAAATTTACTATAAAATATTTTATATTAAATTTTTTGGAATTTTTGATAAAGGTCTTTTTATTTGAGTTTTTCTTACTATTTTGAAGTTTTTTATGAGTATTTTCAAAATAACTCAAAATTGGTTGCGAATTTTAAAAATAGTTTCAATTAAAATTTGTGGAAAATTAAGTTTACTAAAAAACATTCCATATTAAGTTTTTTGAAATTTTTAGAAATGGCCGATTTATTTGAGTTTTTCTTACCGTTTTTTGATTTTTTATAAATATTTTCAAAATAACTCAAAATTGGCTGCGAATTTTGAAAATAGTTTCAAGTAAAATTTGTGGAGAATTAAGTTTACTATAAAATGTTTAATATTAAGTTTTTTGAAATTTTTAGAAACGGCCGATTTATTTAAGCTTTTCTTACCGTTTTTTGATTTTTTATAAATATTTTCAATATAACTCAAAATTGGTTGCGAATTTTAAAAATAGTTTTAAGTAAAATTTGTGGATAATTAAATTTGCTATAAAATACTTTATATTAAATTTTTTGGAATTTTTGATAAAAGTCATTTTATTTGAGTTTTTCTTACTATTTTTAGGTTTATCATGAGTATTTTCAAAATAACTCAAAATAGGTTGCAAATTTTAAAACTAGTTTTAAGTAAAATTTGTGAAGAATTGAATTTGCTATAAAATGTTTTATAATAAGTTTTTTGAAAATTTTGATAATAGCCAATTTATTTGAGTTTTTTACAATTTTTAGATTTTTAATCAGTATTTTTAAAATAACTCAAAATTGGTTGCAAATTTTGAAAATAGTTTTAGATAAAAGTTGTAGAAAATTTAATTTGCTATAAAATAGTTTTTGTTAAGCTTTTTAAAGTTTTCAAAAATGGCCAACTTATTTGAGTTTTTCTTACTATTTTTTGAGTATTTTCAAAATAACTCGAAATTGGTTACAAATTTTGAAAATAATTTTAAGTAAAATTTGTGTAGAATTAAATTTGCTATAAAATGTTTCATATTAAGTTTTTTGAAATTTTTGAAAATGACCAATTTATTTAAGTTTTTCTTGCTATTTTTAGGTTTTTCATGAGTATTTTCAAAATAACTCAAAATTGATTGCGAATTTTGAAAATAATTTTAAGTAAAATTTGTGTAGAATTAAATTTGCTATAAAATGTTTCATATTAAGTTTTTTGAAATTTTTGAAAATGACCAATTTATTTAAGTTTTTCTTGCTATTTTTAGGTTTTTCATGAGTATTTTCAAAATAACTCAAAATTGATTGCGAATTTTGAAAATAATTTCAAGTAAAATTTGTGTAGAATTAAATTTGCTATAAAATGTTTCATATTAAGTTTTTTGAAATTTTTGAAAATGGTCAATTTATTTAAGTTTTTCTTGCTATTTTTAGGTTTTTCATGAGTATTTTCAAAATAACTCAAAATTGGATGCAAATTTTGAAAATAGTTTCAAGTAAAATTTGTGAAGAATTAAATTTACTATAAAATGTTTCATTTTAAGTTTTTTGAATATTTAGAAAAATGGCCGATTATTTAAGTTTTTTTACTATTTTTAGGTTTTTTAATGAGTATTTTCAAAATAACTCAAAACTGGTTGCAAATTTTAAAAATAGTTGTACCTAAAATTTGTGGAAAATTAAGTTTACTATAAAATGTTTCATATTAAGTTTTTTGAAATTTTTAGAAACGGCCGATTTATTTAAGCTTTTCTTACCGTTTTTTGATTTTTTATAAATATTTTCAATATAACTCAAAATTGGTTGCGAATTTTGAAAATAGTTTCAAGTAAAATTTGTGAAGAATTAAATTTACTATAAAATGTTTCATTTTAAGTTTTTTGAAATTTAAAAAAATGGCCGATTAATTGAGTTTTTTTACTATTTTTAGGTTTTTTATGAGTATTTTCAAAATAACTCAAAATTGACTGCAAATTTTAAAAATAGTTTTAGATAAAATTTGTAGAATATTAAAATTGCTATAAAATAATGTATGTTAAATTTTTCAAAATTTTTAACTATGGAAACTTATTTGAGTTCTTCTTACTATGTTTTGAGTATTTTTAAAATAAATCAAAACTGGTTGCAAATTTTAAAAATAGTTTAAAGTAATATTTATGGAAAATTAAATTTGCTATAAAACATTTCGTATTAATTTTTTTGAAATTTTTGATATAAGCCATTTTATTTGAGTTTTTCTTACTATTTTTAGGTTTTTTATGAGTATTTTCAATATAACTCAAAATTGGTTGCGAATTTTAAAAATAGTTTTAAGTAAAATTTGTGTAGAATAAAATTTGCTAAAAAATGTTTCATTTTAAGTTTTTTGAAATTTTAAAAAATGGCCGATTATTTGAGTTTTTTTACTATTTTTAGGATTTTTATGAGTATTTTCAAAATAACTAAAAACTGGTTGCAAACTTTGAAAATAGTTTCAAATAAAATTTGTGGGGAATTAAATTTGCTATAAAATATGTTTATCAATTTTTTTTGAAATTTTTGAAGATGGCTGATTTATTTGAGTTTTTCTTAGTATTTTTAGACTTTTTATTAGTATTTTCAAAATAACTCAAAATTGGTTGCGAATTTAGAAAATAAATTCAAGTAAAATTTGTAAAAAATTAAATTTGCTGTAAAATATTTCATATTAAGTTTTTTGAAATTTTAGAAAATGGCCGATTTATTTAAGTTTTTCTTAGTATTTTTGGATTTTTTATTAGTATTTTCAAAATAACTCAAAATTGGTTGCAAATTTTGAAAGTAGTTTTAGATAAAAGTTGTAGAAAATTTAATTTGCTATAAAATAGTTTATGTTAAGCTTTTTAAAGTTTTCAAAAATGGCCAACTTATTTGAGTTTTTCTTACTATTTTTTGAGTATTTTCAAAATAACTCAAAATTGGTTACAAATTTTGAAAATAATTTTAAGTAAAATTTGTGTAGAATTAAATTTGCTATAAAATGTTTCATATTAAGTTTTTTGAAATTTTTGAAAATGGCCAATTTATTTAAGTTTTTCTTGCTATTATTAGGTTTTTCATGAGTATTTTCAAAATAACTCAAAATTGATTGCGAATTTTGAAAATAATTTCAAGTAAAATTTGTGTAGAATTAAATTTGCTATAAAATGTTTCATATTAAGTTTTTTGAAATTTTTGAAAATGGTCAATTTATTTAAGTTTTTCTTGCTATTTTTAGGTTTTTCATGAGTATTTTCCAAATAACTCAAAATTGGTTGCAAATGTAAAAAAATATTTTAGATAAAATTTGTATAAAATTAAATTTGCTATAAAATAGTTTATGTAAATATGGCTGAAATGATAACTTGCTCTTTATCCACCAGCGTGGTTCGGAAGTCACGTATTAAGCTGTTGGTCCCATCAAACCACTTTAAACAAGTCGTAGACTTACTGTGGCGATGTAAAATAGCCGTAAAAAGCGTAAAAACATAAAAATGTTAAATTTTTCAAAAAAATTTAAAATGGCCAACTTATTTGAGTTTTTCTTACTATTTTTAGGTTTTTCATGAGTATTTTCAAAATAACTCAAAATTGGTTGAGAATTTTGAAAATAGATTTAAATAAAATTTGTAAAAAACTAAATTTGCTACAAAATGTTTTATATTAAGTTTATTGAAATTTTCAGAAATGGCCGATTTATTTGAGTTTTTCTTACTATTTTTAGGTTTTTCATGAGTATTTTCAAAATAACTCAAAATTGGTTGCAAATTTAAAAAATTATTTCAAGTAAAATTTGTGGAAAATTGAATTTGCTACAAAATGTTTTATATTAAGTATTTTGAAATTTTTGAAAATGGCCGATTTATTTAAGTTTTTCTTACAATTTTTGGATTTTTAATCAGTATTTTCCAAATAACTCAAAATTGGTTTCAAATTTAAAAAATTATTTCAAGTAAAATTTGTGGAAAATTGAATTTGCTATAAAATAGTTTATGTTAAGCTTTTTAAAGTTTTCAAAAATGGCCAACTTATTTGAGTTTTTCTTACTATTTTTTGAGTATTTTCAAAATAACTCAAAATTGGTTACAAATTTTGAAAATAATTTCAAGTAAAATTTGTGTAGAATTAAATTTGCTATAAAATGTTTCATATTAAGTTTTTTGAAATTTTTGAAAATGGCCAATTTATTTAAGTTTTTCTTGCTATTTTTAGGTTTTTCATGAGTATTTTCAAAATAACTCAAAATTGATTGCGAATTTTGAAAATAATTTCAAGTAAAATTTGTGTAGAATTAAATTTGCTATAAAATGTTTCATATTGTTTTTTGAAATTTTTGAAAATGGTCAATTTATTTAAGTTTTTCTTGCTATTTTTAGGTTTTTCATGAGTATTTTCAAAATAACTCAAAATTGGTTGCGAATTTTGAAAATAGTTTTAAATAAAATTTGTGAAAAACTAAATTTGCTATAAAATGATTCATATTAAGTTTTTTGAAATTTTTGAAAATGGCCGATTTATTTAAGTTTTTCTTACAATTTTTGGATTTTTAATCAGTATTTTCCAAATAACTCATAATTGGTTGCGAATTTTGGAAATAGTTTCAAATAAAATTTGTGAAAAACTAAATTTGCTATAAATTGTTTCATATTAAGTTTTTTGAAATTTTTGAAAATGGCCGATTTATTTAAGTTTTTCTTACAATTTTTGGATTTTTAATCAGTATTTTCCAAATAACTCAAAATTGGTTGCAAATTTTGAAAATAAATTTAGATAATATTTGTAGAGAATTAAATTTGCTATAAAATATTCAATGTGATTTTTTTGAAATTATTAAAAATGGCTGATTTATTTGAGTTTTTCTTACTATTTTAAAGTTTTTTTATGAGTATTTTTAATATAACTCAAAATTCGTTAAAAATTTCAAAAATAGTTTCAAGTAAAATTTGTGGAAAATTAAATTTGCTATAAAATGTTTTACATGTAATATTTTAAAATTTTTGAAAATAACCAATTTATTTCAGTTTTTCTTATAATTTTTAGACTTTTTATCAGTATTTTCAAAATAACTCAAAATTAGCTGCAAATTTTGAAAATAAATTTAAGTAAATTTTGCAAAGAATTAAATTTGCTATAAAATATTTTATGATAATTTTTTTGAAATTTTTAAAATGTTTGAGTTAAATAAGTTTTTCTTACTATTTTTGAACTTTTTATCAGTATTTTCAAAATAACTCAAAATTGGATGCAAATTTTGAAAAATATTTAAAGTAAAATTTGTGGAAAATTAAATTTGCTACAAAATGTTTTATATTTAGTTTTTTGAAATTTTTGATAATAGCTGATTTATTTGAGTTTTTTGTACCATTTTTGGGCATTTTATCAGTATTTTTAAAATAACTCAAAATTGATAGCAAATTTTGAAAAAAGTTTAAAATAAAACTTGTGGAAAATTTACTTTACTATAAAATATTTGATATTGAGTTTTTTTAAATTTTTAGAAATGGCCGAGATATTTAGGTATTTTTTCCAATTTTTGGATTTTTTGTGAGTATTTTCAAAATAACTCAAAAACCGCTGCAAATTTTGTAAATAGTTTCAAATAAATTTTGTGCGGAATCAAATTTTCTATCAAATTATTAAAATAGTGTTAAACAAAATTTTGTAAAATAGCAAAGCTATTCAAGTTTTTCTTAAAAATCTTGGCTTTTTTTGAAAATAACTCAAAAATGGTTGCAAATTTTGAAAGTAGTTTTATATAAAATTAGATTTTCTATGAAATTATTAAAACAGTGTTTATCAAAACTTTGTAAAATGACAAAGTTATTTAAGTTTTTCATATAAATTCTGGCTTTTTTTGAAAACAACCCCAAAACAGTTGCAAATTTTGAAAAAAATTTCAGATAAAAGATGCTGGGAATGACATTTTGAGTAATATAATTTATAAGTGGTTTCCCAAAATTTTAAAAAATAAGCAAGTTAATTGCATTTATTTGGATCAAATTGATAAATTTTGCAAATTACTCCAAAAATAGCAAAAATTTTGAAAAATGCTTGAAATAAAAGATGCTGAGAATGACATTTTGTGTAATTTAATTTATATATAGTTTTCCAAAATTTTTAAAAATAAGCTAGTTAATTGCATTTATTTGGGTTAAATTGATAAATTTTGCAAATTATTCCAAAAACTGCAAAAATTTTGAAAAATGCTTCAAATAAAAAATGTTGAAAATCGCATTTTGAGTAATTTAATTTATATATAGTTTCCCAAAATTTTAAAAAACAAGCGAGTTAATTGCATTTATTTGAATTAAATTGATCGTTTTTCCAAACTATTCCAAAAACAGCAAACATTTTGAAAAATGCTTCAAATATAAATTGTAGAAAATTTAATGATAAACAAACTTTATAATAAACAAATTTTTAAAATATTAAAAAATAAGCGTTATATAACGTTTTTTGAAAAATAAACTGATCCGGCTCATTATTTTTGAAATAATTTAAAAATTAGCAGTAATTTTTGAAAGTTGTTGTCATTTTTGGCAGATGATGTCATTTTTGACAGTTGTCATTTTTGACATTTTAAATGATATATTAATAAAATATAATTACCAACACTAGACAATCCTGAATCTAACCCCAAAAACACAATACTGGTATAAGTCAGCATGCAACCAATAATGATGAGATTGTTAAGTTGTGGACTTGACATCTTAATGTAACGCTGGTTGCGATACTTTATATTAAAAGCCAAAAACACTGAAGCCATGATAATTCCGCACACAGCAAGCGATGCTAAAATAGCATAAACCGTTTTATTCACTCTCGTATGCTCAATAATCAATAAGGTACGATCCTTTGGAGGATGTCTGAAAACAAAACAATAATTATAGGTTATGTTTTAAATTTGACATCTGTCAAATTAACTTACTTCCCCAGCCAACGCATCGGAGCTCCTAATGTAAGATCTAAATGCTGAGTAGCAGCACTATATTCGCCAACTTTGATTTCCGTTCCTTGTTGAAATTGTTTTAACAATATACTAGCTTTACGTTCATTGTCATAGAAACGTACAGGTCCTGTAACTCCTTCAAAACTTGTATTGTGCAGTGCATCAAGGAATAAACGTTCCCATAAAGGATCGCGATACTTAAAATCGGTCACTGTTTGATTGCGTCTGAAGTATCGCACTTTGTGAGCAACATTTTGTATTGCTAAAGCGACAGCCCAGATGCCATCATAGGTGTAACCGTGAAATCTTGAATATTCGCGTCCTCTACGTGAATCGTATTCACTTAAATACTCATCAGCAGTCTGTAAATGAAATATGTTATTAAATTGTGCAATTTGTTTGATAAAACTTACAATTCCAGAAATTGTGATTTCTCCGCTTGTACTTAAAGGTAACAAGTCGGTCAGAATGGTTTGTTCCAATGCGGATTCCAGTTCGTCTGAAGTGCAATTCGATTCTGGTTCGTAGCGTTTCCACCATTCGTTACTATAGGTTCCCATTATGACCCATTGATATCTTCTGCCGTACATTTCTAATTTGTATGCTTCGCAGAATATCAATCTGGCCCAGCGTTCATTGAAGTTGCCCAAAATGACTCGCGTGTCTTTTTCTTTTAGTTTTGATAACGCTGAATTGACTTCGTTAGTGAAACTCTGCGTTTCTACTACTTGGTAACCCAACGAATCCAATTCGGCCACCAATCTGAAAAAAAGTTTTGATTAGTTTTTAACCGACAGATGTCAAATTATAGGTTAACTGTCAAATTGTTACTAAAAATGTTATCATACTGTCAAATTATATCAAATAATGTCCGCCATTTTGTAAAAAGTTTGTTACAATTAAATTCATTGACAATTAGTTAAGGTTAGGTTATGTTCATTTTTTTGACAGTTAATAATTTTGACAGATCATTTTTTTGACAGTTAATAACTTTGACAAATCATTTTTTTGACAGTTAATAATTTTGACAGATCAATCTTTTTGACAGTTATTTTTTACAGTTTATTTTTGACTTTTTGTAAAGTTTGGTTATGTTAATATTTATTATTTGACTAATGTTTATTACCTGTTGTGAGCCAAGGAGTATCGCGGCTCGTTCTGATAGATGGTGCCTACTCGTGTCCAATTGAATTCTCGTAGGAGCGAGAGGCGCGGTGAGTTGAACGCGTTCTCGCTGGGTACGATGCGGAAGAAGTTGGGAAAGTTCTCCTTGGTGAACATCGGATGAGTGTCCGCATACGAGAGCTGCGTCAGGTGCCAATGCTTGGACGCTTTGGCAATGGGGTCTGTGACGTGGGTGCATGCTGCTCCGAACAACATCAACTTGTGCGGTCCGCTGTGCATCATGTCGAAGAAGGCTTTGACGCCTACGGCCGCATTGCACTACAAAAAAAAAATGTTTATAACTATTTTGGAACAATTTATTACAAATTTTGTTAAACTTAAACATAATTGGGCTTAAAAATGGGTTTTTTTGAAAATTTCCTGGGTAATTTAAAGTCCTCATGCTTGAATTTAGACCTATTATGCAAAAGACATTTTGACTATACTTAAGGTTTTTTGGCTTCTTCTTGAACAATTTAAAGTCCTCATCCTTGAATTTAGATCTATTATGTAGAAGACATTTTGGTTATACCTAGCATAATATGAAATTATTAAATTTGTTATGCCTTGGCATAATTAGGCTTAAAATCATGATTTTTTAAAGGTTTTTGGTTTTCTTTTTGAACAATTTAAAATCCTCTTGCTTAAAATTAGTCCTATTCTGCAGAGGAGCTTTTGGTCGTACCTTACATAAATTAAAAATTAAATAATTCGTCATGCCTAAGCATAATTAGGCTTAAAATCATAATTTTTTGAAAGTTTTAGTTTTCTTTTCAAACAATTTAAAGTCCCCATGCTTGAATTTAGACTTATTATGTAGGGGACATTTTGGCTTTACCTAACATTAATTAAAATTTGCAAATTTGTTATGCTTAGGCATGATTAGGTTTAAAATATTAATATTTTTAAGATTTTATGTCTTCTTCTTGGACGATTTAAAGTCCTCTTGTTTAAAATTAGTCAAATTATGTAGAGGAACTTTTGGTTGTACCTTACATAAAGTAAAGTTACTTAATTTGCTATGCCTAAGCATAATTAGGCTTAAAATATTAATATTTTTAAGATTTTATGTCTTCTTCTTGGACAATTTAAAGTCCTCTTGCTTAAAATTAGTCTTATTATGTAGAGGAACTTTTGGTTGTACCTTACATAAAGTAAAGTTACTTAATTTGCTATGCCTAAGCATAATTAGGCTTCAAATATTAATATTTTTAAGATTTTATGTCTTCTTCTTGGACAACTTAAAGTCCTCTTGCTTAAAATTAGTTCCATTATGTAGAGAAACTTTTGGTTGTACCATACATAAATTAAAATTACTTAAATTGTTATGTCTAGGCAAAATTAGACTTAAAATTATGATTTTTTTAAGGTTTTTAGTCTTCTTTTTGAACAATTTAAAGTCTTCTTACTAAAAATTAATACTACTATATAGAGAAGCTTTTGGATGTACTTTATATAAACTAAAATTACTTAATTTGTTATTCCTAGGCATTATTAGGCATAAGATATTGATTTTTTGAAAGTTTTTGGTCTTCATTTCAAACAATTTAAAGTCCCCATGCATGAATTTAGATTTATTATCTTGGTTTTACCTAATATTAATTAAAATTTACAAATTTGTTATGCCTAGGCATGATTAGGCTTAAAATATTGCATTTTTAAAGAATTTTTGCCTTCTTCTTGAACAATTTAAAGTCCTCATGTTTTAAATTAGTTGTATTAGGTAGAAAACTTCTTAACTACATCTAAAGTAAATTAAAATTACAAAATTTCTTATGCCTAGACATAATTAGGCTTAAAATGTTTATTTTTTGAAGGTTTTTTGTCTTCTTCTTGAACAATTTAAAGTCCTCTTGCTTAAAATTGATTCTATTATGTAGAAGAGCTTTTAATTGTACCTTACATAAATTAAAATTACACCATTTGTTATGCCTAGGCATGACTAGGCTTAAAATACTGATTTTTTTGTCCCTTTCGTAAACAATTTAAAGTCCCCAAAATTAAATTTAGACATATTATGTAGAAAACATTTTAGCTATACCTAACATTAAATAAAATTATCAATTTTTTTATGCCTAGTCATGACTAGGCTTAAAATATTGGTTTTTTGGATTTTCTTTAAACAATTTAAAGTCCTAATCCCTGAAAATTATCCGATTACAAAAAAGACCTTCTTGCTGGACCCTACATCAATTAAAATTACACAATTTGTTATGCCTAGGCATAATTAGGCTTAAAATATTGATTTTTTAAGGTTTTTTGTCTTTTTTTCAAACAATTCAAAGTCCCCATGTTTGAATTTAAACATATTTTGTAGAAAACAATTTGCTTGTACCTAACCTTAATTGAAAATATTAAATTTGTTACGCCTAAGCATGATTAGGCTTAAAAAATAGATTTGTTTTTAAGTTTTTTGTCTTTTTTTTTATTATTTAAAGTTCTTACAACTAAAACAAAGCTAAATAGTAAAAAGACATCCAACCAATGCATACTACAAATTTGTTGAACAAAATTTTAGGCATTTAAATAACGTTTTAAGCTTATTTCTTCAAAGTACTAAAGTCTTTAACAACCAAAACTACTCAAATTTGTTAGTAACATACTGTTCATACTAAAGCAAGCCTTAAACCAAAAAATCCCATTGTTTAAAACCAATTTTTGGACCAAAAATAAAAAAATTTAATGATTTTAAGCCTTCTTCTCAAAAGTGCTAAAGGCTTCAGTGGTAACAACTAACAAAAAATACGCCAAGAATAAATATGTTGTCATTTCAAATTTAAAATGTAAAAAAATTCTTTATTCAAGCCCAAACTTGGCTTAAAAACTGTAAAATTTGACAAATTTGATAGTTTTAGACCTTCTTCTTTAAAATTACAAAGTCTTCAATGGTAAAAATGATTCAAATTGACTTGATTTGTTTTATTGTTTATACTCAAGCATTAACCAAATAAATTTTTCAAGCCTAGACTTCACTTTTTGTCAAAAAATGTGATTTTTAGCATACATCTTCAAAATTTAAAAGTCCTCAATAGTCTAAACTAGTAAATTATATATTTAAAGACTAATTCTTACCAATTTAAGCCTAAAATTTTAAGTTTGCAACTTCAAAGTCTAGTTTTAAGCCAAAAATTTATTATTTTGATAGTTTTAAGCCTACATCTTTAAAGTTCAAAAGTTTTCAATAGTTCAAACCAATAAATTATATATTTGAGTTTAATTTCTAACTAATTCAAGCCTAAAATTTTCAATTTGGTTTATTTATAAGCCAGAAAAAGATTATTTTAATAGTTTTTGGTCTTTTTCTTCCAACTAATAACGTGTTTAATGTTCAAAACTATTAAAATGATTTAAGCAATATGTTTGTATGTATTAAAACCTAAATATAAAAAAATTCATAAGCCTAGGCTTTGTTTGAAACCAAAAAATGTGTATTTTTGTAGTTTTGAGCCCACATCTTCAAAACTCAAAAGATTTCAATAGTCCAAACTAGTAAAATACATGTATGACACACAAAACGCACTAATTCAAACATAATATTTTAAATCTGCAAATTTCTAAACTTAGTTTTAAGCAAAAAATTTTGATGGTTTTAGCTATTTTTCTTCCAACTAATAAAATTTGCCAAAATCATTAAAATGTTTTCAAACAACTTTGTTAAGTGTTATAAAACATAAATTAAATTAAATTCGTAAGAGTTTTAGCCTAAAAAATGTGTTATTTTGTAGTTTTAAGCCCACATCTTCAAAATTTAAAAGTCTTCAATAGTGCAAACTAGTAAACTATATGTATAATACCTATTTCCTACAAATTCAAGCCTAATATTTTAAATCTGCAACTCCTAAGCCTAGTTTTGAGTAAAAAACTGAATATTTTGATGGTTTTGGCTATTTTTCTTCCAACTAATAAATTTTTTAGTGTTCAAAATCTTTAAAATATTTTCTAGCAACTTTGTTAAATGTTTTAAAATTTAAACTAAATTAAATTCGTAAGCTTAGGCTTTATTTTAGTTCAAAAAATGTGTTTTTTGTAGTTTTAAGCCAATTTCTTCAAAATTCTAAAAGTCTTCAGTAGTCCAAACTAGTGAAATATATTTTTTACACCCATATCATGCTAATTCATGCTTTAAATTTTAAATCCGCGACGTCACAGTTCAATTTTAAGCCTAAAAATGTGTTTTTTGTAGTTTTAAGCCCACATCTTCAAAATTTAAAAGTCCTTAGTAGTCCAAACTAGTAAAATGTGTGTTTCATACTTATTTCATACTGGTTCAAGCTTTAATTTTAAAATCCGCAACGTTAAAGCTCAATATTAAACCAAAAAATGTGTTTTTTTGTCATTTTAAGCCCACATCTTCAAAACTTAAAAGTTCTTAATAGTTCAAGCTAGTAAAATATGTTTTTTACACCCATATCATGCCAATTCAAGCTTTAAATTTTAAATCCGCAACGTCACATCTCAATTTTAAGCCAAAAAAATGTGTTTTTTGTAGTTTTATAAGGCCACATCTTCAAAATTCAAAAATCTTCAATAGTCCAAACTAGTAAAATATGTGTTTTAAACTTATTTCATGCTAATTCAAGATTAAAATTTGAAATCTGCAACTTCCGAGCTCAATTTTAAGCAAAAAAATGAGTATTTTGAAGTTTTAAGATGTCTTTTTTTTAACTAATTAAGTTTTTAGAGAAAAAAACTATTAAAATATATTTTGAAAGATGTATTTAAGCTTAAACAAAACAAATTTTGTAAGCTTAAACTTTATTAGAACTCAAAATAGGGGTTTTTGTAGTTTTAAGCCTGCAACTTTAAAATTAAAAAGTCCTTATTAGTTTATATAATTAAATTTAGTTCAGTATAATCTAAAAATAAGAAAAAATTGTTTGGAATTTTTTTGGGCAATTTATTCTAATGTTGTAATTGCCTTAGTTGATTTTAGTTAAAAATTTTGATAACCAATTAGTTTAATATGATTAGAAAATAGCTATAAGTCAATTTAATATTTTTTGGTCAATTAATTTCTCCTATTTTGATTGCTTTGATAAGTTCAAACTAGGATTTTTAAGGTTCTATTAGTCAAAAATGGTTTAGTATGATCTGAAATTAGAAAAAAGTTGTTTGAAATTTTTTTGGTCAATTTATTCTAATATTGTGATTGTCTAAACTAAATTTAACTAAAAATACTGATGATCGTTAAGTCAAAATAAGCTTAATATGATCAGAATATAGCTTTGAATTAACTTGATTTTTTTGGGCAAGTGATTTCTTCTATTTTGATTGTTTTGATAAGGATTTTTAAGAACCAATCAACTAAAAATTGTTCAGTGTGATCTGAAATTAGCAAAAAGTTAATTGAAATTTTTTTGGGCAAACTTTAAATTTACACAAACAAAGTTAAATTGGTAAATTTTAAGACCAATAAGTTAAAACTAGTTTAATATAATCTAAAGATTGTAATAAAATGCTTTAATTTTTTTGGGCAACTTTGTTAATTAAAATTGTTGTTAAAAGTGTTATTTGTATTATTTACGTTGATATGCGTTGTAGCGCCAGGTTGGTCAGGCAGAGAACGGACTTATCCAACATCAAAATCCGCCGCAACTGTCTTCCCGACCCGGAACTAAAAACCGTTGACCTAAATTCCATTTGACAGATCAACATAACCTAATTCAATTTTGCATAACTCAATTATGTCATTATTAAGTAAGGTTATGTCATAATAATTTCGACTAACCATTGTGTCATTCCACCACATGTGAAGACGATAGTTCCTCAGGATTGAAGAATGCTCGTTGACGTGATCCAGGGCCAACTTGACGCTGGGCATTACGCCACGGCCTGCAATATTATGCAATTTAGCTTAATAAAACAAATTTGCGCTTTGTTATGTACCTGTTTCTGAATTCTCGACTCCTTTCCCGAACGGAAAAAATCCTGCAATGTAGACGTCGTGGCGTCTCGCGTCTGTGTTGGGTTTCTGGAGGGCGCAACTGCCCAGCAGCAGGGTGAACACGAGGAGGTTGAGGTTGAGGAGCCCCATGGCGTTGGCGACGGCGTCGACGTTCCCAGCAGATTGTCACCAGGTCACGAGCGCAACGCTTGTTGGGTGACGGCGGTGGACTTGATGACGGTCCCATAAAGGGACATCACTCGCGTAAACGCGATTCCTAAATTTGCGCGCTTATTTTACAGTTATTATAGATATTCGGATTTCAGGAGCCGATACTCGCGCGGAGCACACGTTTCGTCAGCTTTATTGATTGCTTTCATCCAGGACGGCGGCGGCTGAAATGCGCGCCGCGCACACTCACATCACAGCGCCCTTCATCCATAAGGAATGAAACTACTTTAAAATAAAATCGAATCGTCTCAATTAAATTGTATTGTAAATAAATTCAACAAACTCATGAATCATTAATGAATTTAAAACCATTTAATTTCATCTTCATTCATAATTTCCAAACGTCAAATTAATTTGACATCTGTCAAACTTTTTTTAATTATCACATCATCTATGCTTGGCTATTAAGCTGTCAAAAACGTCACCTAGCTGTCAAAAACTCATGTCATCATCATTTAATTTTGTGTCTTAATCAATAAAATCAATTAATCTTCGTTATCCTTAAAGATATCAGGATAAACATGTTGAAGATACTTAAATTCTCTATTTATTACTTTGAAGAAATTTAAAAAAAAATGGAAAAAACATCGTTTAATCTAACATTTAAAAAAAATATGGAATTTTTTCTTCAAAAATTCTTTCGATTTTTGACAAAAATTTTAAAAGTTTTAAAAAAAGTTAAAATTTTTGTTTTTCGAATTAAAAAATTAAATTTTTTTTGTTTGTAGTCAGGTTCGATCTTTTATGTTTGGCAAAAATTTTGAAAGATTTAAAAAAAATTAAAATTTCTAGGTTTTTGAATGTTTGAAAAAAACTAAATTTTTTTGAGTTTTAACAAAAATTTGAAATTTGAGGTTACAATCAAAAGGAGTGTTTGTGATTTGTCAAAAATTTTGAAAGTCTTAATAAAAATAAAAAAATTTAGTTTTTTGAAAATATTTGAAATTTTATGTGTTTTGACAAAAATTTGATTTTTTTTTTGTAACCAGGTTACAATCGAAAAGTTCGTTTTTTTGTGTTTTGACAAAAGTTTTAAAAAACTTAAAAAAAAAATTTTAAAAATTGATTTTTTTGTGTTTTGACAAACGTTTTGAAAGTTTTTTTTGTGAAAAAAATTATATTTTTAGTTTTTTCGTGATTTGACAAAAATTTGAAATTTTTTGTATGTAGTCAGGTTACAATCGAGAAGTTCATTTTTTTGTGTTTTGACAAATAAATTGAAAATTTTGAAAAAAGAAAAATATTTTTTTGAATGTTTTGAAAAAATTGAAATTTTTTGTGTTTTGACAATAATTTGAATTATTTTGTTACAATCGAAAGGCTCGATTTTTTGTGTTGACAAAAATTTGAATTTTTTTGTTTGTGGTCAGGTCAAAAGGTTCGATTTTTTGGTTTTGACAAAAACTTTAAAAATTAAAAAAAAATAAAATTTTTAGATTTTCAAATGTTTTGAAAAAAAATATTTTTTAGTTTTGACAAAAATTTGATTTTTTTAGTTTGTAATCAGGTTACAATCGAGAAGTTCGATTTTATGTGTTTTGAAAAAAAAAATTAAAAAAATATGTTTTTTTTAAATATTTGAAAAAAATAATGATTTTTTGTTTTGACAAAAAATTTTAAAAAAAATAAAAACTTAAGTTTTTTGAATGATTTGAAAAAAATTAAATTTTTTGAGTTTTGACAAAAGTTTGATTTTTTTTTTTGTCATTTTACATTTGACAAGTTGTGTTTCAAGTTAAAAAAATTTAGTTTTTTTAAAATTTTGAAAAAAAAATTGAAATTTTTTGTGTTTTAACATATAAATTTTGATTTTTAGTTTATTGAAAGTTTTTACAATCGAAAAGTTCGATTTTTTTCTGTTTTGACAAAAATTTTGAAAAAAATTAAAATTTTTTGTGTTTTGACAAAAAATTTAAAAAATAAAAAAAAAAAAATAATTTTTTTTTAATGTTTTGAAAAAAATGATTTTTTTTGAGTTTTGACAAAAACTTGAAGTTTATTTTTGTAATCAGGTTACAATCGAGAGGTTCGGTTTTTTGTTTTAACAAAAATTTTAAGTTTTGAAAAAAAAAAAAAATTTGTATTGAAAGTTAAAAAATTTAAAAAAAAAATCGTGTTCCGACAAATCTATGATTTTTTATGTTTGTGGTTAGGTTAGAATCGAAAGGTTTGTTTTTTGTGTTGTGTTGAAAATTTAAAAAAAAGAAAAATATTTTTTTTAATGTTTTGAAAAAATTGAAATTTTTTGTTACAATCAAAAAAATTTGAATTTTCTTGTTTTAAAAATTTAAAAAAAAAATAAAATTTTTAGATTTTCAAATGTTTTGAAAAAAAATCATTTTTTGAGTTTTGACAAAATTTGATTTTTTTTTGTAACCAGGTTACAAAAAAAATGAAATTTGTTTTGAGTTTTGACAAAAAATTGATTTTTTTATTTGTAATCAGGTTACAATAGTGGTTCAATTTTTGGTGTTTTGACAAGATTTTGAAAAAAAATCAAATTGTTAGCTTTTTGAAAACAAAAATTTGAGTATTGACAAAAATTTGTTTGACAAAACTTTTGAAAGTTTAAAAAAAAACTAAAACTTTTAGTTTTTTGAATGTTTTGAATAAAATTAAAATTTGTTGAGTTTTGACAAAAATTTAAGTTTTAGTTTTTTGAATGGAATGAAAAAATTTAAAATTTTTAGAGTTTTGACAAAAATTTAAATTAAAAAAAAAAAATTTGTTTTGAAAGTTTGAATTTTTTTTGTTTTGTTTTTCTTTTTTGAAAAATACAATCTACTTTTAGAAAAACTATAATTTTTTTTCCAAAATAAAAATATTAGTTTTCAAAACATTCAGAAAATAAATTTGTAAAAAAATTATTTTTAATATTTTTTTTACAAATTTATTTTCTGAATGTTTTGAAAACTAATATTTTTTTCAGCCGCCGCCGTCCTGGATGAAAGCAATCAATAAAGCTGACGAAACGTGTGCCCCGCGCGAGTATCGGCTCCTGAAATCCGAATATCTATAATAACTGTATAATAAGCCGTCATCAAGTCCACCGCCGTCACCCAACAAGCGTTGCGCTCGTGACCTGGTGACAATCTGCTGGGAACGTCGACGCCGTCGCCAACGCCATGGGGCTCCTCAACCTCAACCTCCTCGTGTTCACCCTGCTGCTGGGCAGTTGCGCCCTCCAGAAACCCAACACAGACGCGAGACGTCACGACGTCTACATTGCAGGATTTTTTCCGTTCGGGAAAGGAGTCGAGAATTCAGAAACAGGTACATAACAAAGCGCAAATTTGTTTTATTAAGCTAAATTGCATAATATTGCAGGCCGTGGCGTAATGCCCAGCGTCAAGTTGGCCCTGGATCACGTCAACGAGCATTCTTCAATCCTGAGGAACTATCGTATTAACATGTGGTGGAATGACACAATGATTAGTCGAAATGATTATGACATAGCCTTACTTAATAATGACATAATTAAGTTATGCAATAAATTTGTTTTGAAAGTTTGAATTTTTTTTGTTTTAAAAAAATATTTAAAAGTTAAAAAAAAAAATAGCTTTTCAAACGTTTAAAAAAATAATTTTTTTTGAGTTTACAATCGAGAAGTTCGATTTTTTGTGTTTCAAAAAGTTTTTAAAATTTGAAAAAAAAAATTGGAAAAAATAGTTTTTTAGATTTTTTGTGTTTCGAAAGTTAAAAAATTAAAATTTTTAGTTTTTCAAATATTTTGAAAAAAAACAACAAAAATTTAAAACTTAGTTTTTTTAATGGATTAAAAAAATTTGAAATTGAAACTCATTTTTCAAAAATAAAACTATTTTAAAAAATAATTTTAAATACATTTTTTAATATTAGTTTAATAATAGATATTTTCAAAAACATTATTATTTTAATTAAATTTAAATTTAATTTTTTTTTTTTGAAAAATACAATCTACTTTTAGAAAAACTATAAATTTTATTTTCCAAAATAAAAATATTAGTTTTCAAAACATTCAGAAAATAAGATGTAAAAAAATTATTTTAAATATTTTTTTTGATGAACAAAAAATTTGAAAAAAAAAACTATTAAATAAAACCTATTTTTCAAAAATGGATTTATTTATTGGTGAAAAAAAAAATTACGTTTAAAAAACTGTTAAAGAAAACATATTAAAATTTTGTTTTTTCAAATATAAAAATATGTATTAAATATATATTTTTATTCGAATTATTTTTACCCAAACCTAACCTAACCTCAGAAAACTGACAAAAACAAACCTCAATTTAAAACTTCCTTAATTAATTCCTAACCTAACCTAACTTAAAAAAACTGACAAAAACAAACATAACCTCAACTTTGCATTTCCTTAAATAATTCCACTACTACCGATTTGACAGCCAAAATTATTTAAAGTTTTAAACGCACAATTTAGCTTTATATAAATAATATTTATTAAAAAGATTTTTAACCAAACCTATCCTAATTTGTGGAAACGGACAAAGACAAACATAACCTGAACTTTACACTCAGATAGCAGAACTCATAGTGGCCAATTATGTAATTACTAATAATCAGTACAATTGTTGTAAATTAATTCAAGTCAACATCGATGTCATTAATAATTATGCACATTTTCATAGATTCAATCAAGGAATAAATTAATAAATTCAAATGTGCGTTATATAATATAAGTTTTTGTAAAGCATGACCTCATACATAATACGATTGGTCTAATAAATAATTCTTTAACTTGAATATTGATTAAAAATACCTATGCAACCAACATTACATTAATAGCCCAATTGGCGTGAACTTAGTACGCAATGGAGGGGAAGATTTTCCCACCATAAAAAACTGTTAACAATAGTTGCCAGTATTAGAAAAATATTATTAAGTGTTGCCAACTGTAACTACATTGTTTATATAATATGAAGTTGGCAATAAATAAAATGCGCGTTAGCAACTAACACAATTTACAATTTACAATTTACATAACCTCAATAAACATGGAATCCGAAACAGCAACCACAAGTTGTACAAACACTATTAACTTAGAAACCGATAAAAAGAAACCAACATGTATTATAGTACTAGGAATGGCAGGTTCTGGCAAAACATCTTTAGTTACACGAATGTTAAGATCGAAACCAAATCAATATGCTGTAAATCTCGATCCTGCTTGCATACAATTACCTTATTTTGCCAACATAGGTAACAAACATTTCAACTAGTTAATATGAACTAATTTTAATCATTTCAGATGTACGAGACACGGTTAATTATAAAGAAGTTATGAATCAATATAAATTGGGTCCGAATGGAGCTATAGTAACATCCCTTAATTTATTCTCGACGAAATTTCCTGATGTTTTGAAATATTTGGAGAATTGTCAGCAGGATTTGTGTGTTATTGATACACCCGGACAAATCGAAGTTTTTACATGGAGTGTATCAGGTAGATTATTAACCGTGCGGTCCAAACATATATAAAGATTTTATAAATCTTCCACAATTTTTATTTGATTAATTAGGATTTTAAAATTTTTAGGTTCCATTATAACCGAAACTCTGGCTTCAACTTTTCCAACTGTCATTATATACGTAATCGATACAGTAAGGAGCACCTCACCTGTCACTTTTATGTCAAATATGTTATACGCCTGCTCGATTTTATATAAAACCAGATTACCGTTTATCGTTGTTATGAATAAAACTGATGTTGTTGAGCATAATTATGCCTTAGATTGGATGCAGGATTTTGAGGTGTTTTCTGAAGCATTAGAAAATGATGATGCTTATATAAATAATTTAACACGATCTATGGCATTGACACTTGATGAGTTTTATAAGAATTTGAAGGTTTGTGGGGTTTCTGCTGCTACTGGAGATGGAATTGATGATCTTTATGAACTTATTGATGAAGCCGCTGATGAATATGAAAGGTTAGTTATAGGATGTCAAAATAATTTGACAGTTGACATATGTCAAACTAATTTGGCAGATGACATATGTCAAACTAATTAAATTTGTTACAGAGATTATAGGAAGGAATGGATGAAAGAGCATGAAAAGAAACCTGATGTTGATAGCACTGCAGATACACCTGTTGCTGCAGCTAATGATATGTTAGGTGAATTATCGATTGGTCGCGAAGTTTCTGATGTATATTTGCGGCATCCAGCTGATGATAGTAGTAGCAATTCTGAAGGTGAAGAAATGGATAGCAAAGTCGCCGAATACGAAGCTGATAATTTCCAAAAAGTCTTGCAACAGCAGAAAGAGATGCAAGTCAAGAGGGCCACTGAAAGGGCCAAACAACAAGCGACTGCTAGTACCAGCAAATAATTGAAACCTTTGTGATAATTTTTGTATAAATAAAATTGCTTTCTTATTAGTTTTTGTTTGACATTTACAATTACATAAATTAAGTTAATAATTGTTAAGATATGCAACTTTGTTAGCAATATTTAAGTGTTGCCCATATTAGAAACAGTTGGCAACACTTGTTAATGAAGTTAGTTTAATGCAATTTTGCCAATCGATAATAAAAATTTTATATACAATCCAATCCGGCAGATAAATTTTTAATTAATTAAAATAGCAACAAAATGTTGGCCGTACAAGGAATGAATCAATCCGGAATACCGGATAAAATGTGGCAACCACCATTCGTTGTATTTGAAACAACGTAAGTTACAAACATAACCTCAAACAACTTAACCTAACTTGCAATCAAATTACAGAATGGGTGAAATGTCGATAGAATTATACTGGAAACACGCACCACAAACGTGTCGAAATTTCGCCGAATTAGCACGCAGAGGATATTACAATAACACAGTGTTCCATCGAATCATACGCGACTTTATGATACAAGGCGGAGATCCAACTGGTACAGGTAAAGGTGGAGTTTCCATCTACGGTCAAAGTTTCAAAGATGAAATCCATCCGGAATTGAAACATACAGGTGCAGGTGTACTCTCAATGGCGAATTCCGGACCTGATTCGAATGGATCACAATTTTTTATAACATTATCACCGACACAATGGTTGGATGGTAAACATGCAATTTTCGGACGAATACATGCTGGTATGAATGTTGTTAAACGAATTGGATTAGTTGAAACTGATAAGAATGATAAACCTGTTGATGATGTTAAAATCGTTAGAGGGAAAATATTGAAAAGTTAGGTTAAGTTATATTTTGTATATTTTATAAATAAACATTAAGACAATTTTTATTTTATTAAGTATAAATTGAGAGCTGTCAAAATAATTACAAAATTTGACACTTGACTGTCAAAATGTTTGATGTTTAACTGTCAAAACCACTATTATAGTAAATGTCAGATTATCATAATGACATTTAAATGTCAAAATTTGCAAATAATTACAATGAGGTTAGGTTATAATAATGACAGATGTCAAACTAATTTGACAAATAACTGTTGAGGTTAGGTTAGAACAAAAACAAATATGTATTTTGCAATATATTTATTGATATCAACATGTAACATGGGGGCACTGATTACTCCTCGTGTGTATTAAGTAGGGTGTTAGTATGTGTGTATATATCATTACAAAAATTGAGGGGGAAAGGGGGTAGAATACAATTACCTATTTAAATGTGCTACAAAACACATCCTCCGTTACGTACCCTAACCTATAATCATCATCATAATAAGTAAGTATATTATTAATAATCATGTGTGCTAGAAAAAGTTTTTTTTTTTTTGTTATAAGATGTAGAATTAGTTTTGAGCAAAATCGTCACGTGATATCTTTCCTTATTAATTAGTAGATATATATATGTCATGTATTGCCATTGTTATTGAAATGTGACACAAGGTTTCTTAAAAAATGTCCAATCACATCAGCAGATGACATTTGTTAAATTAATGCAACTGTCCTATATATATGTCAAACTTTTTTAGTTTGGCACTTGCCGATAAATCACGATTGCCAACTTAATTTTGTTAATAATAAAAAAATCATTGTTGCCAACAAATGACAGATGTCAATAAAACTAAAATATTCACTATCATTGTTGCCAACGTAACATATCATTATACATAAACTGTCAAACAGAAACGCGACATCTGTCAAATATTTAAAAAATAAACTTATTTAAACATGTGTTACGCTGTCATTTTGAAATGTTACGTTATAGTTTGACATATTATGTTGCTTTAAAAGTGTACACGATGTGTGACAGTTTAATATAACATGCTTTAGAGACAGTTTGACATAATATGGTAACTCCTTGACATGTTACAATCATACAAACGTCAATATTAATTATATTTTGACATGTAATGTCAATATTAAGTGACATTTTGACATGTTACAACAATTTTAGACATGTAACGTCAATTTTAGGTGACAGAACAGCATGTCTTGACATGTAACGTCAATTTTGAGCAGTATTTAAACATGTTACGTTGACATTACTGCACGTTACGATGTCTTTTTGACATGTTATGGTATCATTAAGCATGTTACGATGTCTTCTTGTAATGTTACAACAATTTTGCGTCAATTTAAGGTAACATTTTAACATGTTACGGTAACATTGCAGCAAGTTACGACGTTTGCTTCTCATATTACAACTATTTTGACATGTTACGGTATTAAGTATGCTACGATGTCTTTTATTTATATTACAACATTTTTGACAAGTGGCGTCAATTTAAGGTAACATGTTACGGTAACATTCCAGCAAGATACGATGTTTTCTTCTTAGGTTACATCAATTTTGACATGTTACGATGTCTTTTTGTTGTTTTATAACATTTTAGACATTACGTCAACTTAAGGTGAATTTTTTGACATGTTACAGTAACATTACAGCTTCTTACGATTTCTTTTTGTCATGTTACAACAATTTTGACATGTTACGGTTTTATTAAGTATGTTCCAATTTCTTTTATACATATTACAACATTTTTGACATGTAACGTCAATTTTAGTTAACATTTTAATATGTTACGTTGACATTTTGTCATGTGACAACAAATTCTGCCATGTTATAACACATAGTGACATGTTACAGTAACATTACAGAATGTACTCTTAATATGTTACTACAATTTTGATATGTAACATCAATTTTAGGTGACATGTTACAGTGACTTTTTTTCATGTTACAACATTTTAGACATGTAACGTCAATTTACTGTGATATTTTCATGTTACAGTGAAAATACGGCATGTTACGATAGCTTCTTGTCATGTTACACCAATTTTGATATGCAACGTCAATTTTAGGTGACAAGTTGACATGTTACGGTGACAATTTTGACATGCAACATCAATTTTAGAAGACATTGACAGCAGCATGTTACGATGTCTTCTTGTCATGTTATAACAATTTTGATACGTAACGTCAACTATAAGTAACAAGTTCACATGTTACGTTAACAATGCGGCATGTTACGTTAACAATGCGGCATTTTACGATGTCTTCTTGTCATGTTAATACAATTTTAAAATGTAACTTCAATTTAAGGTAACATTTTAACATGTTACGTTTACATATGTCATAATACAAAAACAGTTGTATGTGTTACGATGACAATCTAGCATGTTACGATTACAATTTAGAACGTTACAATGACTATTTGGCATCATACACATTAACTTTGAGATGTAACGTTAATATTTTAAATAAATTGTCTTGTTACGATAACATTTTGACATCAAATCGACATGTAACATTGATAAATTGAAATGTTACGTTATTAATTTGTTATAACAATAAAATTTTGACATAATATATTGACAATTTGACGTGTAACATAAACAACATGACTTGTTACGGTAATATTTGTCACAATAAGATGTTGCGTTGAGAATTTGATGTTACTTTAATATTTTAGCATGTTCCGTTGATATATTAATGTTTTAAGTTAATATTTTGTTGCTAAAAAACTTGTAACGTTAAAATATAATGTTACGTTGACAATATAACATGTTACGTTAATATTTATCTGAAAATTTTTGATTTTAATCCGGAAAACTATTTATCAAAAATTGCGCCATTTTCAGCATTATATCAAAATGGTGCTGTAAGATCTGTTATGTATACATAATTTATATATATATATATATATATATAATTTTTTTCCGGATTTTAACCAAATTATGTTTAATTTAAAAGCAAAAATTTGATGTTGTATCTAGAAAACAATCCATCAAAAATTGCGCCATTTTCAAGACTAAATCAAAATGGTGCAGTAAGTCCCTTTATGTAAACATAATGTATATATATATATATGTATATATATATATATATAAATAATATAAATTTTTACCGGATTTTTACCAAACTTGGAAGTGAAAACTTGATGTTATAAGTAGAAATCAATATATAATTTTTTTTTTCGGATTTGAACCAAAATATGTTTAATTTGGAAACCAATAATTTGAAGTTATATCTAAAAAGCAATCTATTAAAAATTGAGCCATTTTCAGGATTAAATCAAAATGGTGCTGTAAGTCCCTTTATGTATACATAATGTATATATATATATATATATATTTTTTTTTTTCCGGATTTTAACCAAATTATGTTTAATTTAAAAGCAAAAATTTGATGTTGTATCTAGAAAGCAATCCATCAAAAATTGCTTCATTTTCAGCATTAAATCAAAATGGTGCAGTAAGTCCCTTTATGTATACATAATCATGCCTATTCAGTAAGCAAATCTTTAAGAGTTAAAGATGTATGAAGTTGTTAACTCAAGGACAATTGTTAAGTTAACAACATCGAAAAGAATTCGTATTCAGTAACGCGTCCGCTAAATATTTTGATTGTCAAATTAAAGATTTGTGGTTATGGATAGTCTTTAAGTTAACAACCACGCTCACTGTGGTTGTTAAGCCTTAAAGATATTCTTAACCTAACAATTTACTTCTATAAATGTTCAAAATAAGTATTATTATAATATATTTTATATATTTCAAGTAGGAAACCTGCTTATATTAATATTTTCTCGTGTTGTAAATCAGTAAAAAAATATTACGCAATAAAATTAATACTTTCAATCAAATCTAATAAAATTTGTGTTTGATTTTGCATATAATTAAACTTGTAATATAATTATTAAATTAATATAAACATAATTGTTAAATAATTTTATGTATCTGACTTTATGCAATTTATTACTTTATGGAAAATAATTTCTACATTTAATTATTTTAATAATTTTATTACAACTATTTCAATTCACTAATTCACTCATGTATCCAGCGTCTGTAACTTCTAAGTATTTTTATTATTTAATTTCTATATGAATTTTATATTTAGCTGATATTTTTATAAGGTTAGGAACACGTTAAGAATTTGTAAACATTAAAGAGAGAAACATCGTCGAAATGCGACAGATGCATGCACGCACCAATCGCACGCTTGCAAAGCAGTGATCGAATGCTAGCTTCATGCAGTTCATATAAAGATAAATTGTTACGGAAATAATTAACGATGTTGTCCTTAGTGAATAGGAATACTGAACATTATAGTTAAAAAAATCGTTACGAGTTTCACCATAACGATGTTGTTACTGAACAATATCTTTAACTAGAAAAGTTACAGAATAGGCCTGAATGTATATATATATATGTATTTTTTTTTTCGAATTTTAATCAAATGTCAACATTGAAAACCAAAAATTTAATGTTCTATCTAGAAAGCAATCCATCAAAAATTGCGCCATTTTCAAGACTAAATCAAAATGATGCTGTAAGTCCCTTTATGTAAACATAATGTATATATATATATATATATATATATAAATATTTTTTTCCGGATTTTTATCAAATTATGTCTAATTTGGAAGTGAAAACTTGATGTTATAAGTAGAAATCAATATATAATTTTTTTTTCGGATTTGAACCAAAATATGTTTAATTTGGAAACCAATAATTTGAAGTTATATCTAAAAAGCAATCTATTAAAAATTGAGCCATTTTCAGGATTAAATCAAAATGGTGCTGTAAGTCCCTTTATGTATACATAATGTATATATATATATTTTTTTTTCCAGATTTTAACCAAATTATGTCTAATTTAGAAGTCGAAAACTTGATGTTATATCTAGAAATCAATCCATCAAAATTTGCGCCATTTTCAGCATTAAATCAAAATGGTGCTGTAAGTCCCTTTATGTATACATAATGTATATATATATATATATTAGGATTTTTACTAAATTATGTTTAATTTGGAAGTCAAAAACTTGATGTTGTATCTAGAAATCAATTTATCAAAAATTGTCATCGCTAGGATTAAATCAAAATATGCATATATGTATATATATATATATTTTTTCCCGGATTTTTACCGAATTATGTCTAATTTAGAAGTCAAAAACTTGATGTTATATCTAGAAATCAATCTATCAAAAATTGCGCAATTTTCAGCATTAAATGAAAATGGTGCTGTAAGTCCCTTTAGGTATACATAATTTAAAAAAGAACATGGGATCGTACCTAAATCACATAATATAAATATATATAATTTTTTTTCCGGATTTTAAACAAAATATGTTAAAATTGGAAACCAAAAATTTGATGTTGTATCCTGAAAGCAATCCATCAAAAATTGCACCTTTGTCAGGATTAAATCAAAATGGTGCTGTAAGTCCCTTTATATATATATATATATATATATATATATATTTCGGAATCAAAATGGTGCAGTAAGTCCCCTTATGCATACATAATGTATATATATATATATAAATTTTTTTCCGGATTTTAATCAAATTATGTTTGGATTGGAAGTCAAAAACTTGATGTTATTCTAGACATTAATCCATCAAAAATGGCGTCATTTTCAGCATTAAATCAAAATGGTGCTGTAAGCCCGTTTATGTATACATAATGTATATATATAATTTTATTTCCGGATTTTAACCAAATTAAGTTTAATTTTAAAACCAAAAATTTGAAGTATCTAGAAAACAATTTATCAAAAATTGCGCCGTTTTCAGGATTAAATCAAAATGGTGCAGTAAGTCCCTTTATGTATATATATTTTTTTTTTCGAAATATTACCAAATTATGTCTTAATTTGGAAGTCAAAAACTTGATGTTATATCTAGAAATCAATCCATCAAAAATTGCTGTATTTTCAGCATAAAATCAAAATGGTGCAGTAAGTCCCTTTATATGCATAATTTATATGTATATATATATATTTTTTTTTTTCGGTTTCAATTAAAATGGTGCTGTAAGTCCCTTTATGCATACATAATGTGTATATATATATATATATACAAATTTTTCCGGATTTTAATCATATCAAATATCTAGATTAAAAGCCAAAAATTTGATGTTGTATCTAGAAAACAATCCATCAAAAATTGCGTTATTTTCAGCATTAAATCAAAATGGTGCAGCAAGTCCTTTTATGTATAGATAATGTATATATATATTTTTTTTTTCGAATTTTAACCAAATTATGTTAAATTTAGAAACTAAAAAAATTATGTTAAATTTAGAAACTAAAAATTTGATGTATCCAGAAAGCAATGCATCAAAAATTGTGCCATTTTCAGCATTAAATCAAAATGGTGCTGTAAGTTCCTTTATGCATACATATATATATATATATATATATGTACACAATTTTTGTTACAGAAGACTTAAAACCTCAAAAAAAAAGATGTTACGTTAATTATTTGGCATGTTACGCTTACAGTACATTGTGTTACGTTAATATTTTGATGTTACAATGACATGTTTCGTTGACAAAATGTCATGTTACGCTTACAAAATGACATGTTACGTATTTTATTTAAATTTGGGATGTTACAATAAAAATTCATTTTAAAATATTTAATTGTTACGCAGATTTTTAACTAATGATTATTTTATGTAACAATGACAGATTCAATATGTCACTTTGACATTTAGGTTAACATTTGACATGACAGTTGCATTAAATTTCGTCAAATGTCATAATGAAAAAATTGTTAGCAAATGTTATTCTAAGGCATGTTATATAATTGAGTTTAACTAGTTGAAGGATGAGATGTCGTTCGTGCTCGTGTAGTAGGGTCGCGTCTTTTAGAATATGTCAAAAATTCAGGTACAAATATGTCTAAATAACAAACCGTCATAAGAAAAAACTAACAGTACATTTCTAAAGAAACAAAAAAAAACAACTAACAATTAGTACTAATGTGTACCACAACATGTACTAATTTCAAGTCTTGTATAAATTGACCTTTGGATCTAAAACGACATGCATGAAATATTTTTTGTGCTCCGATCAACGCTCTAATGGCGATAATCGTGTATAGTTGATATATATTTTTTTTGTATTTTCACATTGATAATTTACATGCAGAATCTTATGTACTAAGTCAACATTGTTTTTGCGACAAACAGGAATAATAATAAAACCCAATGCACATTTTGAGGTTATGTCTGAAAGTCAACTTCTGAACCGAGGGAAAAATGTGTAAATTAGAAAAATATAAATTTTGAGGTTATGTCAAATTGGTAACTTCTTAATAAATATTGTTTCAAATTGAATATTTAATAAATTATTGTAAAACCAACTAATTTCCAGCTTCTACATTAAGTGAGTTATCTGAGAAATTGGTGATAACTTTGAACCAATTTTTTTTTAAACAAAATTATTATATTTATATGAAATTTTGAGGTTATGTCAATAAGTCAACTTCTAAACCAAAGGATTTTTGGAAAAAAGTTTCAAATAAAATGTTTAGAAAATTTGATTTTGTATAAATTTTGTTTATTGTGTAAATTTGCAGCTTTAATCATAACAGAGTTACCGGAAAAATTAAAATTTTGATAGTCAAATTGCTAACTTTTAAACTAATGGTTGAATTAAATCTTTTTCTTAATAAATATTGTTCAAAATTCAATTTTTATTAAATCATTCTTAATCAACTAATTTCCAGCTTTTATATTAAGCGAGTTATTGGTGAAATTCAAATTTTGAGGTTATGTCAAATTGCTAACTTTTAAACCGGTGGTTGAATTGAATTTTTGTCTTAATAAATATTGTTCACAATTCAATTTTTAACAAATTATCTTTAATCAACTTATTTCCAGCTTTTATAATAACTTCCAAAACGTGCATTGGGTTTTGTAAAAAAATAATCGCTCCATTTTCTGCACCTTAGTTTCTCAATTTTGGCACCACTTATCACACCAACAGAATAAATAAAAATAAAACCATGCAAATCATGCAAACTATTATAAATAAATGGATTGATTCCACTTTTTCATAAATATTTTTTTATACAATGTTTTCACTTATAAATAAACAAAATAGCATTATACCGTCGGCCATTTATTGGTTACACAGCCGTTGGTAATGAGATCAATATAAATATATTCGGCCGACGGTATAACAATAAAATTAAGCCGGGCCATTCAAAATCGGCAACACTCGATCCACTGAGATTTCAGTTGCCGATTTTAAAGCTACGCTTATTTTCAACAAACTTATCTAGTAAGTGCCCGGTCCGTAACGTTTCTCCGGTGTATCCATCAGTAGATTCGGTACTGGATCAGGTTGCGGTTGAGGCACGTTTGTGTTGATTTTTTCTTTTAAAACATTAAATTTGCTTTGCATCGTACGTATTTGTTGTTGTAACGTCGAGCTGAGTTGTTTTTGCAAATCTTGTACTTCGGATATCTCTTTACGGAGATTCTGATAGTTTGATTTCACTTCGTTTACTGATTTAAGCAATGTAAAGACTTCTACTTCGCCTGATTCTTCGGAAAATATTTCGTGCTCGATATTTCCAACTTGTGAAGCCAAATCATCCAATCTTTCATCAGTTTTTGCCATCTATAACATCAATACATCAAATTACCCCCACCATACCTCCCCTTAATATTTCAATTAAACACTTTTTCGCAACAAATTGATAAGCGATGGCTTAAAAATCACCTGCTTTTCAAGATTCTCAACTGCTTCCTCCATTATTAATCCTTGAATTAACTAAACAGCGCCGAATTGTATCAAATAATTAAAAAAACTCAACCAACGTCAAAGTGACACTTGTCTTAATAACACTGAAGTTGGCTATTACCCTTTAATTACAACGCAAATAACTTCATTACAAAGTGTTGCCAACTGTATCTAACATCAACTGTTACAATGTTTTATGCAATAAAATTACATAAATGCAATCAAATTCTAATTGATTCAATACAATTTCAACTAATTAATATTTAATTAACTACTTAATAATGTTAAAGTTTTATTCAATACTCGACTAACTTCACAAGCAACTTTTGCTAACTAATCTAATCACGAACAATTAAAAAGTTTTGAGCAATAAAATCAGTTTAAAACGTAAAAACAATCAGAAAACCGTTTCATTTTAGTTAATTAGATACAAGTAATATAAAAAATAACATTTTATCAATCATCTTGAAGTTAGTAACAACCCCTCCATCCAATACTCTACTAACTTTACAGTTATTTATAATTAGAATGTTTTATGCAATACAAACTTTTTAGAACATAAATACAATTTTTCTTTTAATTATTTCATAACAATTTTAATAAATTAAATTAATCTTGAAGTTGGTAATCACTCCACCAACCAGTGTTGCCAACTCTAGTTATCTGTCAGTTATCATGGTTGTCAATCAGAGTGTTGTCATGTCGCGATAATATAAACATGGAACAATCGCAAGAAAATGGTAAGAGAATCTAAATTGGGAACAATACAATCAATTAAAAGCATCACATATATTATTTCGAATGATTTGATTGCGTTTTGTGTGCTGTTCGTATCGTCGAAGGATAGGGGTGCGTGGGCGCTGCATGTAAACGTCAAAAATGTGCAAGGCATGGTAATTGCGGCCGTAATTCTTCTGTTATCTTGCGTTTGGTGAAGGAATTAATGAAATTTTTGATTTCTACGCAGCGGAAATTATAAATATCGATTTTTAATCATGGCCCACCATACAAACAAAATTCTTATTGGATTTCATGATATCCATCAATGTTTTGTAATTTAATTGTAGTCTAATAATAGTTTAGTTGATATAAATTGTCTTCAGTGACCTCAGTTTTGCTTAGCCTCATTTAAATGTCGTAATTGTTAACTGTCAGTTATTTTTATTTTTTGCTAGGTTAGGTTAGGTGTCATTTACTAACCTCAACTGTCAATTTTGAAATTTGTGTTATTTTTCAATTTTGGTTTAAACTGTCATTTGTTGATTGACAGTTGTCAATGATTGTCCTCAACTGAGTTTTTCTGACAAGTTTTGGAATTTTTTTAAATAACTTGTAAACGGGCTTGAATTTTGAAAATTGTTTCAAATAAAATTTGTGGAGAATTGAATTTGCTATAATATATTTTATGTTGAATATTTCAAAATTTTGCTAAATGGCCGATTTAGTAGAGTTTTTCTTACAATTTTTGGATTTTTAATGAATTTTCCAAATAACTCAAAACTGGTTAAAAATTTTGAAAATAGTTTCAGATAAAATTTGCAGAGAATCAACTTTTCTATAAAATATTTTATATAAAAATTTTCAAAAATTTTGAAAATGGGTGGTTTATTTGAGTTTTTTGAGATTTTTAATGAGTATTTTCAAAATAATTCAAAACTGGTTGAGAATTTTGAAAATTGATTCAAATAAAATTTGTGGAGAATTGAATTTGCTATAATATATTTTATGTTGAATATTTCAAAATTTTGCAAAATGGCCGATTTAGTAGAGTTTTTCTTACAATTTTTGGATTTTTAATGAATTTTCAAAATAACTCAAAACTGGTTGAGAGTTTTGAAAATAGTTTCAGATAAAATTTGCAGAGAATCAACTTTTCTATAAAGTATTTCATATAGAAATTTTTAAAAATTTTGAAAATGGGTGGTTTATTTGAGTTTTTTGAGTTTTTTAATGAGTATTTTCAAAATAACTCAAAATTGGTAGCGAATTTTGAAAATAGTCTTAGATAAAATTTGTGGGGAATTAAATTTGATATAAAACATTTTATGCTAAGTTTTTTGAAATTTTTGAAAATGGTTGGTTTATTACAGTTTTTTAAGATTTTTAATGAGTATTTTCAAAATAACTCAAAATTGGTAGCGAATTTTGAAAATAGTCTTAGATAAAATTTGCGGGCAATTAAATTTTCTATAAAATATTTTATGTAAATATTTTTGAAATTTTTGAAAATGGCTGATTTATTTAAGTTTTTTTACAATTTTTGGATTTTTTGTGAGTATTTTTGATACAACTCAAAATTGGCCGCGAGTTTTGCAAATAGTTTTAGATAAAATTTGCGGATAATCAAATTTGCAATAAAATATTTTATATTAATTTTTTTGAAATTTTGGAAAATGGCTGATTTATTTAAGTTTTTTTTGGATTTTTATTGAGTATTTTTAAAATAACTCAAAATTGGTTTCAAATTTTAAAAATAGTTTTAGACAAAATTTGTGGAGAATTAAATTTACATTAAAATATTTTATGACCAGTTTTTAAAAAAAATTTAAAATGGCCGATTTATTTGAGTATTTTTAGATTTTTAATGAGTATTTTTAAAATAACTCAAAATTGGTTAAGAATTTTAAAAATGTTTTTAGATAAAACTTATGGAGAATTAAATTTACCATAAAATATGAAACATTGATTTTTTTGAAATTTTAGAAAATAGCCAATTTGTTTGAGTTAATTACAATTTTTTTATTTTCAGTGAGTATTTTTAAAGTAACTCAAAATTGGTTGCGAGTTTTGAAAATAGTTATAAATAAAATTTATGGAGAATTAAATTTGCTATAAAGTATTTTATGTTGAATGTATCGAAATTTTTGAAAATGCTTAATTTATTTAAGTTTTTTACATTTTTGAAGAGTATTTTTAAAATAACTCAAAATTCGTTGGGAATTTTGAAAATAGTATTTAGTAAAATTTGTGTAGAATTAAATTTGCTATAAAATAATTTTTAATAATTTTTTCGAAATTTTTGAAATTGGTTGATTTATTAAAGTTTTTTTACATTTTTAATAAGTTTTTTTAAAATAACTCAAAAATGGTTGAAAATTTTGAAAATAGTGTTAGGTAAAATTTGTGCGCTACAAAATTTCTATCAAATTGCTTCTATGCTATTTATCAAAATGTTGGAAAACAATCGAGTTATTAATGCTTTTTTATTAATTTTGGTATTTTAATTGAATATTTTCAAAATAACTCAAAAACTGCTGCGATTTTAAAAATAGTTTTAGATAAAATTTATGGAGAATAAAAATTGCTATAAAATATTCTATATTGAATTTTTTGAATCTTTTGAAAATGGTTGATTTATTTGTTTTTTTTTTAGATGAAGCGGAGGCGGCAGAAGCGACGGACACAGCGTCCGTCTGCGCTGGTTGTTTGAATCTCCTTGATGACGATGAGTTTGTGTCAGCGCTGGGCCAAGATTGGCACATGGATTGTTTCCGATGTACCGCGTGCGACGCATCCCTTTCCAACTGGTACTTTGAGAAGGACGGACTGCTTTTTTGCAAGAATGATTACTGGTCGCGGTACGGTGAATCATGCCAACAATGCAGCCAGGTAATTAATTATAATGATAACAAGTGCCATTTGGTGTCGTAACGGTTAAAAAAATTATGGTCTCATATGACCGCTTTTGTGAGTATATATATATATATATATATATATTATTATTTTTTTTAATTTTGATTTATTTTTGGTTGATCGATTGAGTATTTGTTGACTTTTTTTTATAAATATGTATACACACAAAAGCGATCATATGGAATCATTTTTATGTTAAAATTACAAATATATATATATATATATGTATAAACACAAAAGCGGTCATATGGGACCATATATTTTTTAGTGTTTATATATATATATATATATATATATATATATATATATATATATATATATGTATACACTCAAAAGCGGCCATACGGCACCATTATTTTATTAATGTTTTTGGCATCTAAATGACATAATTGTTTTAAAATTTTGTTGTAGATAATAACAGGTCCTGTAATGGTGGCCGGTGAGCACAAATTCCACCCCGAATGTTTTTGCTGTGGTCTATGCAGCGTTTTTATAGGAGACGGCGATTCCTACGCATTAGTGGAACGATCAAAACTATACTGGTAAATTGAAACCTGTCAAAAAAAATGGACACATTAACTAATAATTATTTTCAACAGCGGACAATGTTACAAAAAACAAATGCAACCCTTACAGAGGACGACGAAATGTCCTTTCATGACAAAACCGCATTCCATTCGATTAGTCGAACTCCCAACCGGTCAAAAAGGCATCAAATTATCAACAGATCCAATCGGCACTACAGCGCACCACCTTACAATATCACAGTAAGTTTAATTAAGCTTTGATGCTTGACTAATCTAACCTAACTTTTCTAACGTAGATTCATGTGGCGGATGCAAGGCAAGCTCATCGGTTTAGCATTAACCGTTTTAACATCAGCTTGCAATTTCTGCTGTTATCTAACACCCGCGTACAAAACTTATAGGTAATGCTTATTAACATTTAGCATGCCTGTCTGGCGATCGGGTTTTCATAAATGATTTTTTTTAGGCTGGATGTTAACAATGATATGATGTCGCTGCATATAGGTGACAGAATATTGGAAATTAATGGCACACCTGTCAAAGATACACCTTTAGAGAATGTTGAAAATATGATTAAATATTCCGAGACTGTTTTGCAGGTTAGTAGTAAATTAGTCAAATTTGACAGGTGTCAAATTTTATTACTATTTCAGTTGACTATAGAGCACGATCCAGAAGCAATATCGCGATTGCGCGCGCCGTTTGCAGTTGCGCAGTCATCACTTCCGCTTGTAACCACGGCTAGTGATACCAACATTCCTTGCGCTAAGAATCAGCTCGCGGAACAACAATTGTTGCAATGCGCTTCGAATGATTCTCTCAATAAGGATGCCGGTTATCCGTCGATGAAATCAGCCGTTGAGCGAGCTGCTGGGAAGGAGAACAGCCAGCCGTTAGCCGTCGTTGCTGCTAAAATCGACAAAGAGGTCAAAGAACGTCTTTTTAAGCGTCGCGATGAGGGATATATGAGTGGAACTAGATCGCGTCAGTTACGCCGGAAGAATCATCTGGAGAGCAAACCCAGTCTCGATAAGGAACGCAGCTCTTCAATGAGCCGATTGTTGGATGAGTAAGTCAATGTTTTAATTGTCAAAATGACATTTTTGACACATTGTCATTTAGATCACCAAATAACAAGAGACCCAACGAGTTATCCAGAGCCTACTCATTCCTCGAACCCAAGCCACAACAAAGGGTATTTAGGGCATCTGATCTCGTCAAGGGCGAATTGCTGGGTCAAGGATTCTTTGGTCAGGTATTCAAAGTGACGACACGTGACACGGCAGAAGTGATGGTGCTCAAAGAACTCTATCGTGTCGACGAGGAAGCACAGAAGAATTTTCTCAAAGAGGTAAATCTGTCAAAATGACATCTGTCATTATGACGTTTGCTGTAAATTTTTCATTTGGTAGGTGGCGGTGTTGCGTAGTTTGCATCACAATAATGTGTTGCGTTTCATCGGTGTATTGTACAAAGAGCGCAGGCTGCATCTAGTTACGGAATACATAGCGGGTGGTACGTTGACTGAACATCTGCACGAAACAACGCAACCGTTGCCATGGGAACAAAGAGTATCTTTTGCGAAAGACATTGCCGCCGGAATGGCCTACTTACATTCAATGAACATCATACACCGCGACCTGAATTCACACAACTGCCTAGTGAGAGAGGTAAGTTTGATTTTAACATTGACAGTTGACAACCTTTAATTTGAATTGTCTAATAGGACAAGACTGTAATCGTGGCGGACTTCGGGCTGGCCCGCATAGTATCGCAAACGTCGAACAGCGTCCGGAGATCTCCGAAAGGTGGAACTTGCGGTCCGAAACGTCAGGAGCGTAAAAAACGTTATACGGTGGTTGGTAATCCTTATTGGATGGCGCCTGAAATGATGAAAGGCAACAAGTATGACGAAAAAGTTGACATTTTTAGTTTTGGCATCGTCCTTTGTGAAGTAAGTAGTTTGACAGTTGGAATGTGTCAAGTGTCATTTCATTTTTTTGACAGATCATCGGTCGTGTGCAAGCCGACCCCGATTTTCTGCCGAGATCCAACGATTTCGGATTGAATCAGAATGCCTTTAGGGAGAAATTCTGCGGAACGTGTCCGGAGCCGTTTTTCAAGATTGCCTTTCTTTGCACTGACCTCAATCCGGATAAAAGGTATGAACTGTCAAAGTATTTGATTTTTTTTAAATATCTTTGAAAATAGTAAAGTTATTAAAAAATTGTTATTATTATTTAGTTTATCCATATTTTGACATCTCACCTGTCAAAATGGGCAAAAATAGGTTTTGAAAATAGTTTTCTGTAATTATTTCTAAATTGTAAAAGTTGAAATATTTTTTTTTAAATTTTTTTTTTGGCATATATATATATACTTACAAAAGCGGTCATATGGGAGCATACTACATGTTAGGAGATGTGAAAGTTAGAAGAAAAGTTGAATTGGAAAAATTGCGGATAATTTTGATTTCTTCAAAAAGTTTAATTGAAGGTTTTCAATATTTTGACATTTAAGCTGCCAAAATGATTAAAAACCGGTTGCTGAAATGGTTTTCTCCGATTATTTTAGAATTGGTAAAAGTTAGCAGAAATGTTGAATTGAGAAAATTGTGGAGAATTTAATCATCTTTAAAAAAATTATACTAAGTTTTCAAAAATATTTTGACATTTAAGCTGTCAAAATAACTAGAAATACGTTCTTAGTTTTTTTAATTATTTAAGAATTTATAAATGTTAAAAGAAAAGTTTAAATAAAAAAGTTGTGAAGAATTTAATTGTCTACAAAATTTAAATATTTTGACATTCAATCTGTCAACATCACCAAAAACCGGTTCTGACAGTGATTTTTTTAAATTATTGTGGGAGATGTGAAACTCAGTTTATGAATGTTGGTTTGGAAACATGTTACCGCCCTCTTGCTCAATTGTTTATGATTCAGGTTCTTGACAACTAATTTATAGGTTATGTATAAATCAAATTTAATTCAATTCCAACATAGAATAAGAAAGTTATGCAACTTTTCTGTTTAAATCGAAATTTAACAAAACTCAAAAATCTTTCCCCATTTTGTTACTTTTTCAAATATTTAAAATTCTGTAGTAATATCATATTTGCACTTTTATAGGTTATGTATAAACCAAATTTTATTAAATTCTGAAAAATATTAAGAAAGTTATGCAACTATTCAGTTTAAATTAAATTTCTTCCAAATCCAAAAACTAGCCACCATTTTGTTTTATTTTGAAATATTTTAAAATCAAAAGTAACATCATAATTGCATATTTATAGGTTATGTATGAATCAATTTTAATTAAATTCTATCGCAGAATAAGAAAGTTATGTAACTTTTTTTGTTTGAAATAGAATTTAATAAAATTCAAAAATCTTCTCCCATTTTGTTACTTGTAGTAATATCATATTTGCATTTTTATAGGTTATGTATAAACCTATTATTTAAAATATTAACGGTTAGTGAGTGGGGGGAACCGAGGTTACATAGGGAATGCCCACATTGTCCGCTCATCACGAACTCAGTGTGTGTTTCACGGTCGCGATATTGTGATGTGTTGCGCAGTAAATTGGTTTTATTTTTGTGCTTCTATTAAATGAATCATACTAAGGAATAGAAGTACTGTTTACCAGCATTAAATGATATTTGGACATAATTTGATTAAAATATAGAAAAAAATTATATATATACAATATATATACATAAAGGGACTTACCGCATCATTTTGATTTAATGCTGAAAATTACGCAGTTTTTGATTGATTGATTGATTTCTAGATACATCAAATTTTTGGCTTCCAAATTAGACATAATTTGATTAAAATCTAGAAAAAAATTATATATATATATATATATATATATATATATATACATTATGTATACATAAAGGGACTTACGACACCATTTTGATTTTAAGCTGAAAATTGCAAAATTTTTAATGAATTGTTTTGCAGATTTACATTTATCAACATTTTGGCTTCCAAATTAGACTAAAATCCGTAAAAAACTATATATATATATATATATATATATATATATAAATTATGTAAACACTAAGGGACTTATGACACCATTTTGATTTAATGCTGAAAATGTTGAAATTTTTAATGGTTGTTTGTTTTTCAGATTTACAATTAAATTTTTGGCTTATTTAAAATTTGAAAATATATACGGGGTATATATCGTACAGCTGAATAACTTCGTTATTTTTTATATAATTTAAAAATAATTTTAAATGGTTTTTTGAGTATTATCAATTCAGGTACACACATGTATGTTTTTATTTTTAGTATAGTTGTTATGACAACCAACTTTATTTTTTTAAATGGGATTTTTTTGTAATCTTTATAATATTCTTAATTCAATCATATAAAATAATAATATACTTTTATAACAAAAAGTTTTGATAATTTAAAAAAAAACATAATGTTTGTTTTTTATTTAAAATTATCGTAATTGAATAGTCAGCATTGAATTGTTTTCCAGGTTTATATGATCAAATTTTTGGCTTTCAAATTAGACATAATTTGATTAAAATTTGAAGAAAAAAAAATCTATATATATATATATATATATATATATATATATTGTACACACAAAGAGACTTACAACACCATTTTGATTTAATGCTGAAAATTTTTGATGGATTGTTTTCCAGATACAATATCAAATTTTTGGCTTCCAAATTAGACATAATTTGATTCAAATCCAGAAAACAATTATATATATATATATATATATATATGTAAAGGGACTTGCAGCACCATTTTGATTTTATGCTTTAAATGTTGAAATTTGTAATGGATTGTGTTCTAGAATTATTTATCAAATTTTTGGTTTCCAAATTAGATATAATTTGATTTATATTTAGTAAAAAAAACAACATTATTTTGATTTAATGCTGAAAATAGCGCAATTTTTGATGGATTGTTTTCCAGATACAACATCAAATTTTTAGTTACCTAATTAGACATTTAATTAAAATCCAGAAAAAAATTCTATATATACATATATATATACATAAAGGGACTTACAACATCATTTTAATTGTAAAAATTACGCAATTTTTGGTAGATCGTTTTTTAGATTTACATTATCTAAATTAGACATAATTTGATTAAAGGTTGAAAAAAAAAAGTTATATATATATATACTTTATGAACACATAAAGAGACTTGCAGCACCATTTTGATTTAATGCCGAATTGTTTTCCATATTTACATTTTAGCTTCCAACTAGACAATTTGATTAAACTCCAGAAAAAAATTATATATATACATTATGTATACATAAAGACACTTACAGCATCATTTTGATTTAATGCTCAATTTTTGTTGGATTGTTTTTTAAATACAACATTAATTTTTTAGCACCAAATTGGACATAATTTAATTAAAATTTAGAAATAAAAATTATATATATACACATTATGTATACATAAAGGGACTTACGACACCATTTTGATTTAAAGCTGAAAATGGTTCAATTTTTGGCGTTCAAATTAAACATAGTTTGATTAAAAAAGAAAAATTATACATTTAACTCAAAATTGCAAAAAAAATTGAATCTAACATCTGTCACTTTTCAGGCCGCCTTTTGAGGTTATGGAAGTATGGCTAGAATCCTTATCAATGCATCTAGCCGTAGGAATGCCTCTACCCAACGATTTACTATTCGACATCCAACATTTCCGCGGTTTAAGTCCGAGCAGTAGTGGAAGCACAACACCGGAAGGCATCCCATCCGGTCATCGCAGCCCTGCACTCGAACCAATAACCGAAGGAAAACTAATTGTCCCTAAAATAGACATAGTAAAAAGCCGCAGTTCGGACAACATAAAACCAATAAATGAAAAAAAAGTAAAACCAATACTGAAAGTATCCGTAGGAAAACTAAGCAAAAGTTGCGAGAATTGCAGCTCGCGAATCAGCAGTTGCGACGGAGAATTCTGCACGAAAAGTTACGAAGATATTATAGAATTCCCGAATTATGAAAATATTGATTTTTTGAAGAATGATAGCGCCTATTTGGGCGAGGAGAAGCAGATTATTAAAAATTTAGCTGATTACAATAAGGTTGAACCGGTTGAGAATAATTTACGGGATAAACGAGTGGCTTTACGGAAGGTTCCGAAAAATTTCACGAGGAATCGTTTTATTAAGGAGAAGCAAGAAGCAGATAGTATTGAGGATAGCTGTGTTAAGGATAAAATCCGTAAAAGTACCTTGGAGGTGACTAAGGTTAAAAAGGATTCCAATTTGAAAGCTAGTCGGGTATATCCGGAAAAATCCGATGAGTTTAGTATGAGTCGTAATATATTCAAACAAAACGACGCGAATAAATGTGAGATTGCTTCAGTCCATAAGAATACCTTAGGTGCCGTTAAAAAGCAGGAATACCAACTGAAAAAATCGCCGAAATTAATGAATATAGCACCGGGGGGTAATAGTAGTAAAGCTTACACCCCATTGGTTGGGAGGAAAACGTATTGTGATAGCACCGAATGTTCGAAATCTCGTAGTTTGGTCAAGAATATTGTCGATACATTCAATAAAAAGGATCTCGGAGGCCGATTTGATTTTAATTATCGGAATAAGTATGGGCGTGGTTCGTTGAAGATTACGGGGATTAAGAAGAATGGTGGGGAGAGGGGAAGGACTAGTCCTGATGAATTCACCGTGTTGTAAGCACTGCGCACCAAGCATGACCAAATTGTGTTATGTTATAATAATGACATGGCAGAGGTCATAAATAATGCTCAATGTAGATTTGGTTGGTACTGTTGAAATTATATCAAACAAATGTTTCTCACACAGTACCGCCAACCTCGAAATAACTGTACAGTATTTTCAGTTCAATTCGAACGATGTCGATAATGCAGTTTTCTGCATTTTACATATGTATAGGTATATTTTTCTATTGTTGCAACTTAGTTGTTAACTCACTTTGTTTGAAATGCATTTTTTGTATTACACAACTGTCAGAATTGACAAATGTCAAATTGACAATTGAAAATATTAAATGTCAGATTTGACAGATATCAAATGTCAAAATAGTGACAGTTGTGTTGTGTCACGTTTTTACCTTTAAGTTCAATGTGTTCGTTACATTCCTGTAATTTCTAACCTCAAATCCATCACCGCCCGTGATGGCTAAAACGTAATAAACAAACGGGAAAAAAGGAGAGGATGCAATGCCACCCCTTCCACTTATCATTCCGCAATATTTTGTGTACAAAACAAATGACAATGTAGATTTATAATATTTGAACTAATTTTATGTAATAGTTTTTTGTAGAAATTTGATGACGGCTGACTGACACCTGTCATCAATTCGTTAGACCTAATTAAAATTACTAATGTTTCTGTGATATTTTTCGAAGCGTATGCTTTTATCATGTTAGCTTTTCTATATTTTGTAGTTGACAGATTGATGATGTTGTAGCAAAATATGATGATCACGATTTTTGTGTAAGATATCAAATAACAATAACGAAATAAAACTGTTATATAATGATGTTTTCTTGGCATGCTTGATTTTTTTTAAACAAATCTAAATTAGCAGTCGTAAAATGCTTATCTTTTGTTTTGTCACTGATTATTTTAACAATTACAGATCTAGTTGGAGCAATGGTGGTGAAATTGTTGGATTTTTTTAAGCGTTTAGCAATAAGAACTAAGAAGCACTTCAAGGAAAGGTAAGATTTGTGTGTGTACAATTTGGCAACATTGTATTATTTTAGTTTTTAGCTAATATCTTACTTATTTCACAAAATTTTGCAAATATATATATATAAGAAATTTTAAGTAGAATTTAATTCTGTACAATATTTATTTAAATCTTTTTTCAAAAATCGTGCGAATTTTTGAGTTATTTGGAAAAATTCATTATTTTTATTAAAAATATGCAAATAACTTATTAATTTTTGAGGTTATGTAAAATTGACCGTATAAATTTTGATTTATTTTTTACAGTTATTAAAGTGCGTTGTTGCCAAATTTCATCAGAATCCAATGTATGGTTTTAAAGTTATTCAATTTTTTCTATCTTGGAATCCGCTTAGTATGAATCTAGTTAGTTCACTAATTTTGAGGTTATGCAAAATTGGCTGAATAAATTTTGATTAATTTTTTACAGTTGGTAGTACAACTTTTAAGAAGCATTGTTGCCAAATTTGAACAAAATCCAATGTACGGTTTTGAATTTATTTAATTGAAATTCGTTTAGTATGAATGTAGTTAGTTCACTAATTTTGAAGTTATACAAAATTGACCGAATCAATTTTTATAATTTTTTTACAGTTGGTGGTACGACTTTTGAAAAACATTGTTGCCAAATTTGAATAAAATCTAATGTATGGTTTTGAAATAATTAAATTTTTTCTGTCTTGGAATCCGCTTAGTATGAACCAAAGCAGTTCACTAATTTTGAGGCTATACAAAATTGACTGAATAAATTTTGATTTATTTTACACAGATGGTACTCAATGTATTAATGTATATTGGTACTAAATTGCATCAATATCCAATATACCGTTACTGAGTTATGGATGTTTTAGTTATCTTTTGTAGCTTTAGTCTCAATTAAGTCAAGTTGATTAGATTAATGTTAGGTTAAATTGAGCGTATGGATTTAAACCAATTTCACACAGTTGGTATTTAATGTATCAATGTATATTGGTACCAAATTGCATTAATATCCAATGTACCGTTACTGAGTTATGGATGTTTTAGTTATCCTTTGTGGTATTAGTCTCAAATAAGTCAAGTTGATTATATTGATGTTGGGTCAAATTAAGCGTATGGATTTAAACCAATTTTACACAGTTTGTACTCAATGTATCAATGTATATTGGTACTAAATTGCATCAATATCCAATGTACCGTTTCTGAGTTATGGATGTTTTAGTTATCCTTTGTGGTATTAGTCTCAAATAAGTCAAGTTGATTATATTGATGTTGGGTCAAATTAAGCGTATGGATTTAAACCAATTTTACACAGTTTGTACTCAATGTATCAATGTATATTGGTACTAAATTGCATCAATATGCAATGTACCGTTTCTGAGTTATGGATGTTTTAGTTATCCTTTGTGGTATTAGTCTCAAATAAGTCAAGTTGATTATATTGATGTTGGGTCAAATTAAGCGTATGGATTTAAACCAATTTTACACAGTTTGTACTCAATGTATCAATGTATATTGGTACTAAATTGCATCAATATCCAATGTACCGTTTCTGAGTTATGGATGTTTTAGTTATCCTTTGTGGTATTAGTCTGAATTAAGTCAAGTTGATTAGATTGATGTTAGATTAAATTGAGCGTATGGATTTAAACCAATTTTACACAATTGGCACTCAATGTAATAATGTATATTGGTACCAAATTGCATCAATATCCAATGTACCGTTACTGAGTTATGGATGTTTTAGTTATTTTTTGTGGCTTTAGTCTCAAATAAGTCAAGTTGATTAACTCAAAGTTAGGTTAAATTGTGTGTATGGAATTAAACTAATTTTACACAATTGGTACTTAGTATATTGGTACTAAGTTGCATCAATATCCAATGTACCGTTTCTAAGTTATTGATGTTTTAGTTATCTTTTGTAGCTTTAGTCTTAAATAAATTAAGTTAATTAGATTGATGTTGGGCTAAATTGAGCGTATAGATTTAAAGCAATTTTACACAGTTGGTACTCAATGTATCAATGTATATTGGTACCAAGTTGCATGAATATTCAATGTACCGTTACTGAGTTGTGGATGTTTTAGTTATCCTTTGTGGCTTTAGTCTCAATTAAGTCAAGTTGATTAGATTGAAGTTTGGTTAAATTGAGTGTATGGATTTAAACCAATTTTACACAATTGGCACTCAATGTAACAATGTATATTGGTACTAATTTGCATCAATATCCAATGTACCGTTTCTGAGTTATGGAGGTTTTAGTTATCATCTGTGGTTCTAGACTCAAATAAGTTAAGTTGATTAGTTTGAGGTTAGCTTAAATTGAGCGTATGGATTTAAACCAATTTTACACAGTTGGTACTCAATATATCAATGTATATTGGTACTAAATTGCATTAATATCCAATGTACCGTTTCTGAGTTATGGATGTTTTAGTTATCTTTTGTGGCTTTAATCTAAAATAAGTTAAGTTAATTAGACTAAATTGAGCGTATGAATTTAAACTAATTTTACACAGTTGGTACTCAATTATGTCAATATTAATGTATATTGGTACCAAGTTGCATCAATATCCAATATACCGTTTTTGAGTTATGGATGTTTTAGTTATCTCTTGTGGCTCTAGACTCAAATAAGTTAAGTTGATAAGATTGATGTTAGGTTAAATTGAGCGTATGAATTTAAACCAATTTTACACAGTCGGTACTCAATGTATTAATGTATATTGGTACCAAATTGCATCAACATCCAATGTACCGTTTCTGAGTTATTGATGATTTAGTTATCTTTTGTGGCTCTAGACTCAAATAAGTCAAGTTGATTAAATCGATGTTAGGTTAAATTCAGCGTATGGATTTAAACCAATTTTACACAGTTGATATTCAATATATCAATGTATATTGGTACCAAGTTGCTTTAATATCCAATGTACCGTTACTGAGTTATGGATGTTTTAGTTATCTTCTATGGCTTTAGTCTTAAATAAGTCAAGTTGATTAGATTAATGTTAGGTTAAATTGAGCGTGTGAATTTAAATCAATTTTACACAGTTGGTACTCAATGTATCAATGTATATTGGTACCAAACTGCATTAATATCCAATGTATTGTTACTAAGTTATGGATGTTTTTGTCATCATTTGTGACTTAATTTGTTGATTAATTTGAGGTTATGTCAAAACAAACGAATGGAATTCAATCAATTTTTGACATTTAGTACTTTTAGTATTAAGCTATGTTGGTACTAAATTATAGCAATTTCTAATGTATAGTATTGAAGTTAAAACAATATAATTAATAAAATTGTTAAAAAAAAATAAAAATGGTTTTTCTAAAATTACTCCGAGTGGGTTATATATAATCAATGAAAACATAATTGCAATGTTGCCAACTATGGCGTAATTATTGAAAAAATCTTTGAACCGCTTTGTATCAGGCTCGAAAAATGATTTCGATCAAACAATTAATGAAAAAGTTTAATTAAGGAGGCTGCAAAGTAGAATCAAAGATTGCTTGATCCTTTTACTTCTTAAAAAACCAAATAATATAAATATGCGTCTATTAATTGTTGTAAAAATACGCAATTAATAAGGCGCAATTGTTTCGGCGCATGTGTAGGTGGCGCTGAAGCTCCGGTATCGATTCTCGCGCAAATGTAAATCCTCCAACATTGTCAATGCGGGTCCAACAAGCAAATTTAGTGATAACAACCAATTTGAGGGATTAAAACAAATTTTATTGCACATCAACAAAGGTACGTGTTAACAATCTAATCAAAGCATGTCATGAAATCAACTAAATAAATCAAAATCTGCATCTTTCTCACTACAAATTTGTCAATTAAAAAAGAAATCTTATTGTCTGCTTCTAGCCCTCCCCCCCACAAAATTATTAACAAAAAAATAATTATTATTGGTCGCGAATGAGCAGCACTGTAAAAGCCACCTTTTCCGACAACATAAAATTAAGCGTCAATTGGTACAGTAAAATCCACTTGTATATTGCATGACCATTCGATTCGATCCAATATGTAAATTGGTTGATTCCGTAGACGTTACTGCATGCCCCATTAACCCTGCGTGACCCTGGCAGCGACCTTATAAACGATTACATTACACCATATGCTCCTAAAAGAACGCAGGACATCAATCTGTAGAGTAGATACCATTTACCGCCTTTAAATGCATTGTAAATCGCTCCAATTTATCTAAATCCTTTAAATAAACAATTTTCGGTTATACCGGAAGCTTATGTAAGACTGCAGTAACATTAATTCATTGTAACTATCTTAAATTTGACAACTTCCGGTGCCACTGGAAGAGCATTTTAGTTGTGTATTACATTTTTGTAAATTATCAGTAAAAATTGGATTACTTTCGGTAACGAATTTTATATTTTAAAGTTTTTTTGCTCACATTTCATTGCTTTTAAAGCTTCTAATCATTATTGCTTAAAAAATTAGCTTTAAACAATACAAATAAGACAACTTCCGGTTTCTTAAAAAGCAAATTGTGGCATTTTTTAACATCCGGTCAATTTTATCTTAATACATTTTAATTGGTTTAAAAAATGTTACTTCCGGTTAAAACCGGAAATTAATTTTGGTAAGATTACTTAATTGTGTAATCAATCCTAACTATGATACTATTTTTCCGTTAAGATATCTTCAAAATTGGTGAAGTTATGGCCAATTGAAGTTTGTCCTTACCGATATTTATTTAATATTACCGATAATATTATCGGTAAAGTATCGGTTATACTGATAGTTTTTATTGATTATCTCTGGAGTTATTAAAATTAGCTAAAAACTATTTCAACAAAAATTGTTGCTGATTAAATTTTACAACTTAATATTTATGAAGTAATCCTATATTGTGTCAATTTAGTTGTCAAAATAGTCAAATTGTCATTTAAGTCAAATCAATTACGACAAAATATTGTAATTATTTCAAAATCTACGATAGATACATAAAAATTGCATTTAAAAAACTTGTAGATAATTTAGGTATCTATTAAATATGTTAATAAGGTAACCTAAAATTTTGACGTTTAGTTATCAAAATTGACGTATTCTAATTTTTGTCAAATTTTGTTTTAATGGATTTTAATAAATTTAACAAAATCTATGATAGATACATAAAAAGTGTATTTGGAAAGCTTGTAGATAATTTAGGTATCTATTAAAAATGTTAATAAGGTAACCTAAAATTTTGACGTTTAGTTATCAAAATTGACGTATTCTAATTTTTGTCAAATTTTGTTTTGATAGATTTTAATAAATTTAACAAAATCTATGATAGATACATGAAAATTATATTTAGAAAGCTTGTAGATAATTTAGGTATCTATTAAAAATGTTTATAAGGGAAAATAAAATTTTGACGTTTAGGCAGTCAAAATTGATGAATTATAGTTTGAGTCAAAATGCTTTATTTTAGATTATAATAAATAAATCAGAATCTATGATAGATACATGGAAATTCTATTTGGAAAATTTGTAGATAATTTAAGTATCTATTAAAAAAGTTAATAAGGTTACCTAGAATTTTGACGTTTATGTGTCAAAATTGACATATTATGGTTTGAGTCAAATTGTTTTATGCTAAATTTTTATAAATATATCAAAATCTATGATAAATACATAAAAAATGTATTTACAAAAATGATAGATAATTAAATTATTTATTAAAAATGCTAATAAGGTAAATCAGAATGTTGACGTTTAGACAGTCAAAATTGATAAATTATAATTTGAGTTAAATTGGTTTATCTTAGATTATAATAAATAAATCCGAATCTATGATAGATACATAAAAATTCTATTTGGAAAACTTGTAGGTAATATAAGTATCTATTAAAAATGTTTATAAGATAATCTTGAATTTTGACGTTTTGACTGTCAATATTGACGTTTTATGGTTTGAGTCAAATTGCTTTTTGCTAGATTTTTATAAATATATCAAAATCTAAGATAGATACATAAAAACTGTTTTTAAAAATTGGTAGGTAATTAAATTATCTATTAAAAATGTTAATAAGGTAATCTTGAATTTTGACGATTTGACTGTTAAAATTGACATTTTATGGTTTGAGTCAAATTGCTTTTTGCTAGATTATTATAAATATATCAAAATCTAAGATAGATAAATAAAAACTGTTTTTATTAAATTTGAAGATAATTAAATTATCTAATAAAAATGTTTATAAGGTAATCTTGAGTTTTGACGATTTGATTGTGAAAATTGATGTTTTATGGAAAACTAAATCTGTCACACAAAGCCAGAATCCACTTCTTCTGCGGATATCATTAAAAAAATATATCAAACTATAGCTTATTTTGAAGGTAATTTAATTTTCTTCAATTTATCCAAATAAGTTTTTTGAGTATGCAAACTGATTTTGGAGTTATTTGCAGTTTTTTAGTTAATTTTATTTTTGTCCAAAACCGTAATTTTGCCGTAATTTGGTTATTTTTTTAGTAAATTTAGCAAACTATAGCACATTTTGAAGGTAATTCAATTATCTTCAATTAATTTAAATAAGTTTTTTAAATTTGCAAACTCATTTTAGAGTTATTTGCAGTTTTTGAGTGAATTTTATTTTTCTATAAAACTGTAATTTTGCCATAATTTGGTTATTTTTTTAGTAAATTTATCCAACAATAGCTCATTTTGAAGGTAATTCAATTTTCTTCAATTAATCTAAACATGATTTTTGAATTTGCAAACTCGTTTTAGAGTTATTTGCAGTTTTCGAGTTAATTTTATTTTTGTCTTAAATTGACATTTTGCTATCATTTGGTTGTTTTTTGAGTAATTAAATCAATCCATAACTCATTTTGAAGGTAATTCAATTTTCTTCAATTAATTTAAACAAGTTTCTTGTATTTACAAACTAATTTTGGAATTATTTGCAGTTTTTGAGTTAATTTAATTTTTGTCTAAAATTGTAATTTTGCCATAATTTAGTTATTCCTTTAGTAAATATATCAAACTATAGCTCATTTTAAAGGTAATTTAATTTCCTTTAATTAACTCAAACAAATTTTTTAAATTTCCAAATTCATTTTGGAATTATTTGTAGTTTTTGAGTTAATTTAATTTTTGTTTAAAATAGTAATTTTGCTATAACTTAGTTATTTTTTAAGTGATTAAATCAAATCATAGCTCATTTTGAAGGTAATTTAATTTTCTTTAATTAATCCAAACAAGTTTTTGGAGTTTGCAAACTTATTTTGGAATTATTTGCAGTTTTTTAGTTAATTCCATTTTTGTCCAAAATCGTAATTTTGTTCTAATTTAGTTATTTTTTTAGTAAATATATCAAACTATAGCTCATTTTGAAGGTAATTTAATTTTCTTCAATTATTTTAAACAAATTTTTTGAGTTTGCAATTTCGTTTTGGGATTAATTGCAGTTTTTGAGTTAATTCCATTTTGGACTAAAAACATAATTTTGCCATAATTTGGTTATTTTTTTAGAAAATATATCAAACTATAGCTCATATTGAAGGTAGTTTAATTTTCTTTAATTTATCCAAACAAGTTTTTTGAATTTGCAAACTAATTTTGGAGTTATTTATAGTTTTTGAGTTAATTCTATTTTTGTTCAAAACCGCAATTTTGCCATAATTTGGTTATTGTGTTAGTAAATATATCAAACCATAGCTCATTTTGAAGGTAATTTAATTTTCTGTAATTAATTTAAATAAGTTTTTTGAATTTACAAACTTATTTTGGAATTATTTGCAGTTTTTGAGTTAATTTTATTTTTGTTCAAAACCGTAATTTTGCCATAATTTGGTTATTGTGTTAGTAAATATATCAATCCATAGCTCATTTTGAAGGTAATTTAATTTTCTGTAATTAATTTAAATAAGTTTTTTGAATTTACAAACTTATTTTGGAATTATTTGCAGTTTTTGAGTTAATTTTATTTTTGTTCAAAACCGTAATTTTGCCATAATTTGGTTATTGTGTTAGTAAATATATCAATCCATAGCTCATTTTGAAGGTAATTTAATTTTCTGTAATTAATTTAAATAAGTTTTTTGAATTTACAAACTTATTTTGGAATTATTTGCAGTTTTTGAGTTAATTTTATTTTTGTTCAAAACCGTAATTTTGCCATAATTTGGTTATTGTGTTAGTAAATATATCAATCCATAGCTCATTTTGAAGGTAATTTAATTTTCTTTAATTAATTTAAATAAGTTTTTTGAATTTACAAACTTATTTTGGAATTATTTGCAGTTTTTGAGTTAATTTTATTTTTGTTCAAAATTGTAATTTTGCCATAATTTGGTTATTGTGTTAGTAAATATATCAATCCATAGCTCATTTTGAAGGTAATTTAATTTTCTGTAATTAATTTAAATAAGTTTTTTGAATTTACAAACTTATTTTGGAATTATTTGCAGTTTTTGAGTTAATTTTATTTTTGTTCAAAACCGTAATTTTGCCATAATTTGGTTATTGTGTTAGTAAATATATCAATCCATAGCTCATTTTGAAGGTAATTTAATTTTCTTTAATTAATTTAAATAAGTTTTTTGAATTTACAAACTTATTTTGGAATTATTTGCAGTTTTTGAGTTAATTTTATTTTTGTTCAAAATTGTAATTTTGCCATAATTTGCTTATTTTTAGTAAATATATTATTTAGCACAGAAATTGTAGATAATTAACTAAACTACCAAAAAAATATTAAGCACTTTGTCATAAAATGACATCCAAGCTGACAAAATGACAAAAACGTGCATTTTGTTACAATTTATTGATTATTTCCAAAACTTGAAAAGTTATCACAAACTATTTAGGACAAAAATTTTAGAAAATTAACAGAACTATCAAAATTGTATAAAAAACATTGTCATAAAATGACATCCAAGCTGACAAAATGACATAAACTTACATTTTATTGCAATTTATTGATTATTTCCAAAACTTGTAAAGTTATCATAAACTACTTAGGACAAAAATTGTAGATAATTAACAGAACTATCAAAAATGTATAAAAGGCATTGTCATAAAATGACATCCAAGCTGACAAAATGACAAACACGTGCATTTTATTGCAATTTATTGATTATTTCTAAAATTTGAAAAGTTATCACAAACTATTTAGAACAAAAATTGTAGAAAATTAGCAGAACTATTAAAAATGTATAATAAACTTTTTCAAAAAATGACATCCAAGCTGACAAAATGACAAAAACGTGCATTTTATTGCAATTTATTGATTATTTCCAAAACTTGTAAAGTTATCATAAACTACTTAGGACAAAAATTGTAGATAATTAACAGAACTATCAAAAATGTATAAAAGGCATTGTCATAAAATGACATCCAAGCTGACAAAATGACAAACACGTGCATTTTATTGCAATTTATTGATTATTTCTAAAATTTGAAAAGTTATCACAAACTATTTAGAACAAAAATTGTAGAAAATTAGCAGAACTATTAAAAATGTATAATAAACTTTTTCAAAAAATGACATCCAAGCTGACAAAATGACAAAAACGTGCATTTTATTGCAATTTATTGATTATTTCCAAAACTTGAAAAGTTATCACAAACTATTTAGGACAAAAATATTAAAAAATTAACAGAACTATCAAAAATTTATGAAAAAGATGGTCACAAAATGACATCCAAGCTGACAAAATGACAAAAACGTGCATTTTGTTGCAATTTATTGATTATTTTTAAAACTTAAAAAGTTATCACAAACTATTTAGGACAAAAATTGTATAAAATTAACAGAACTATCAAAAATGTATGAAGGACATTGTCATAAAATGACATCCAAGCTGACAAAATGACAAAAACGTGCATTTTGTTGCAATTTATTGATTATTTTCAAAACTTGAAAAGCTATCACAAACTATTTAGGACAAAAATTGTAGATAATCAACAGAACTATCAAAAATGTATGAAGGACATTGTCATAAAATGACATCCAAGCTGACAAAATGACAAAAATGTGCATTTTGTTACAATTTATTGATTATTTCCAAAACTTGAAAAGCTATCACAAACTATTTAGGACAAAAATTGTAGATAATCAACAGAACTATCAAAAATGTATGAAGGACATTGTCATAAAATGACATCCAAGCTGACAAAATGACAAAAATGTGCATTTTGTTACAATTTATTGATTATTTCCAAAACTTGAAAAGTTATTACAAACTATTTAAGACAAAAACTGTAGAAAATTAACAGAACTATCAAAAATGTTTGAAGGACATTCTCATAAAATGACATCCAAGCTAACAATATGTCAAAAACGTCTATTTTGTTGCAATTTATTGATTATTTTCAAAACTTGAAAAGTTATCACAAACTATTTAGAACAAAAATTGTAGATAATTAACAGAACTATAAAAAATATATGAAGGACATTGTTATAAAATAACATCCAAGCTGACAAAATGACAAAAACGTTCATTTTGTTGCAATTTATTGATTATTTCCAAAATTTAAAAAGTTATTACAAACTATTTAGGACAAAAATTGTAGAAAATTAACAGAATTATTAAAAATGTATGAAGCAAAATGACTAAAACATGTATTGGTTGGAATTTGTTGAATATTTCTAAAGTTTGTAGATAATTAAATTGTTTACAAGCTTTAAGAAATATTTAATTAAATCATAATTAATTAATTAACAAATTGATTGAATTATTATTGTATCGATCGAATTCTGATTGAGTTGTGCGTTAAAATCCGATTAAAAGTGAATGAATGCAATTCCACAACATCCCCTCCCGGTACGAGGCGGCACTGGCCTGCCAGACGACTCTGCCAGAAACCTCTGGAATTGAGCCAATAGGAGCGCGGCACAGATCGTCTCTTGGCATTTCAACGCAGAGCAGTCCGGCACCCCGAACTTCAAGTGAAAAAAGAGCGGATCCCAGCAACAACTCGTCACAAGTGCGAAAAATTCTCAGATAAAACAAAGGAGACCGAGGAAATAGTAATCAAAAAATAAAATAGAAGCGAAATCGCGTTATAGCAAAAGTGAAGTGCTGCAGCGGCCCCCCCATTATTTCCATACAACCCCGATTTAAATTACACGTAAGTACATGCGGTAGAGAATTCGAGTATAAAAGCAAACCACATAACCTTCCGTGGCTCCAACAATCAATGGAAATAACAATCCCCCCTCAACCTAATAAAATCCATTTAGCATCGCATGACAAATTGTGTATCAGCATGTCTCGCAAGCTAGCTACCCCTTATTATTATTATAACATCATCATAGTTTCTTGTAGTGGTGATGGCCGAGCTGATAGCTCGTGCTACCATTCGCATCAAAGATTACTCGGCTTATTATACGAGGTCTGATTTTTATTTAACGAAATGTATTATTTATGTAATTGTTGTTATCGCTCGTTTCAGGTCTGGTTCGAAAAGCACAAGCAAGATGTCTGACCGCAAAGCAGTTATCAAGAATGCCGATATGAGCGAAGACATGCAGCAGGATGCTGTCGACTGCGCGACGCAGGCTATCGAAAAATACAACATTGAAAAGGTGAGCGATACATTTTATTCAATCTCAATCGTTTGAAGCTTCAATTTGGGTAACTGCAGCCGACTTGATGATTGTTTATGTTGCCGATCTACATAACCTAATTGATGTTTTGTAATTGATCAAAAATGTTTAAATATTTTGCAAGTGACAGTTGCCAACTTGATTTTTACTTTTGTGTAGTAGTGGGTGGTAGTATGTGTTTACAATTTTTATTAAATTTAGTTTATTCTCTAATCTTACAAATTGTTCTCCAATCTGTTGAATCTTTTTATAGTGACTGCAATTGCTTTTAAATCCTCCAATCTTTAAAATTTATAGTTTCTTTTAAGTTTTCTTACAAATTGTACTTCAATCTTTGAAATTGTTTTGTAATGAATCCAAAATTATTCTCAAATTGCTCTCAAATACTTTGTAATTGTCCTCCAATCTTGCAAATCCTTCTATAGTGACTCGTCCAATCATCCAAATTATTCTTCGAATATTCTGTAGTAATCCTTCAATCATCCAATTTGTTCTTTGAATATTCCAATGCTTTTCATCTTTGAAATTGTTTCTAATTCTTCCAAATGATGGAGGATCTTTAAAATCTTTTTATGGTGACTCTACTTTATCTTCCAATCTTCCAAATTGTTTTGTTGAAGATTCCGGAGCTTTTAAATCTGCCTTCAATCTTTGAAATTTGAAGTTTTGATTCAAATTTTCTTGTAATGACTTTATAAGCTTTCTTCCAAAATGTTTTGGTTGACTCCAATTTATCCTACAATATTTCAAATTGTTCTCTGAAGATTCTAATGATTTTAAATCAATCTTTTGAATCCTTCTATAGTGACTTCAAGTAATCCGATTATCTAAATTATTTTTTGAAGGTTTTGATGGTTTTAAATATTCCTCCAATCTTTGAAATTAAAGTTTCTTTAAAGTTTTCTTCTAAATTGCCCTCCAATCTTTATAATTGTTTTGTAGGGAATCCAAAATTATTCTCCAATCTTTCAAATCTTTCTATAGTGACTTCTCCAATCATCCAAATTATTTTTGAGTATTCTGATCTTTGAAATTCTAAGTTTTGTTTCAAATTCTTCAAGTTTTGATTGAAATTCTTTTATTATCAATTAAAGCAATTTTCCAAAACGTCCTCCAACCTTTGCAATTCTTTTAGGGTGACTCCAATTTATTATCAAAATTCTTTTTTGAAGATTCTGATGCTTTCAAATTTACTTTGTTATTTTACTAATTTGCAAATTATGGTTTGGAACCAATTTTGCCCAAAAAATTTTTTTTGTTTTTTTTTTAAATTCAAAACCTTCTCAATCAATTAGGACTAGTTTGGTTGAAACCTAAAAAAAATTTTAAAAAATTTTGTACAAAAATTAATCAATCTTAATTGCATTTTTTTAATCCGCAAGGTTTCTTTTATAGTTTAGAACTAGTTTGGTTAAAATCTAAAAGAGAAATTATAATATTTTGTAGAATATGTAAGAAAATTACAATTTTAAGCTCGATAATTTGAAACTAATTTGCTTAAAATGTAAAGTTTTGTAGATTTTGTAAGAAAACCATGATTGGTGCTTAGTGCATCAGATTCCAAAAAAATAATTTTGTTATTTTATTAGGATTTAAGACCTCCTTGATCAAATGGAATCAATTTAATGAAAATCCAAAAATTTTTGTAAGAAAATCTTGATTGGTGCTTACTGCACCAAAGACCAAAAAATATATTTTGTTATTTTTTTAGGTTTTAAGACTTCCTTAATCATTTGAGACCAATTTGGTAAACATCTAAAATATTTTGTACTAAAACTAAAACCTTGATTGGTGCTTAGTGCATCAAATTTCAAAAAAATAACTTTGTTATTTTATTAGGATTTAAGGCTTTCTTGATCAAATGGAATTACTTTGATGAAAATCCAAAAAAAAAAATGATAAAATTTTGTAAGAAAATCATAATAGGTGCCTACTGCACCAAACGCCAAATTTTTTTTTTTTGTTGTTTGTTAGTTTTTAAGACTTTCTTAATCCATTTGAGACCAATTTGGTTTAGATTCAAAAGGTTTTTTACGAAAATTAAGATTGGTTCTTAGTGCTCCAATTGCATTAAATTTATTTTGTTGTTTTAAATATATGTAATAAAGTTTTGTAAAAGAATCAACGCCCAAAAATGTTATTCTGTCATTTTGTTAGGAATTAAGACTAAGTGACAAGATGTTTGACCTCTCTGCGAACGTCAGAAGTCACTTTGTTGCAAGAGGAGGTTGTGGTGTAACTTCTTGCTTACCAACACTTGGGTGGGTGGGCCACTCCAATCAAACTATTGACTCGTTTCCATGCTTTGGAGTGACCCGCCCACCTACCCAAGTGTTCATCAAGAGATTAGATGTTTGACCTTTCTACGAACGTCGGAAATTACTTTGTTACAAGAGAAGGTCGTGATTTAACTTCTTTATCACTAAAACTTAAGTGGGTGGGCCATATCAGTCCAAACTATTGACTTGTTACCATATTCTGGAGTGACCAACCCGCCCACTCAAGTGTTCGTCATCAAAAAGATTGCATAATTGACCACTCTGCGAACGTCAAAAGTTACTTAGTCATTAAGAGATTGGATCATTGTCTTCTATGCGAACATCAAAAGACATTTTGTTATAAGAGAAGGTCGTGGATGTAACCTTTTGATCACTAACACTTGGGTGGGTGGGTGGGTGGGCCACTCAAATCCAAACTATTGACTCGTTTCCATGCTTTGGAGTGATCCACTCGCACACCCAACTGTTCGTCATTAATAAATTAGATGTTAGACCTCTCTACCAACATCGGAAGTCACTTTGTCGGTGATTTAACTTCTTCATCACTAACACTTGGGTGGGTAGGCTACTCCAACCCAAACTGTTTTGTTTATTTTTATGCTCTAGAATGACCCACCCACCCACCCAAGTGCTGGTTATCAAAAGATTGTATGATTGACCACTTACTCTGCGAACGCATAAGTCACTTTGTCACAAAAGAAGATCACTGTTCAACTTCTTGATAAGTAACAGTGGGTGGGCCACTCCAATTCAAACTATCCACTTGTTATCATGTTTTGGGATGACTTACCTAACCACCCAAGTGTTGGTGATCAAAAGATTGCATGGTTGACAAGAACTTATTTTGTCACAAGAGAAGGAAGGTCGTGATCAAATCCCTTGGGTGGGCGGGTGGGCTACTTCATTTTAAACTAGTGACTCGTTTCTATGTTTTAGAGTGGCCCACCCTCCCATCCAAGTGTTCGACATTAAGAGATTGCATGATTGACCTCTCTGCGGACTTCAGAACTTATTTTGTCACAAGAGAAGGTTGTGATGTCTCTTGATCACCAACACTTGGGTGGGTGTGCCACTCCAATCTAAACTATTGACTCGTTTCCAATGTATTTGAGTGACCCACCCACCCACTTACTCTAGTGTTTGTCATGAAGAGATTGCATGATTGAATTCTTTGCGGACGTCAGAACTTATTTTGTTACAAGAGAAGGTCGTGATCCAACCTCTATATCGCTAACACTTGGGTGGGCGGCTGTGCCACTCCAATCCAAACTATTGACTTGTTTCTATACTTTGGAGTGACCCACCTGCCTACCCAAGTGTCTGCGGTCAGAAATCATATTGTCACAAGAGAAGGTCGTGATTTAACTTCTTTACCAGTAACACTTGGGTGGGTGGATGGACCACTCCAATCCAAGCTTTACTGTATTTCCATGCACTGTAGTGACCCAACCACTTATATGTATGACTTCTCTGCGGACGTGGTCTAACTTTTTGATCACCAACACTTGGATGGGTGGTTGGGCCACTCCAATTCAAACTCTTGACTTGTTTCAAGACCTGGAGTAACCCACCCACCTACTCACTGTCAACAAGAAATTAGATGTTTGACCTCTTTACGAACATTAGAAGTTGCTTTGTTACAAGAGAAGGTTGTGATTTAACTTCTTGCTCACCAACAGTTGGGTTGGCCACTCCAATCCAAATTATTTACTCGTTTTCATGCGTTTGACACTCACCCACCCAAGTGGTGGATGGTTGCGTTACCTGCTTTATCACTAACACTTGGGTGGGTGGGCTACTTTAATCCAAACTGTTTGGTTTGTATCCATGCTCTATTGTGACCCACCCAAGTGTTGGTCATAGGAAGATTGTATGACTTCTCTGCGGTCGTTAGAAGTCATTTTGTTACGAGAAGGTCTTGATTTAACCTCTTCATAACAAACACTTAGATAGATGGGTGGGTGGGCAACTCCAATCCAAACTATTTTATTAGTTTCTATGCTCTAGAGTGACCCACCCAAGTGTTCGTCATCATGAGATTGCATGATTGACCTCTGTTCGGTTGTCAGAACTCATTTTGTCATAAGAGAAGGTCGTGGTCTAACCTCTTGATCAGTAACACTTGGGTGGGCCACTCCAGTGCATACTATTGACTTGTTATCATGTTCTTGAGTGGCCCACCCACCCACTCAAGTGTTCTTCATTAAGAGATTGCATGATTGACTTTTCTGTGAATGGCAGAAGTCACTTTGTTACAAGAGAAGGTTGTGATCTAACCTCTTGATCACCAACACTTGGATGGGTGGTTGGGCCACTCCAATCCAAACTCTTGACTCGTTTCAAGACCTGGAGTGACCCACCCACTGTCAACAAGAAATTAGATGTTTGACCTCTTCACGAACATTAGAAGTTGCTTTGTTACAAGAGAAGGTCGTGATTTAACTTCTTGCTCACCAACAGTTGGGTGGGCGGGCCACTCCAATCCAAATTATTTACTCGTTTTCATGCGTTTGAGTGTTCCACTCACCCACCCAAGTGGTGGATGGTTGCGTTACCTGAGATTGCATGATTGACTTCTTTGCGGACGTCAGAACTTATTTTGTTACAAGAGAAGGTCGTGATCCAACCTCTTTATCACTAACACTTGGGTGGGTGGGCTACTTTAATCCAAACTGTTTGGTTTGTATCCATGCTCTAGAGTGACCCACCCAAGTGTTCGTCATCAAGAGATTGCATGATTGACCTCTGTTCGGTCATCAGAACTCATTTTGTTATAAGAGAAGGTCGTGGTCTAACCTCTTGATCAGTAACACTTGGGTGGGCCACTCCAGTGCATACTATTGACTTGTTATCATGTTCTTGAGTGGCCCACCCACCCACTCAAGTGTTCTTCATTAAGAGATTGCATGATTGACTTTTCTGTGAATGGCAGAAGTCACTATGTTACAAGAGAATGTCGTGATCTAACTTCTTGCTCTACATCGCTTGGGTGGCTGGCTGGGTGGGTCACTCTAATCCAAGCTATTGAGTCGTTTCTATGCGTTGGAGTGACTCACCCACTCAAGTGTTGGTCATAAAAAGATTGGATGTTTGACTTCTGTGCGAGCATTAGAACTCACTTTATTGACAAGAGAAGGTTGTGGTTTACTTTAGTCCAAACTATTGACTTGTTATCATGTTCTGGAGTCACAAGTGTTCTTCATTAAGAGATTGCATACATGATTAACTTCTCTGTGAATGGCAGAAGTCACTTTGTTACAAGAGAAGGTCGTGATCTAACCACTCCAGTCTAAGCTATTGACTCGTTTCCATGCGTTTGAACTCAAGAGTTTGTCATTGCATGATTGACCTCTCTACGGACGTCAGAACTTATTTTGTCACAAGACAAGGTCGTGGTCCAACCTCTTCATCAGTAACACTTGGGTGGGTTGGTGGGGCATTCTATTTCAAACTACTGACTTGTTTTCGATGCTTGGAGAGACCCACCCACCCACCCAAATGTTCGTTATCAAGAGATTGCATGATTGACTTCTCTGCGGACGTCAAAACCTTTTTTGCACAAGAGAAGGTCGTGAATCAACTTCTTGCTCACCAACACTTAGGTGGGTGGGTGGGCCACTCCAACTAAACTATTGACTCGTTTCCATACTTTATAGTAACCCACCCGCCCACCCTGCTGTTTGTCATCAAGAGATTGCATGATTGACTTCTCTGCGAACGTCAGAAGTCTTTTGTCACAAGAGGAGGTTGTGATTTAACTTCTTTATCACTAACACTTGGGTGGGTGGACTCCAATCCAAACTGTTTGATTCGTTTCCATGCTCTGGAGTGACCCACCCAAGTGTTGGTCATCAAAAGATTGTATGATTGACCTCTCTGCGATTGTTACAAGTTATTTTATCACGAGAGAAGGTTGTGATTTAACTTTTTTATCAGTAACATTTGGGTGGGGCTACTCTAATCCAAACTATTGATTTGTTTCCATGCTCTGGAGTAACCCACTCTCCCACCCAAGTGTTCGTCATCAAGAGATTTCATGTCTGACCTCTGGACGAACGTTTGAAGTCTTTTTATTCACAAGAGAAGGTCGTGAACTAACTTTTTGCTTTCCAACACTTGGGTGGGTGGGCTACTCCAATCCAAACTATTGACTCTTTTTTTATGCGTTGGAGTGACCCACCTACCTACCCACCCAAGTGTTGATCATCAAAAGATTGTATGATTGAACCTCTCTGCAAACATAAAAAGTCACTTTGTTACAAGAGAAGGTCGTCTTACACTTTTGTTGGTGGGTGGGACACTTCATTAACTACTGACTCGTTTTCTTGTTCTGTAGTGATCCACCCACCCAAGTGTTCGTCATCTACAGATTGGATGTTAGAAGTGACTTAATTCACAAGAGAAGGTCGTGATCTAACTTCTTGCTCACTAACACTTGAGTGGGTGGGCCACTTCAATCCAAAATATTGACTCGTTTCCATACTTTAGAGTGACCCATTCGTCCACCCAAGTGTTTGTTATCAAGAGATTGAATTTTTGACTTCTGTGCGACCTTAGAGTCACTTTATTCACAAGAGAGGGTCGTGATCTAACCTCTTGATTAGTAACACTTGAGTGGGTCACTCCTTTTCTTTCAAACTACTGAATTGTTTTCATGTTTTAAAGTGGCCCATCCACTCACCCACTTGTTCGTCATTAAGAAATTTCATGTTTGACCTCTGTGCGAACGTTAAGAGTCACTTTATTTACAAGAAAAGTTTGTGAGCTAACTTCTTGCTCACCAACGCTTGGGTGGGTGGGTGGGTGGGTGGGCTACTTTTGTCCAAACGATTGACTTGTTATCATATTTTGGAGTGACCCACCCACCCAAGTGTTTGTTATCAAGAAACTGCACGATTGACCACTCTGCGAATGACAGAAATCACTTTGTCACAAGAGAAGGTCGTGGTTCAACTTCCTCACTTCTTCATTAGTAACAGTGGGTGGGCCACTCCAATCCAAACTATTGACTCGTTTCCATGCGTTGGAGTGACCCACCCAGCTGTTTGTCATCAAGAGATTGCATGATTGACCTCTCTGCGAACGTCAGAAGTCTTTTGTCACAAGAAGAGGTGTGATTTAACCTCTTCATCAGTAACACTTGGGTTGGTGGGTGGGCCACTCCAATTCAAATTGTTTAGTTTGTTTTCATGCTCTGGAGTGACCGACCCACCCACCTACCCAAGTGTTGGTCATCAAAATATTTTATGATTAACCCCTTTGCGGTTTCAGAAGTTATTTTGTTACAGGAGAAGGTCATGATTTAACATCTTCATCACTAACACTTGGGTGGGTCACTGGAATTCAAACTATTGACTCGTTTCAATGCCGTGGAGTGATTGCATGATGCCTCTCTGTGAACGTCAAAGGTCACATTGTCTCGAGAGAAGGTCGCGTTTTCTAGTTCAAACTTCTGTCTTGTTATTATGTTTTGGAGTGACCCACCCACTCAAGTGTTCCTCATCAAGAAATTGGATGTTTGACCTCTTTGTTACGTCAGAAGTCACTTTGTCATAAGAGAAGGTCGTGATTCAACTTCTTTATCACTAATAGTTGGGTGGGTCACTTTATTTCAAATTACTGACTTGTTTCCATGTTCTGGAGTGAGCCACCCGCCCACCGAAGAGTTCGTCATCAAGAGTTTGCATGATCGACCTCTCTGCGGACTTCAGAAGTCATTAAGTCACAAAGAGACGGTCGTGATACAACCTCTTGATCACTAACACTTGGGTGGGCGGGTGGGCCACTCCAATCCAAACTATTGACTTGTTTCCATGTGTTGGAGTGACCCACCCACCCACCCATGTGTTAGTCATCAAGAAATTGCACGATTGACCTCTCTGCGGACGTCAGAACTTATTTTGTCACACGAGAAGATCGTGATCCAACCTCTTGATTAGTAACACTTGGGTGGGTGGGTGGTCCACCTCATTTCAAACTTCTGACTTGTTTTCATGTTCTGAAGTGACTACCCAAGTGTTGGCCATCAAAAGATTGTATGAATGATTGACCTGTCTGCGATCGTCAAAAGTCATTTTGTTATAAGAGAAGGTCGTGATTAAACTTCTTTATCACTAACCTTAGACCATATATATATATATTTATAGACACGCCTTATGTCGACGCAGCGAACTTAACATGATCGGTGAATGTGACTCCAATCCAAACTATTGACTCGTTTCTAAGTCCTGGAGTGACCCACCCACCCATCTAAGTGTTCGTCATCAAAAGATTGTATGATTGACTTCTCTGCGGTTGTCAGAAGTCATTTTGTCACAAGAGAAGATCGTGATTTAACTTCTTTATCACCAACGCTTGGGTGGATGGGTGAGCCACTCTGATCCAAACTATTCACTCGTTTCAGTGCGTTGGAATGACCCACCTACCCACTCAAGTGTTGGTCATTAAGAGATTGTGTGATTGGCCTCGCTGTGGTCGTCCAAAGTCATTTTGTCACAAGATAAGGTCATGGTCTAACTTCTTGATCACTTATACTTGGGTGAGTGGGTGGGTCACTCCAGTCCAAATTATTGGTTTCGTTTCCATGTCCTGAAGTGACCTATCTACCCACCCAAGTGGTCATTAAAAGTTTCTATGGTTGACCTCTCTGCGGTCGACAGAAGTCATTTGGTCATAAGAGAAGGTCTTGATTTAACCTTATACAAACTATTGACTCGTTTCCATGCTCTGGAGTGACCCGCCTACCCGCTCAAGTGGTTATATTTAAAAGATGGAATGTTTGACATTTCTGCGAAGTTGGAATTTTATCGCAAGAGAAAGTCGTGATCCAACTTCTTGGTCAATAACATTTGGGCCACTTCAATTCAAACCATTGACTAGTGTTCATGCTCGTGTCATCAAGAAATTGGATATTTGACCTCTCTGCGAACGTCGGAAATCACAAGAGAAGGTCACCTCTTGATCAGTAACACTTGGGTGACTATTGACTTCGTTATGTCATGCTCTGGAGTGACAGTTCTGGAACATTTTGTAATGTACGACCACTCAGAACAGTTTATGGCAGTTTTAGAACAAACGTGCAGCACTTGTAACCTGTGTGGGGGGGGGGGGGGCATGATTTTCGTCTTTGTTGTGCGTTTTACAGCTTTTTACATTGCCCCCCAGAAATCGTACGTCTTCTTTGAAGGGGTTTGATGGGACTAACGGCTTATTAGGTGACTTCCGATTTTATTCGCATCATGGCATATAGCCGACAACCTATTAGCGTAACCTAACCTAACCTAACCTAACCTGTGTGGGGGGGGGGGGGGGGCATGATTTTCGTCTTTGTTGTGCGTTTTACAGCTTTTTACATTGCCCCCCAGAAATCGTACGTCTTCTTTGAAGGGGTTTGATGGGACTAACGGCTTATTAGGTGACTTCCGATTTTATTCGCATCTTGGCATATAGCCGACAACCTATTAGCGTTCGATTGGATGTGTTATAGTTTAGTTATTGTTATTAGTTTTATAGTTTAAATTGAAAGATGTTTATGTTCCAAATCTTTTTGGAGTGAGTTGAAATTGGTCTGTAATGCTCAAAATAGTGTTTCAAATATTCCAAGGCTTCTAAATTGTTTTTTAATCTTTTACATTGATTTCTAATTTTTCAAATCCTTAGTTTTTTCAATCTTCTAAATGATTATCCAATGCTTCTCAAGCATTCGTGTTTTGTAATATTTTAAATTCTTTTAGAGTGACTCAAAATTGTCTTCTAATGTTCCAAATTGTTTTTCAAATATCCTAAAGCTTCCAAATAATTCTCTAATCTTTCATCAATCTTTCAAGTTTTTTGAAAGTGTTTCTAAGTTATCACTAGTATTTCAAACTATTCTTTAAGGATTGTAAAGCATTCAAATTATCCTTCAATCTTACAAATCGTTTCCTAATGCTTCTAAGTTGCCTTCCAATCTTCCAAATGATTATCTTATATTTAAAATCTTTCTGGAGTGACCTAAAATTGTCTTGTAATGTTCCAAATATTCTAAAGGTTTCAAAGCGTTTTCTAATCTTCAAAGTGTGTTAATAATTCTTCAAACTTTTAAATTGTCCCCTAATTTTCTAACTTGTTCTTTATTTGTCTTCTAATCTTCCGAATGTTTATCTCAAAATGGCTTTTTTTCAATATTTGACGAGTTGCCACTGGTCTTTCAATAATCTTCCAAATGTTTATCCCAAAATGACGTTTTGTTAAAATTTGACGAGCCGCCACTGGTTTATTTGTATTCTTACCAAAATTACGTTTTTTTCTACTTTTGAAATTTGACGAGCCGTCACTGGTGTATTTGTACAAATATTTAAAAATGACTGTTTTAACAATTTGTAGATCAAGGACAGAGCAGTGGCGTACTCTCAAAAAGTTTATTAGGACGCCACTGACCGCCAACTGTCACTTGTCTATTTGTATTCTTACTTGTCTTCTAATCTCATAATAACGTTTTTTTCTTCTGCAATTCGGTCTATTTGTACAAATATTTAAAATTGGTAGTTACAATAATTTGAAGATCAAGTGCAGAGCAGTGTCGTGCGTGTCCGGAGTAACCAGTGGCGTACTTTTAAAAGTGCATTTAAATGATTTTTTTTTAACGTTACTAACCAGTGACGTACTTTCATCAAAAAATGGATTTAAATGTCGTTTTCGGGACGCCACTGATGGTTTAATGATTAATATTTGGTTCGATTATTTTTTGTATAATTACTTTATTTATTTATGTGCGTTGACCTTAAATTAATTCTCACCTGTGGGATGATGACATGGCAACCCACATCCGTGCGAGTAGGTGCCTAACATTCCAAACTCGACGGAATAAGAAATCTCCGCATCATTGCCGTTGCATGTCTCTGCGACTTTAATTAAATTCACTAATTGGCAATACGGTTCGACCCGATTTAACTTTAAATGTCTTCTAAACAACAACTTTATTCAGCTGACATGCGATGTTGCATCGATTTATTGATAAGACATTAATCCTAAACTAAGGCCACAATAATCATAATACGCGCAGTAGGCGGAGGCCAAATATAAATGAACAATCGATTGGAATTACATATACGAATACTGCAAACAAGCTTAATGTAACGAAAAAATAAGAAGAAAATTATTTATTATTATTATTACAAAGTTTTTTAAAGGATGATTTTTTATCAACTTGCTAGGAAAGGATTTTACCGTCCTAGGGCCGCAACACTTTTTGATCCATACTAGTGGAAAATCGGTTTTTTAGAGTCGGCAGAAAAAGTTTTTTTGTTTTTTTGTTTTTTTGTTTTTATTTCGGACACAAGAAAGCCTCCATACGACACCATTTTCAATTTTGTATAAAATAAAATTTATAAATATATATATGTACATATATGGACAAGCGCCCATAAGACACCATTTTTAATATAACTTGCAATTTTGTATAAATTAAAAATAAATAATGTATATGTATATACATACATGAGCAAACTCCCATACAACACCATTTTCAATTTTGTTAAAATAAAATTTATTTATATATATATGCATACATGAATAAGCGCCCATACGACACCATTTTTAATATAACTTGCAATTTTGTATAAATTAAAAATAAATAATGTATATGTATATACATACATGACCAAACCCCCATACAACACCATTTTCAATTTTGTTAAAATAAAATTTATATATATATATACATACATACATGAATAAGCGCCTATACGACACCATTTTTAATATAACTTGCAATTTTGTATAAATTAAAAATAAATAATGTATATGCTGTGTACATACATGAGCAAGCCCCCATACAACACTATTTTAAATTTTGCTAAAATAAAATTTATATATATATACATACATACATGAATAAGCGCCCATACGACACCATTTTTAATATAACTTGCAATTTTGTATAAATTAAAAATAAATAATGTATATGCTGTATACATACATGAGCAAGCCCCCATACAACACTATTTTAAATTTTGCTAAAATAAAATTTATATATATATATACATACATACATGAATAAGCGCCCATACGACACCATTTTTAATATAACTTGCAATTTTGTATAAATTAAAAATAAATAATGTATATGCTATATACATACATGAACAAGCTCCCATACAACACCATTTTCAATTTTGTTAAAATAAAATTTATATATATATATATATATACATACATACATGAATAAGCGCCTATACGACACCATTTTTAATATAACTTGCAATTTTGTATAAATTAAAAATAAATAATGTATATGCTGTATACATACATGAGCAAGCCCCCATACAACACTATTTTAAATTTTGCTAAAATAAAATTTATATACATACATACATGAATAAGCGCCCATACGACACCATTTTTAATATAACTTGCAATTTTGTATAAATTAAAAATAAATAATGTATATGCTATATACATACATGAACAAGCTCCCATACAACAACATTTTCAATTTTGTTAAAATAAAATTTATATATATATACATACATACATGAATAAGCGCCTATACGACACCATTTTTAATATAACTTGCAATTTTGTATAAATTAAAAATAAATAATGTATATGCTGTATACATACATGAGCAAGCCCCCATACAACACTATTTTAAATTTTGCTAAAATAAAATTTATATACATACATACATGAATAAGCGCCCATACGACACCATTTTTAATATAACTTGCAATTTTGTATAAATTAAAAATAAATAATGTATATGCTATATACATACATGAACAAGCTCCCATACAACACCATTTTCAATTTTGTTAAAATAAAATTTATATATATATATATATATACATACATACATGAATAAGCGCCTATACGACACCATTTTTAATATAACTTGCAATTTTGTATAAATTAAAAATAAATAATGTATATGCTATATACATACATGAACAAGCTCCCATACAACAACATTTTCAATTTTGTTAAAATAAAATTTATATATATATATAAATATATATATATATATATACATACATACATGAATAAGCGCCTATACGACACCATTTTTAATATAACTTGCAATTTTATATAAATTAAAAATAAATAATGTATATGCTGTATACATACATGAGCAAGCCCCCATACAACACTATTTTAAATTTTGCTAAAATAAAATTTATATACATACATACATGAATAAGCGCCCATACGACACCATATTTAATATAACTTGCAATTTTGTATAAATTAAAAATAAATAATGTATATGCTATATACATACATGAGCAAGCCCCCATATAACACCATTTTAAATTTTGTTAAAATAAAATTTATATATATATATATATATATATATACATACATGAATAAGCGCCCATACGACACCATTTTTAATATAACTTGCAATTTTGTATAAATTATACATAATTTTTTTCCAGAATTGTTATTAATAATTGTGTTTCTATTTCAGGATATCGCCGCGTACATCAAGAAGGAATTTGACAAGAAGTACAACCCGACGTGGCATTGCATCGTCGGCAGGAATTTCGGCTCTTACGTGACACACGAAACGCGCCACTTCATCTATTTCTACCTGGGCCAAGTGGCCATCCTGCTCTTTAAGAGCGGCTAAATACACATATATATATACAACACACCGGAGACGATCAGATCCTCCTAACAACATTTAAAAAAATTAATACAACCCCCCTACAATTCCCGTACATCATCCAAAAAAAAAAAAATTATTATATGCTTAATTTTACCGAAAAACCTCGAATGATTGAAATCCAATCGAAACAACAAATAAAAATGGATTGGTAACACTGTTTTGTTTATATTCAAATATATATAGTTGGTTAAAATGGAAAATAAAATGGCCCGCGCGCAATATGAAGGTTTTGTTATTTTTTTGATTGAAATGAATGGGAATTTTAAGCGAGGTATAAATAAATCACACACGGGCCAAAAAAATTATTACAAAAAAATATTAATAAACGGGGTGCGTTACTTATTTTTCATCTTAATTAGCATTAAGCGGGTACTTGTTTTCGTTTGGTTCCTAGGTTGTTTATTAAACAAATTATTAGGGTTAACTCTGGTGCATTATAGTTTTTAGTTACTTTGACGTATTATTTTTTTGTTTAATTTAATTTTGCGAATTTTATTTCGGTTCTTTTTTTTGGATTGGTTTTAGCGTTTCACTGCAGCACGCGAGGTGGCGCCACCCTTTGTGAAAAACTTTAACTATTTAATTAATAATAATGTAACCTAAAATAATCATTTCTCTTCGATAAGTTGGAAGCCCTGCCTTAAAGTTAGTTATATTTTTAAGTAAATTCCATAATTGTTATTTGTGCGCGACGTCATAATACTTAAAAATGTTAGAATCCACTTTGAATGGATAAATAAATGTAAATAATTTTGAGGTTATATGACGTCTAAGCATGTAAAAGTGGTTGCTGGAAAATGTTTAATTTTCCCCCAACTTGGTGGTACTTAAGGAAACAATTGATATTGAATGTAGTGTTGCGTACTTTCCTTTTTAACACGAAGATTTTTTTTATGTCAAAAAAAAATTAAAATAAATAAAATCATTCCAAATAATTTCGAGGAAGATCTTCGTTTTAACCAACTTCCACAATATGAATGGACATATTTTTTTATGTACTACTTTAACCCCCACTCCTTCAAAACAAGTAGTAACCCATCAATCACCTAGTAACGATTTCCTAAATGTAGGCAGCCAAGGTTAATTTGGGACGTTGTCAACACAATATTTTTTTTATTTGTTGTCAATTTTGCACAAGCTATATGACGTCACTTTTTAACCAACTGCAACTTCACTTTACTATACAGGGTGTCCGTGAAAGGCCGCTAGAACAAAAGAAATCGTCCATTGTTGCTTGGATCATGCTTCTTGCGACACCCTGTACAATATCATTTTCCCATATAAGGATTCTTTTTGATGAAATGACAGCATACTGCCAGTAATATTAAAGAATTTTTATATCCCCCCCTTTCTTGATTTCCCTTCATTCCTTCGGTGATGGATGATGAAATGTGCGCAAATACGGTCGCCCGGTTTGCTCACGATGAACATAATTGGTTGTGCATAAAATATATTGTAACTCTAATATAAAAAACAAATATTAATACATTCTTTCGAGCCATTTGTTGTACTTGCCCTCTAGATGATCTTGACTTTGAATGATAAAAAAGAAATAAATCCTGATTTCCTCTATTTGATTAATGTATTTGACAAAAAATATATATAGTTACTCATTTTGGAACGGTCTTATTGTCTTTACCCCATTTTGCTGCTGTACGTGCTTGCTTCAACCAGTTAACAGGTAATGTAAATTTATGTTGAGTCATCTAATTCTTTTAATACAAATACTTTGGCAGGTACTTTAATCAAAACTACTTGATAATACACACTTTATGGGGTGGGCGGGGCACTCCAATCAAAATAACTCGCGCGTAATCATAAACTTGTGTCCCCGCTCACCCACCTAATTGTTTGTGATCCAATCCCTTAACAACTAACACTTGGGCGGGCGGGTGGGGCACTCCAATCTAAATAACTCGCGCGTAATCATAAACTTGTGTCCCCGCTCACCCATCTAATTGTTTGTGATCTAATTCTTTAATAACTAATACTTTGGTGGGTGGGCGGGGCACTCGAATCAAAATAACTCTTGCGTAATAAACTTGTGTCCCCGCTCGCCCACCCAATTGTATTAATTTTATTAAAATTGGTCGTAACGATTTGATCAAATTTTCCACAATTAGTACTCATAATATAAGAGTACATTGGTATCAATTTTTATCAAAATCCAATGTTTGGTTCAAAAGTTACAGCTTTGTTTATAGACCCTATAGCATTCAGGCTACGTTAGACCAAGTCAATTAAATTGAGGTTATGTAAAACTAAGCGTATGGATTTGAATAAAATTTATTGAGCCAATACTGATGATAACAAAGTATATTGGTACCAATTTATATCAAATTCCAATACTTAATTTAGGAGTTACAGCTTTGTTTATAGACCTTACAGCATTCAGGCTACGTTAGTCCAAGTCAATTAAATTGAGATTATGTGAAACTAAGCGTATGGATTTGAATCAAATTTATTGAGTTAGTAGTGATAATAATAAAGTATATTTATACCAATTTATATCAAAATCCAATGCTTAATTTAGGAGTTACAGCTTTGTTTATAGACCTTACAGCTTTCAGGCTACGTTAGACCAAGTCAATTAAATTGAAATTATGGGAAACTAAGCGTACGGATTTTAATCAAATTTATTGAGTTAGTACTGATGATAATAAAGTATATTGGTACCAATTTATATCAAATTCCAATACTTAATTTAAGAGTTACAGCTTTGTTTATAGACCTTACAGCTTTCAGGCTACGTTAGACCAAGTCAATTAAATTGCGATTATGTGAAACTAAGCGTATGGATTTGAATCAAATTTATTGGGTTAGTACTGATGATAATAAAGTATATTGGCACCAATTTTTATCAAAATCTAATGCTTGGTTTAGAAATTATTGCTTGGTATATCATCTTTATTGCTACTTGATCGATTTATGTAACACTAGTTAAACCAAGTTTTAAAAAAATTGATCGTATCGAATTAGATCAAATTTGTACGGTTGCTAGCTTAGATGTTAACGTGCATTGTTGCCAAATTTTATTAAAATCCAATGTATGGTTTAGAAGTTATTGCTTGATATAATAACCTTTTTACTACTACCTTTGTTTACTTGAACCTGGTTAAAGCAAGTTTAACAAAAACTGATCGCATTGATTTTTATAATTTTTTTACAGTTGGTACTTATAATAATGAACTACATTAAAACAAACTGATCAATTTCCAATGAATGGTTTCAAAGTTATGAGTTAAAAAGTTATACCATAAAGCTACAGGTTGTAATAAGTTATGTCAATTTTTTTGAGGTTAACAAAAATTGGTCGTATGGATTTCTTTAAATTTTATACAGTTGGTACATATAATAATCAACTACATTAATACAAATTTTGATCAATTTTCAATGAATGGTTTCAAAGTTATGTGTTAAAAAGTTATACCATGAAGCTATAGGTTATTATAATGAGCTAAGTCATTTTTTTTAGGTTAATAGAAATTGGTCGTATGGATTTTTTAAATTTTTTTACAATTGGTACTAATAATAAGGAAGTACATTAATACCAACTTTGATCAGTTTCCAATGAATGGTTTCAAAGTTATGAATTAAAAAGTTATAGCAATAAAGCTATAGGTTGTGATGAGTTAAGTCAATTTTTTGAGGTTAACAAAAATTGGTCTTATGAATTTTTTAAATTTTTTTACTGTTGGTACTTATAATAATGAACTACATTAGTACCAACTTTGATCAATTTTTAATGAACGGTTTTTAAATTATAATGTTGTCTCGTGAAAGTTTGCGACTAAACTAAATTTGGTTTTAAACTATGATAAAGTATAGTTTCTAATAAAAACATATCAACCATTCTATTTCAATAAAAATTAAACTAGTTTTAGCTGATTTAAATTAATTTTGTCATTTTAAGGTTTGCGACTTGGCTAAATTTAGTTTAAAACTAGAATAAAGTGTGTTTTTTTAATTAAAACTCATCAACAATTTTATTCCAATAAAAATTAAAGCAGTTTAGAGCTGATTTAAAACAATTTTGTCAATTTACGGTTTGCGACTTGGCTAAATTTGGTTTAAAACTAGGATAAAGTATATTTTCTAATAAAAACATATTAACAGGTGTATTGCAATAAAAATTAAACCAAATTAGAGCTTATTTAAATTAGTTGTGACGTTTTAAGGTTTGCAACTTAACTAAATTTGGTTTTAAACTAGGATAAAGTATATGTTTTTAATAAAAACTTAATACAATTATATTGCAATAAAAATTAAACCAAATTAAAGCTTATTTAAATTAATTCTGACATTTTAAGGTTTGCAACTTAGCTAAATTTAGTTTTAAATTAAGAAAATGTATATTTTCTAATAACAACATATATTGCATTTCAATAAAACGCTTTTAAGATAATTTTGTCAATTTATAGTTTACGACGCTAAATTTGGTTTAATAAAACTAAGATAAAGTATGTTGTTTAATAAAAATTAATCATAACGAATCAAAACATATTTTTTCTTTTCACACTTTTTTGTAAACACCCTGTATAATATATAAAATATGTATATTTGGTTGCCTATCTTACAACCAACATATTCGCTAATATTTAAATATAATTTATTCAAATTTGCTATCAATTTAATTTTCAAACATGATTATAGTTATGATATATTGCACATTTAACTGTAAAACGCGTTAAATGATAAATCTTTATTAACAAATTTAGTGTTTTTTACGTTTTACAGTTGACAATTCTGTTGGCCACACTGTAATCATAACCCCTCTACAAACAATTTCATCCAATCAGCTGCATGCGTCGCGTAATATTGGAAACAGATAAGCAAGCAACAAGAGACATTCGTTGTGTGGCTTGGGTTCTGTTTAAGAATAAGGTTAAAACGTTATTCATAAACGAAACAAATCAGTTACATACATAAAAATGTGACTAACAATCAACAGGATTCATCATTAGTCTGAATAACCTCACATCACCTAAACATTGATTGATTTTAATTGAAAATCATTTATAATAACATTAAGCCTTCTATACAAGCAGAAACATCATGGTCAAAGGTAATATTATTATTATTTAGTAGCCATATTGTTTGTTATAATAATTGCTTATTAAAGGTAGACGAGTTCGAGCTGTAGTCGCTTGCAGTCGGAATGATGATTGTTGCTCTCCGAATCCTAAACGGAAAGATCAAGGGAAGCTCGCACATGCTATGCTTAATGTGAATAAGAATCAAACCATCACGCAGTTCTTTCAGGTATGTAGTTTATACGATTGGAATCGATTTAGAATAATTTTTATATCGCCAAATGGTAGAAATTAATTTTTAGTAGTTCGATTGCCAAAATTTGATTGAAAATTATTTTGACAAGCATGGCCAACCAATTTTTTGTTATGTATGTTGCCAACCTATAATAAAAATTATGTCAGTTTTGGTTTTTTTTTTTAATTCTTTCATGTCAATTTTGGTATTGTTGGCATTACAGAGATCTACTATTTGGCATAATTTTATTATTTGATAATTTTGTATATTATATGATTATGTCGGTTTTTATTATTTTTCTGTGTGCTAATTTTGACAGTTCTGTCAAATTATGACTGAGTTTTTGCCAAATGTTTTCTAAATATATATGACTTGTGTTAATTTGTGTTATTTAAATTTGTCAATTTTGACTTTTTTTTCAAACTTTGTTATATGTCAATTTTGACAGTTTTTTTATTACTTTTGTAAATTTTGACATTTTAAATGTCAATTTTGACATTTTCAGCTATGTCATATGTCAATTTTGACATTTTCAGGTATGTCATGTCAATTTTGATACTCTGTCATTGCTTTTGTCAATTTTGACACTTTTGTATGTCAATTTTCTAATATGCCAATTTTGACATTTTTTATGTATTTTTTGACATTTCCACATGTCAGTTTTTATACTATCATTCCTCATCTCAATTTTTACACTTTTTATACGTCAGTTTCGAATTTTTTTTATAATTTTTTGTTTTTCCATGCTTTTATAAATTTTGACACTTTTTATATGTCAGTTTTGATACTTTTCTTATTTATTTGTTGTTGACACTTGTCATGTCAATTTTGACACTTTGTTAATTTCAAAAGTGACATATTAAAGAATTAACATACAACAAAATGTCAAACTTGTCACGAGCGATGACAGTGTCAAAATTGACATATTATAGAATTCACATACAAAAGTGTCAAAATTGACACTTCTGGATGTTAACTTTGACATTTTTTACACTTTTATATATCAACATGTTACATTGTTAACGTAACATACTAAATTCTTAACGTAACAAGACTTTTTGTCATTTTATATCAAATCTGATATTTCTCTCATATGTCAAGTTGACATTTCTCTTATGTCAAGCATATGTCAATTTTGTAACTTTGTAATATTTCAAATTATGTCATTCTTGGAATTATCTTGTATGTCATATCAGTTTTGACAAATGTCATCTTTCATATGTCAATTTTGTGTCACTTTGTTATGTCAAATTTGATACATAAGTCTTTGTCATGTTGATTTTTGACGATTCCTTGTATGTCATATGTCAATTTTGTCATCTCTTATTTGTCAATTTGACATTTTTTATTTGTCAGTTTGTGACATCTTTTTTGTCAATGTTTTATGTCAATTTTAACACTCATCATTTTTTATCTGTCATTGTTAGCAATTTTGTAATGTGTCAATTTTAAAACTTTTCAAATGTCAGTTTGACACTTCTTTCTTTTGTCAATTACTCATTTTGACATTTGTCATATGTTAATTTGACATGTTGTAATGTTAGCGTAACATGCCAAATTATCAACGTAACATGACATTGTAAGTTTAAAATATTAACGTAACATACCAAAATATTAACGTAACATAATGTTTTGTCACTTTTGACTTTTGTTGCGTAACTTAACATGTCATTAATAATGTTACATTTTAATTTTAAGGTTACTTTTGACACTAGTTATGTCAATTTTGATAGTTGACATGTAATGTAAGCCTAACATGCCAAATTATCAACGTAACACATGACATTGTAACTTTAAAATAATAACGTAACATGTTATTTTGTCAACGTAACCTACCAAAATATTTACGTAACATGCCAAACTATTAATATTTTGTCACTTTTGACTTTTGTTACGTAACGTTATATGTCAACTTAATAATGTTACATGGTATTTTTATGTCACTTTTGACACTTATGTCAATTCTGACACTTGACATGTTGTAACGTAACATGACATTGTAACAACATTTTATATTGTCGACGTAACATTTAAAAAAAATAATGATACATGCCAAACTATAAACGTTACATAATATTTTGTCAATTTTTCTTTTTGTTACGTAACATGTTAAATTAATATTGTTACATGAAATTTTTATGTCATTTTTGGCATGTTGTAATTTAAGCGTAACACGCTAAATTATTAACGTAACTTCAACATTTTAACGTAACATGACGTTATAATTTTAAAATATTAACGTAACATGTGATATTGTCAACGTAACATACTAAATTTTTAACGTAACATGCCAAACTATTAACGTTACATAATATTTTGTCATTTTTGATTTTTGTTACGTAACGTAACATGCTAAATTATTAACGTTACAGGATATTTTTATGTCACTTATGACATTTGCCATGTTATAATGTAAACGTAACATGTCAAATTATTAAAGTAACTTTAACATTTCAACGTAACATGACATTATAACTTTAAAATATTAACGTAACATGTTATATTGTCAACGTAACAAACCAAAATATTAACGTAACATGCCAAACTATTAACGTTACATAATATTTTGTCACTTTTGACTTTTGTTACGTAACGTAACATGCCATATTATTAACGTTACTTGATAATTTTAAGGTCACTTTTGACACTTATGTTAATTTTGACACTTGACATGTTGTAATGTAAGCGTAACATGACAAATTATTAACGTAACATGACATTGTAATTTTAAAATGTTAACGTAACTTGTTTTATTGTCGACGTAACATTAAAAAAAAAATGTATCATGCCAAACTATTGACGTTACATAATATTTTTTCACTTTTGACTTTTGTTACGTAACATGTCTAATTAATGATGTTACAATATATTTTTTTGTCACTTTTGACACTTGACATGTTGTAATCTAAGCGTAACATGCCAAATTATTAACGTAACTTCAACATTTTAACGTAACATGACATTATAACTTTAAAATATTACCGTAACATGTTATATTCTCAAAGTAACATACTAAAATATTAACGTTACATGCCAAACTATTAACGTTACATAATATTTTGCCATTTTTTACTTTTGTTACGTAACGTAACATGTCAAATTAATAATGTTACAGTATATTATATTTATTAATGTCACTTTTGACAGTTGGTATGTTATAATGAAAACGTAATATGTCAAATTATTAAAGTAACTTTAACATTTTAACGTAACATGACATTATAACTTTAAAATATTAACGTAACATGTTATACTGTCAACGTAGCATACCAAAATATTAACGTAACATGCTAAACTAATAACGTTACATAATATTTTGTCACTTTTGACTTTTCTTACGTAACGTAACATGCCATATTATTAACGTTACATGATATTTTGAAGGTCACTTTTGATACTTATTATGTCAATTTTGACACTTGATATGTTGTAATATAAGCGTAACATGTCAAATTATCAACGTAACATTGTAACTTTAAAATTTTAACGTAACATGCCAAACTATTAACGTTACATAATATTTCATCAGTTTTGTTACTTAACGTAACATGTCAAATTAATAATGTTACATGATATTTTTATGTCACTTTTGACTCTTGTTATGTCAATGACACTTGACACTTGATATGTTGTAATGTAATGGTAACATGCCAAATTATCAACGTAACATGAAATTGTATCTTTAAAATATTAACGTAACATGTTATATTATCAACGTAACATATCAAAATATTAACGTAACATGCCAAACAAGTAACGTTACATAATTTTTGTCAGTTTTGACATTTGTTACGTAACGTAACATGTCAAATTAATAAAGTTACATGATATTTTTATGTTTTGTCAATTGTCAATTTTGACACTTGAGATGTTGTAATATACGCTTACATGCAAAATGATTAACGTAACTTCAACATTTTACGTAACATGACATAACTTTAAAATATTAACGTAACACGTTATATTTTCAACGTAACATACTAAAATATTAACGTAACATGCCAAACTATTAACTTTACATAATATTTTGCCATTTTTTCACTTTTGTTACGTAACGTAACATGTCAAATTAATAATGTTACAGGATATTTTATTTATAAATGTCACTTTTGACAGTTGCCATGTTATAATGTAAACGTAACATGTCAAATTATTAAAGTAACTTTAACATTTTAACGTAACATGACATTATAACTTTAAAATATTAACGTAACATGTTATATTGTCAACGTAACATACCAAAATGTTAACGTAACATGCCAAACTATTAACGTTACATAATATTTTGTCATTTTTGATTTTTGTTACGTAACGTTACATGCCATATTATTAACGTTACATGATAATTTTAAGGTCACTTTTGACACTTATGTTAATTTTGACACTTGACATGTTGTAATGTAAGCGTGACATGTCAATTTATCAACGTAACATGACATTGTAACTTTAAAATATTAACGTAACATGTTTTATTTTCTACGTAACATAAAAAAAAATAATGTAACATGCCAAACTATTAACGTTACATAATATTTTGTCACTTTTGATTTTTGTTACGTAACATGTTTAATTGATGATGTTACAATATATTTTTATGTCACTTTTGACACTTGACATGTTGTAATCTAAGCGTAACATGCCAAATTATTAACGTAACTTCAACATTTTAACGTAACATGACATTATAACTTTAAAATATTACCGTAACACGTTATATTCTCAACGTAACATACTAAAATATTAACGTAACATGCCAAACTATTAAAGTTACATAATATTTTGCCATTTTTTACTTGTGTTACGTAACGTAACATAACAAATTAATAATGTTACAGGATATTTTATTTATTAATGTCACTTTTGACAGTTGCCATGTTATAATGTAAACGTAACATGTCAAATTATTAAAGTAACATTTTAACGTAACATGAGATTATAACTTTAAAATATTAACGTAACATGTTATATTGTCAACGTAACATACCAAAATATTAACGTAACATGCCAAACTATTAACGTTACATTATATTTTATGTCAATTTTGAAACTTGACATGTTGTAATATAAGCGTAACATGTCAAATTAACAACGTAACATTGTAACTTTAAAATTTTAACGTAACATGCCAAACTATTAACGTTACATAATATTTTATCAGTTTTGTTACTTAACGTGATATGTCAAATTAATAATGTTACATGATATTTTTATGTCACTTTTAACACTTGTTATGTCAATTTTGACATTTGGCATGTTGTAATGTATGCGTAACATGTCAAATTATCAACGTAAAATGACATTGTAACTTTAAAATGTTAATGTAACATGTTATATTGTCAACGTAACATACCAAAATATTAACGTAACATGCCAAACTATTAACGTTACATAATATTTTGTCAGTTTTGTTACATAACGTAACCTGTCAAATTAATTATGCTACATTATATTTTTATGTTACTTCTGAGATTTATGTCAGTTTTGACACTTGACATGTCAATTTTGACACGCAACATCAATATTTTAACGTAACATGTCATTGTAACTTTAACACTTTAAATGTCACATTGTTAACGTAACATTTACAAAATTTAATGTAACATGGCAAATTATTAACGTTAAATGCCAAATTGTAAACGTTACATAATATTTTTTGTCACTAGTCATTGTAACATTAAGTTATTACTGTAACAACAAATTAGTAACGTAACATGTTATGTTGTTAAAGTAACATACCAAATTATTAACGTAACATTTTTTAACGTAACAAATTATTGTAGCATTAAAATATGAACGTAACATGCAAAATTATTAACGTAACATAATATTTTTTATGTCACCTGTCATTGTAACATCAAAATATTATTGTAACATACTAAATTATTAACGTAACATAATATTTTTTAACGTAACAAGTTATTGTAGCATCAAAATATTAACGTAACATGTGTTTGTAACGTTAAAATACGTAACATATCAAATTAATATTGTTACATGATTTGTCACTTTTGACACTTGACATGTTGTAATGTAAGCGTAACATGCCAAATTATTAACGTAACTTCAACAATTTCACGTAACATGACATTGTTATTTTAAAATATTAACGTAACATGTTATATAGCCAACGTAACATACCATAATGTTACCGTAACATGTCAAATGAATAATATTACATGATATTTTTAAGGTCACTTGTGACATTCATGTGAATTTTGACACTTGACATGTTGTAATGTAACCGTAACATGCCAAATTATTAACGCTACATAATATTTTGTTACTATTGACTTTTGTTACACAACATATCAAATTAATGATGTTACAATAATGTAAGCGTAACATGCCAAATTATTAACGTAACTTCAACAATTTCACGTAACATGACATTGTAACTTTAAAATATTAACGTAACATATTATATAGTCAACGTAACATGTCAAATGAATGATATTACATGATATTTTTAAGGTCACTTGTGACATTTAGTCAATTTTGACACTTGACATGTTTTAAAGTAAGCGTAACACGCCAAATTATTAACGCAACTTCAACATTTTAACATATCATGACATACAACTTTAAAATATTAACGTAACATGTTATATTGTCAATGTGACATACCAAAATATTAACCTAACATGCCAAAAAATTAACGTTACATAATATTTTGTTACTTTTGTCTAGTTACGTAACATATCAAATTAATAATGTTACATGGTATTTTTAAAGTTTTTTTTACACCTATGTCAATTTTGACTTTTCTCATATGTCAATTTTGATACTTGACATGTTGTAATGTAACCGTAACATGCCAAATTATTAACGTTACATAATATTTTGTCATTATTGACTTTTGTTACGTAACATGTCAAATTAATGATGTTACAATATATTTTTATGTCACTTTTGACACTTGACATGTTGTAATGTAAGCGTAACATGTCAAATTATTAACGTAACTTTAACAATTTTACGTAACATGACATTGTAACTTTAAAATATTAACGTAACATGTTATGTAGCCAACGTAACATACCAAAATGTTATCGTAACATGTCAAATGAATAATATTACATGATATTTTTAAGGTCACTTGTGACATTTAAGTCAATTTTGACACTTGACATGTTGTAAAGTAAGCGTAACACGCCAAATTATTAATGTAACTTAAACATTTTAATGTAACATGACATTGTAACTTTATAATATTAACGTAACATGTTATATTGTCAACGTGACATACCAAAATATTAACGTAACATGCCAAACCATTAACGTTACATATTATTTTGTCTTGTTACGTAACATGTCAAATTTATAATGTTACATGGTATTTTTAAAGTTTTGTTTGACACCTATGTCAATTTTGACTTTGTCATATGTCAATTTTGATACTTGACATGTTGTAATGTAACCGTAACATGCCAAATTTACATAATATTTTTTATGTTACTTGTCATTGTAACATTAAAATATTAGTGCAACAACAAATTATTAACGTAACATGTTATTTTGTTAACGTAACATATTAAATTATAAACGTAACATAATATTTTTAACGTAACATGCCAAATTATTAATGTTATATAATATTCTTTTATGTTACTTGTTACTGAAACATCAAAATATTACTGTAATAACAAATTATTAAAGTAACATACTAAATTATCAACGTTACATTATATTTTTAACGTAATAAGTTTTTGTAGCATCAAAATATTAACGTAACATGTATTTGTAACGTTAATATATTACGTAACATGCTCAATTATTAATGTAACATACTAAATTATTAACGTAACAATATTTTATAACGTAACAAGTCATTAAAATATAAACGTAACATTAAATTTTTAACGTAACATGTGTTTGTAATGTTAAAAACTTAACGTAACATGCTAAATTATTAACGTAACAATAGTTTTTAACGTAATAAGTCATTGTAGCATCAAAATATTAACGTGACAAGTGTTTGTAACGTTTAAATATTAACGTAACATGCCAAACTATTAACTTTATATAATATTTGTCATTGTAACATTAAAATATCACTGTAACAACAAATTATTAACGTAACATGTTATTTTGTCAACGTAACATACCAATTATTAACGTAACAAGTCATATGTTAATTTGACATTTCTCTTATGTCAATTTTCTAATATGTCAATTCTGACAGTTATACTAAATACACATCTGTCATACATAACCTCAATTTATTATCAATAATATTTGTTTAATTTTTGACAGGCGGTGGGAGTGGACATCATCGACGACAGCACAGATCTGCTGTTGAAACCCGAGGCGGAAGAGATGGTGGGTGATGAGGGTCGACGGACGACCGATGACGACGATGACGATATCCTCGAGGACGACGCTACAAACGACTTAGACGACAGGGCCAAGGAAGAATTCACAGGTGAGGAGGAGGAGTGGTTACATGCGTCGCTCGGGCGGTGTCAAGTTGCGATTGCTTGATGCCGCGGTATTGGTGCTGAAAATGTTAACGTCATCAAAAAGTTGAAAAAAAGATTTGAGATTACTCACGCGATGGATTCTTTTTCCGCCGTTATGTCGCACGGCTTGATACGGAGTGACCTCCCACCACAGCTGAAATAAAAATTTTAATTATTCAGCTAGAAAGCTGAAATTTTTACAAATTAATTTCATCATATTTGAGTCGATTTGTTGAAAATTTGAACGCGTTTGCTTGATTGGTTTCGGAGATAATCGGGTTTTAAAATACCTCACGTAATTAGACGAAGTTAAACGAAGCCGCTTAAAAATTAATTGTACGGAAAATTGAATGGTTGGAATTCTGAAATTTGTCAAGTTGGTAGATATGATATGTGAGTGTAAGGTGTAAAAAATTCATCCTTATTGATCAATTAGTTTCCAAGATGTGAGTGTTTAAAATACCCCATGAAGGAAAAAATATTGCAAACGAAGGCAGTTTTAAGTTTGTAACTTGGAACATTTAAAGGTTGCAATCCTGATATTTGCTGAATTAGTGGATATGATATGTGAGTACAAGTGGTAAAAATTTCATCCCCATTAATTAATTTGTTTTTAAGATATTGAGGTTAGAAATACCCCTTTGGGGATGAAATAAACGGAAACAAGACCGGTTTTTCATTTATAACTTGATCATTTTAAGGGTTGCAATTCTGAAATTTGCTGAGTTGGTAGACATGGTAGGTGAGTATAATAGGTACAAATTTTATCCTCACCACTTCATTCGTTTCCAAGATATAGGGGTTTTAAATACCCCATGAGCTTAAAATGATTACAAACGGAGTCGGTTTAAAACTTATAACTTGAAAAATTGAAAGGTTACAATCTTGAAATTTGCTGAGTTGGTTTATATGGTAGGTGAGTATAAGTGGTAAAAATTTCATCCCCACCACTTAATTCGTATCAAAGATATGGGAGTTTAAAATACCCATTGAGGCTAAAATGATTTTAATCAAAGTCAGTTTAAAAATTATAACTTAAAAAATGTAAGGGTTGCATTCTTGAAGTTTACATAGTTGGTACATATGATATGTAAGTGTAAGTGGTAAAAATTTCATCTTCACCACTTAATTAGGTACCAAGTTATAGGGGTTTTAAAATACCCCACGAGCCTAAAATGATTGCAAACGAAGTTAGTTTGAAATTTTTTAAGGATTGCAAACCTGAAATTTACTCAGTTGGTAGACATGATATTCAACTATTTAAGGTAAAAATTTCACCCCCACCACTTATTTACTTGCTACTCACCAAGGTTCATCATTTTCGTTTCGGCACGGGGCTCTATTTATCGGCTTATTGGCTGCACAACTATGAACAAAAATCGGTTACAAATCCACGCAACGATGATTTCATAACATACTTATTCATATCCGGTCCGACCTTCTTATCCATACTTTCGTACAATTCATTGAAATCCTTCTCAACCGCATTGAGCAACGCTTCGGACGATTTTACCAATTTGTTATAATACTCCTCCGCTTCAACGATGGCTTCATTATAACGGTCACGCGTTATCATCCTTTGGGCTAAACTTTTAGATAACTGAAAATGAATTGTTAAATGATTTCAATTAAATGTTGATGGTACTCACAATATTGCTTTTATAAGCAAGGCGTTCCATTTCGATTGCAAGTTCCGCCTTTTCTTCTTCCTGTTTTCTGATGGTTCTGACCACATCGTCTCGTTGCGTTTTAAGCTCGTAGATGTAGGAAAGTATTTTATCATTGTTGAATTTTAAGAGATCCGAACAGGGCGTGTCGCACATTACATGGAATTTTTATTCACTTCAATTTTTGACATCACTAAACTGACATTTGACAATTCAAGATTGCTATGGAATTTTGAAGCACCAATCACCATATTTAGCTTCAAGAGGTGTGTAGTGTTGTGAATTTATGGTTTAAATTTTTTTGGGCAGTTATTTTAAGCATTTTGATTGGTTTTGAAGGAGTTGGTTTCGATTTTTTGATGACCAATATATATTTTTATTGTCGGAAGCTTCTATTGATTTATTTTAGTTTGGTTAAAAATTTTTGGGCATTAAATTTGAAGCACTATTTACTATATTCAGCTTCAGGATTATTTTTTCATATCAAATTTTTTTAAATTTAAATTTTTTGAAGCACCTATTACTATTCAGAATCTTCTCCTTAATTCAAAAAAGTTGTTTAATAATTTTTGGGCAACAAATTTAAATGTTTTGAAGCACTCGGCCAAAAAAATTTGAAGCACCAATCACTATATTCAGCTTCAGGATCATTTCTCCAGTTAAAAAAAATGTTTAATTTTTTTTGGGCATTAATTTTGAATGTTTTGAAGCACCTGGTTAAAAAATTTGAAGCACCAATTACTATATTCAGCTTCAGAATCTTCACCTCAATTCAAAAAAAGTTGTCTCAATTTTTTGGGCATTAATCTGATTTTTTTTTTGTTGCAGACATAATCACCACTCCGAACATCAAAAATTCTCTAATAATGAAATCGTTCATGGAGGACATGTTGTCACCGCCGACTCCGCATCGGATTGAGCTGTGTTTGGACGACGACGATAGTGGCGGCGCCGTCGTGAAACAGGAAACTGTGATGCAACCGCCTCTTGCGGAGCCCAAAAAGATGCCCACTACCACTAGTACTACTACAAAGGCGAGACGAAGGTAAGCTCCGGCTACACTGTTGTATTCACTTTTGTAATCTCCTGCGGACAATTCGCTTTGTGTGCAGCTGTGCGAGACGCTTAGCGTTCAATCGAAGAAAACAATTGACAATAGATAGTTGCCCACTCGATTTAATTAAAAAATTAATTGCGATAAATTGATTAATATGTATTGGGATTTTATGGCTTGCGATCATCGTCTTTTTGGTTTTAGAAAATAATTTTTGAGAATTTTAAAATCTAATTGTTCTAAAAATATTTTTTGATTTTTTTTATCAACCTAGGTGCTTCATTTTTTAGCAAAAATTTGATTTTTTCTTTTGAATCAGATTGGGGATCATATAAATAATGGATCAAACTTTTTAGATTTTTATGGGCAACTATTTTTACTGAATTCGGTGCTTCAAAATTGTTCAAAATGGGTTTTTAAAATTTTTATGTTTAGAATCAAATAGTAGATGATCTAATTGTTGGGAAAAGCTTTTTGAATTTTTTATGGGCAATTTTTTTGACAACCTAGGTGCTTCAAATTTTTGCAAAAATTGGATTTTTTACTTTTGATTCAGATTGCGGATTATCGAATTAATGGAAGAATTTTTTTAGATTTTTTATGGGCAACTGATTTTGCTGATTTATGGTCTTCAAAATTGTCCAGATTTGATTTTTTTAAATTTTAATTTTTGAATCAGATTGTGGATTATTTAATTGTTGGAAAAACCTTTTTTGATTTTTTATGGGCAACTGTTTTTACTAACCTAGGTGTTTCAAAATGGTCTAAATTTGATTTTCCAACTTAAGGCCCAGATTGTAGATTATATAAAAATTTTGAATTTTTCTTTAAACATTTTTGGGCATTGATTTTGAAGCTTTTTCAAAATGGCCGATTTACTTCTTTTTATTATTTTTTTTGTTTAAAAAATGTTTTAGGTTTTCTATGCAATAAAATGTTGAGGTTCGATTTTTTTTTTGGACATTAGTTATGAAGCACCTTGGAAGTGCCTCCGATTATTTGACAGAGTTTGGTTTTGAAAATTATTTTATTTTTTCATTTACAAATATATAATTACATTAATGTTAACACGTCACCTCTTGCGAACTGTTTTCGTCGACGTTGATGATGGTTGGACGTGGAGCTCTTAGTCCACCTAACCAACCTCCTAATCCGGCACCTCCCATGTGACCACCTCCGAATCCTCCTAATCCGGCTCCTCCCATACCTCCATATCCTCCTAATCCGGCTCCTCCCATACCACCGAATCCTCCTAATCCGGCGCCTCCCATGTGACCAAATCCGGCACCTCCTAATCCTCCAGAACCTCCTCCCATGCCTCCAAATCCAGCGCTTCTTATACCTCCAGATCCTCCAAATCCGGCGCCTCCTATTCTTCCAAGCATGCCTCCTCCGGATCCTCCCATGCCTCCAAATCCGGCTCCTCCTAATCTTGCAAGCATGCCTCCTCCGTATCCGCCCATTCCACCAGAGCTTCCTGACATTCCTGAACCTCCCATTATTCTGATAGGTGCAGGTCTACTGTATTCTCCAAATCCTCCGGAACCGCCTCCACTAATTCCTCCAAATCCTCTGGAACCTCCTCCACTCATTCCTCCAAATCCTCCGGAACCTCCTCCACTCATTCCACCAAATCCTCCAGAACCTCCTCCACTCATTCCTCCAAATCCTCTGGAACCTCCTCCACTCATTCCACCAAATCCTCCAGAACCTCCTCCAAATCCTCCTAAACCTCCTCCACTCATTCCTCCTCCAATAGAGCCTCCTGAACCTCCACCTAATATTCTGATGGGTGCTGGTCTGTATCCTCCAAATCCTGCACTTCCGCCGCTCATAGCTGCCCCCCCGGATCCTCCAAGAACTCTGATAGGTGCTGGTCTAAATCCTCCTCCAATGGAGCCTCCAGACATTCCCGAGCCTCCCATTATTCTGATTGGTGCCGCTCTGTATCCTCCAAATCCTGCAGATCCACCTGATCCAATGAATTCACCAGAGCCTCCACCCATGCTTAATCCTCCACCTCCAATTTCGCCTGAAAATCCGCCGGATTCTCCGCTGACTGCTCCCATTGAAGCGGCGATTCCTGCAGTTCTGATTGGACCCCGTACTATCGGTCTTAGTCTGGCCAATCCTAGTGCGCCTAATCCTGCTGAAAATCCACTACCTCCAGTTGCTGCAGGTGTTGACATGATTGGTGCGGGTGTTGACCATGTTGGTATCGGTGCTGACCCTCCAAAACCTCTCATTCCTCCAAATCCTCCACTCATTCCTCCACCCAATCCTGCTCCACTTGAAACACCAAATCCAGCTCCGCTGGAGCCTCCGTAACCACCTAATCCAGCTCCGCTGGAGCCTCCGTAACCTCCTAATCCAGCACCGCTGGAGCCTCCGTAACCACCTAATCCAGCTCCGCTGGAGCCTCCGTATCCACCGAAGCCTCCTCTCAATCCTCCGCTATATCCGCCGCCGATTTCTCCGGATCCTTCTGTAACTGCTACTCCTGCTGGTCCTGCTGCAAATCCTCCGCTACCACCAGAGCCTCCAAATCCTCCAAACATTGGCATTGGTCTCGGGGCGGGCATAATTGGTGCGGGTGCTGACCATACTGGCATTGGAGCGGGAGCGTAACCTCCAAATCCTCCCATTCCTCCACCACTTGAAATCATTGGTGCTGCAGTTGTTGTAGGTGCTGGCGTTGACATGATAGGTGCGGGTGCGTAACCTCCAAATGATCCTCCTCCAAAGTTTGACATAATTGGTGCAGGTGCGTAACCTCCAAATCCTGTTTCTCCTGATCCGCCACCAAATCCACCTCCCAATCCTGAACCTCCTCCAAATCCACCGCCTAAACCTGAACTTCCTCCAAATCCGCCGCTAAGTCCTGAACTTCCTCCATATGAACCGCCTAAGCCTGAACTTCCTCCAAATCCACCGCCTAAGCCTGAACTTCCTCCAAATCCACCTCCTAAGCCTGAACTTCCTCCAGATCCACCGCCCGAACTTCCTCCAAATCCACCGCCTAAGCCTGAACCTCCTCCAAATCCACCTCCTAAGCCTCCTCCTGATCCGCCAAATCCTCCGCTTCCAATGATTGGCATAGGAGCTGGAGCTGGTATGAATGGTGCTGGGGCTTGTACGAACGGCGCTGGGGTTGGCATGATTGGTGCTGGGGCGGGCATCATTGGTGCCGGAGCTGGTATGAAAGGCGCTGGGGCGGACATGATTGGTGCTGGAGCGGGCATAATGGGCGCCGCCGCTGACCAAACGGGCATTGGAGCCGGTGCGGATGCATAACCTCCGCTACCTCCCAAACCTCCAAATCCACCTAATCCTGCACCTCCGGAACCTCCACCTCCGGAACCTCCACCTCCGGAACCTCCAATGCCTCCTGAACCTCCATATCCTCCTGAACCTCCATATCCTCCTGAATCTCCATATCCTCCTGAACCTCCAAATCCTCCCGAACCTCCATATCCTCCTGAACCTCCATATACTCCTGAACCTCCATATCCTCCTGAACCTCCAAATCCTCCTCCTAAACCTCCAAATCCTCCTCCTAAACTTCCAAATCCTCCTCCTGAACCTCCTCCAAATCCACCGCCCAATCCCGAACTACCTCCATATCCACCGCCTAATCCTGCAGTTCCTCCAAATCCACCGCCTAAGCCTGAACTTCCTCCTGATCCGCCAGATCCTACAAATCCACCGCCTAAGCCTGAACTTCCTCCTGATCCGCCAGATCCTACAAATCCACCGCCTAAGCCTGAACCTCCTCCTGATCCGCCAAATCCTCCGCTTCCAATTATTGGCATAGGAGCTGGAGCTGGTATGAAAGGCGCTGGGGCGGGTATGAATGGCGCTGGTGTGGGCATGATTGGTGCTGGTGCGGGCATAATGGGCGCTGGTGCTGACCAAACGGGCATTGGAGCTGGTGCGGATGCGTAACCTCCGCTACCTCCCAAACCTCCAAATCCACCTCCTAATCCTGCACCTCCTGAACCTCCAAATCCTCCTAATCCTGCACCTCCAAATCCTCCTAATCCTGCACCTCCAAATCCTCTTAATCCTGCACCTCCAAATCCTTCTGAACCTCCACTAGAACCACCGCCTAATCCTGAACCTCCAAAGCCTGCGCTTCCTCCTCCAATCATTGGCATAGGTGCTGGAGCGGACATAATAGGCGCCGGCGCTGACCATATTGGCATTGGAGCCGGTGCAGATACGTAACCTCCACTACCTCCCAAACCTGCACCTCCAAATCCTGCTGATCCACTGCCCAATCCTGAACCTCCACCAAATCCTCCGCCCAGTCCTGATCCTCCACCAAATCCTCCGCCCAGTCCTGATCCTCCACCAAATCCTCCGCCCAGCCCTGATCCTCCACCAAATCCTCCTCCCAATCCGGAACCTCCACCAAGCCCTCCAGCAAATCCGCCACCTAATCCGGAACTTCCACCAAATCCTCCGCCTAATCCTGAACCTCCGGAACCTCCAATTATTCCACCTCCTGATCCACCTAATCCTGATCCTCCAAATCCACCACCTAATCCAGCACCACCGAATCCTGCGCCACCTCCAATCATCGACATAGGTGCCGGAGCGGGCATAATGGGCGCTGGGGCTGACCATATTGGCATTGGTGCAGGTGCGTAACCACCGCTACCTCCAAATCCGCCTACCATACCAGATCCTCCAAATCCACCTCCTCCAATATTTGAAATAATCGGTGCTGCTGTTGTAGTTGTAGTAATAGGTGCTGGTGCAGATATAATTGGTGCGGCAAATCCTCCACCTCCAGACATTCCTATCGATGGTCCTGCGGAAAATCCTCCACCGCTTATTATGGGTGCCGGTGCAAAGCCTCCGCCTATTTCTCCAGATCCTCCAAATCCTCCACCTAATCCTGAGCCTCCTCCAAATCCGCCACCTCCAGACATTCCCATTGATGGTCCAGCGGCAAATCCTCCTCCGCTCATTATAGGTGCCGGTGCAAAGCCTCCACCAAACCCTCCACCTAATCCTGAACCTCCACCAAATCCTCCACCTAATCCTGAACCTTCACCAAATCCTCCACCCATTGATGGTCCAGCGGCAAATCCACCTCCGCTCATTATGGGTGCTGGTGCAAAGCCTCCGCCAATTTCTCCGGATCCTCCAAATCCTCCCCCTAATCCTGAACCTCCTCCAAATCCACCACCTCCAGACATTCCCATTGATGGTCCAGCGGCAAATCCGCCTCCGCTTATTATGGGAGCCGGTGCATAGCCTCCACCGATTTCTCCGGATCCTCCACCAAATCCGCCACCTAATCCAGAACCTCCACCAAATCCGCCACCTAATCCTGAACCTCCACCAAATCCTCCACCCATAGATGGTCCAGCGGCAAATCCTCCACCGCTTATTATGGGTGCCGGTGCTGGTATAAATGGTGCCGGTGTTGGCATAAATGGTGCCGGTGTTGGCATTATCGGTGCTGGTGCGTATCCTCCACCAAATCCTCCGGAACCTCCAAATCCTCCTACAGGTCCAGCAGCAAATCCACCACCTCCTAATCCTGAACCTCCTCCAAAACCGGCGCCTCCTAATCCTCCACCTAATCCGCCACCTCCTCCAGACATTCCCATTGATGGTCCTGCGGCAAATCCTCCACTGCTCATTATAGGTGCCGGTGCTGGTATAAATGGTGCTGGTGTTGGCATTGGCATTATTGGTGCTGGTGCATAGCCTCCTCCAAATCCTCCAACAGGTCCGGCGGCAAATCCACCACCTCCTAATCCGTAATCGCCAAATCCTGCGCCTCCAGTCATTCCACCACCTATCGGTCCTGCGGCAAATCCTCCGGAATCACCAAAGTTTGTATAAATAGGAGCCGGTGCTGACAATATTGGCGCCGAATAACCTCCCGACATAATCGGTCCTGAAAATCCTCCGTAACCTCCTTCGCCGCCACCAATCGGAATCTCAACCGATGACGCTGCCGGTACAATAATCGGTGCGGAACCGCCACCAAATCCGGAATCTACGAATCCGCTTCCGCTTGGCATCGGTGCTGGTGAGTAGATGGGCCCGGGGGCATAACCTCCAAAACCACCTCCGATATCAGACATTGCAACTCCGGCAGGTCCTGCGGCATATCCTCCGAATCCACCTGCGGGTAAAACCGAGTCATGAGCAACAACGGGGCTAGTATAAGTGGGCTGGGCAACAACGGGGGTGTAAACGCAGGGTGGAGCTTCCTGCGCTTCGGGGACCATTGAGGGCGGCGCTCCCCACCACGGGCTTTCGACTACTGGGACTGGGGGCAGTGGTGGTGGTGGTGGCGGTGGTTGTGGCATTGGGGGGGATTCCACTATCAGTGGCGCTAACACGTTACCATTGCCTCCTCCGTAAATTGGTCCTAATCCTCCGGCTCCTAATCCTAGGCCTCCAAGTCCTCCTCCTAGACCTCCATAACTTCCTGAGCCTCCTCCTAGACCTCCGTAGCCTCCTGAACCTCCGTATCCGGCTCCTCCTAATCCTCCATAACCAGCTCCTAGTCCGCCTCCTCCTAATCCTCCATATCCGGCTCCACCTAGGCCTCCTCCGTAACCGGCTCCTAGTCCGCCTCCTCCTAATCCTCCATATCCGGCTCCACCTAGGCCTCCTCCGTAACCGGCTCCTAGTCCGCCTCCTCCTAATCCTCCATAACCGGCTCCTCCGTAGCCGGCTCCTAGTCCGCCTCCTCCTAATCCTCCATAACCGGCTCCTCCTCCTCCCAATCCTCCATAACCAGCTCCTCCTCCTCCTCCCAATCCTCCATAACCTGCTCCTCCTAATCCTCCAAATCCACCTCCAAGGTAATTGTCGCCTTTGTTATTGATTCCCACACTGAAAATTGGGCCTTGCGGCCAGAAGCCGCCTCCGCCGATGTCTTCATCTGAAAGACATCCATCGTCTGATCTGTGGACAAATTTTACAAAGCCAGTTTGATGGTGTTCCAAAACGGTAATGATGGTATACCTTCAGAATGAGATAAATTGAAGGTATACCTTTACCAACAATTAGTATGATTTGAAATTGAATGTATACCTTTGGATGGAAAAGGCACTTTTTAGATTTTGAAGGTATACTTTAGATTAAGTTGTTATTTAAGGGTATACCTTGCAAGCATTTGACTTTTTAAATTGATAGTATACCATTGGAAGGAAGAGGTAGCAATTTGCAGTTTTTTTTTAAATTGGTGGTATACTTTTAAAATAAGTTGTTATTTGAAAGTTTAAAGGACTTATTATAAATTGTTGGAATACCTTCAGAATAAGGTGTTATAAATTGAAGGTATTTATCAGAAGAAAATTTTATTTTATTGAATTGATAACACCTTTGGCAATAACGTATAGAATCTTTAAAAGTTATAAGCGATGGTATTCTCATAAAATATTTGAAATGGAATACCATCAAAGTTTATGGTATACCACTAATTTGAAACATCACTTTTTAAATATGGCATACCTTGATGGTATTTTAAGCGATTTTTCTTCAATAGAGAATTGTGCTGCAGTGTACAGTATTATTTGAAAGTTTTTAAACGTTTATTTAATGGAATACCTTCAATAATTTGATGGTATGCCTTTAAAATATATGGGGAACACCTTAAATTATTTTGCAATTTCTATTGATTTGATTTGATTGTATGTGTAGTTTTAAATTTGATGGTATGCCGTCTGAAATGGACGGAATACCTTCAATTACCTGTAGTGATGGGCCGCGGTGTGTCCAAGCAGGGCCACCAGTAGAATAACACGGTTGACCATATCTCTCCTGGCGTATTGTCAGGTCGCAAACTGGCGTGGCGGACGCCTGCTACTCTCTTATACCGCCGCCCTCGGCTTAATTGTAATTAAGCTTTGGCCGCATCTCGCCCGGTCACGCCGATTTACGCCGCAATTGATATTTCTGATTGGATGTTGTGGCGTTTTTTATTGGATATTGGCCTTTTGTTTCCGTAATGGTTGTCATTTAGTTTACAATCTGTTTATTGGTTCCAGGTTAAATAATAATCAGGCATCGAATAGACAGCAACAGCATCAGCAGCAGGGAGGCGCTGCGAAGGTGGCGGCGGAGCGAAACGGCAATCACAAATTGACCGATTTCTTTCCGGTGCGACGGTCGGCCAGGAAGATCAACAAATTGGTTTTAGAGGAGAAGCAACGCAGTTTGGAGCAGATGCTGCGTAAAGGAACTGAACGCGGATTAAGGGTAAGCTATTATATCAATTTAAAACTAATGGTACCACAAAAATATCAAAAACTTGATGGTACACCATCTAAAATATATTAATATGTACTTTTGTTAGCAAAATGTGACAATCGTACCTTCAAAATTTAATCAAATTGCGGCATACCATCAAATTTTTGAAGGTATACTAACATATAGCAATGGTACCTTGAAAATTTGATAATATTAAGGTATACCATCAAATTATTGAAGGTATACTTTTTAAAAATTGTCATAATCATTAATATTGTCAACTTAAACCCTTAAAATTTGAAAATGTTGAGGTATACCATCAAATTATTGATGGTATGCCCCTTAATTGAGTTTATAGGATATTTATTTCAATTAAATTGAACAAATTGTACATTTTTAGAGAGTTTTAGGTTGAAATTTAATAGGGGTTGCGATATGAGGGTGGGGGACAAAAAAATATTGCATTAATTTCTACATTTAAACTATTTATATTAGTTTGGTATTAATTAAATAGCCAAATTATGTTATTTCTGGCATTTATTGAGGGTGGGGGACAATTTATTTTTAATTTATTTCAACTCAATTTATTCATATTACAATTAAATTGATCTAATTGTTTGATTTTAGATAGATTTAGGTTGAAATTCAATAGGGGTTGCGATATGAGGGTGGGGGACTAATAAGTATTGCATTAATTTCTACATTTAAACTATTTATATTAGTTTGGTATTAATTAAATAGCCAAATTATGCTATTTTTGGCTTTTATTTGATAAGGGTTGCGACCTGAGGGTGGGGGACAATTTATTTTTAATTTATTTCAACTCAATTTATTCATATTATAATTAAATTGAACAAATTGTTCATTTTTAGATAGTATTACGTTAAAATGTAATAGGGGTTGCGACTTAAGGGTGGGGGACTAATTAATTTATCAAATATTTTCACTAATTTATCGTACAATTTAATAAAAACATGCTTTTGCTATCTTTAAAGCTTGATACAATTAGGGGTTGCTTTCTAAGGGTGGGGGACAGTATCAAATCATGTTAATTTTAGTAAGTTTGCAACACATATGAATGGATTGAATAAATTAGCCTATTTAGATTTATTTTTAACTACTTTTACACAAGTGGTTGCGCCATGAGGGTGGGGGACACTTGTTTTTGCATTTAACTCATATGCGCTCATCATATTTTGTATTTTTAGCAATCAAATTGTTTGATTTGAGCTAATTATGGGTTTAAATAGTTTAGGGGTTGCGCCATGAGTGTGTGGGAGAAGTCGATTTGAGTATTTTGAGCATAAGTTATGATCAAAATTTATGTTTGCGATAAAATTAAGTTTTTAAGAAAACTATAAAATTGAGTTTTCCATAAATGATAATTTGGTAGGAAATTATTGAGGAGTAATTTTCAGTTGAGTAGTTTGAGCAAAATTTTCTTCTCAAAATGCAATTTACTTAAAATTTTTAATTCAATTGAGTTTATAAGAAAACTATTAAGAATTTTGAGTTTAGAGTTTGTTAGATAATTGCTAATGAGTATTTTTGAATTGAGTAGTTTGAGCAAAATTGGCGATTTTGTTAAAATTTTTAATCTAATTGTGTTTATAGAAAAACTAACAAGAATTTTGAGTTGTTCTTACAATTTTTGAGTTTAGAAGGTTTGAATTGGTTAGAAAATTGCTAAAGAGTATTTTTAAGTTGAGTAGTTTGAGTATAATTTGCTTCCAATTCGCAATTTTGTTAAATTTTTAATTAAATTGAGTTTATAAGAAAACTATCAATAATTTTGAGTTGTTCTTTGAGTTTTTGAGTTCAGGAAGTTTGAATTTATTAGAAAATTGCTGAAGAGTATTTTTGGTTTGAGTAGTTTGAGCTGAGTTTGCTTTCAAACAGAAATTTTGTTAAATTTTTTGATTTTATTGAGTTTATAGGAAAACTATTAAGAATTTTAAGTTGTGATTAGAATTTTTAGATTCAGAAGGCTTGAATTGGTTAAAAAATCATTGCAGAGTATTTTTGAATTGAGTAGTTTGAGCATAATTTACGTCCAATCAACAAATTCGATAAAAAAAGTAATTTTAGCTCAATTTAAATTGAGTTTTTAGTTGCGCCTACAATTTTTGAGTTCAGAAGACCTGAATTTGTTAGAAAATGATTTAAGAGTATTTTTGACATGAGTAGTTTGAGCATAATTGAGAATTTTGTTCAACATTTTAATTTATTTGAGTTTATACTAAAAGTATTAAGTATTTTGAGTTGCGCTTAAGTTTTTTTGAATTCAAAAGCTTGAATTTGTTTGGAAATTATTGAAGAGTATTTTTGAATTGAGTAGTTAAAGCATAATTTGAAAATTGTGTTCAAATTTTTAGTTTAATTGAGTTTATAGAAAAACTAATTTTGACTTGCTCCTACAGTTTTTGAGTTCAGAAAGATTGAATTTGTTAGACATTTGATTAGGAGTATTTTTGAGTTGAGTAGTTTGAGCACAATTTTCTTCTACAAAATTGAATTTAGTTCAAATTGAGTTTTTAGGAAAATTATAACGAATTTTGAGTCTAAAATTTTTAGATTCAGAAGACTTGATCTTGGTAGAAAATTATTGATGAGTATTTTTGAATTCAGTAGTAATTGGAAATTTTGTTCCAATTTTTAATTCCATTGAGTTTATAGGAAAACTATCAAGTAGTTTGAGTTTTGCCTAGAAGGCTTGAATTAGTTTGAAAATTATGATGAGTATTTTTTGATTGAGTAGTTTGAGCATAATTGGCTTTTATAGAGCCATTTTATTCAAATTTTCGATTGAGTTCTTTGAAAAACTTTTGGGAATTTTAAGTCTAGAAACATTGAATTGGTTAGAAAATTGTTAATGAGTATTTTTGAATTGAGTAGTTTGAGCATAATTGCCTTCCAAGCGGCAATTTTGTTAAAAATATCAATTTAATTGAGTTTATAGAAAAACTATCAACTTGCGCCTAGAATTTTTGAGCTCAGAAAGCTTGAATTTGTTAGAACATTATCGGTAAGTATTTTTGAATTGAGTAGTTTGAGCATAATTGGCTTCCAAACTGCAAATTTGCTTAAAATAATTATTTTAGTTAAATTTAAATTGAGTTTTTAGGAAATCGGTAAAGAATTTTTGGTTAGGAAATTGTTGAGTGTTTTTGAATTGAGTAGTTTGAGCATGATTTGCTCCCAACAGCAAATTTGTTAAAATTTTTAATTTAATTGAGTTTATAGTAAAACAATCAAGAGTTTGGAGTTGCGCCAACAATTTTTGAGTTCAGAAGGCTTGACTTGGTTAAAAAAATACTGAGTATTTTTGAATTGAGTAATTTGAACATAATTGGCTTCTAAATTACAATTTTGTTAAATTTTTCGATTTAATTGAGTTTATACACAAACTTTTAAGAATTTTTGAGTTTGGAAGCTTGAATTAGCCAGAAAATTTTTGAAGAGTATTTTTGAATTGAGTAGTTTGAGCATAATTTGCTTCTAATTAGCAATTTTGTTAAACAAAATTGATTTAATCGAGTTAATAGGAAAACTATTAAGAATTTGAGTTGCGCTTACAATTTTCAAGTTCAGAAGACTTGATTAGCTAGAAAATTATTCAAGAGTATTTTTGATCTGAGTATTTTGAGCAGAATTTGTTTCCAACAGTTATTTTGTTCAAATTTTCAAATTAATTGAGTTTATAGAGAATTTTTAGATTAAGAAGACTTGAATTTGTTAGAAAATTACTGGAGAGTATTTTTGAATTGAGTATTTTGAGCATAATTTGCTTCTAAAGTGCAATTTTGTTCAATTTAATTGAGTTTATAGACAAACATTTATGAATTTTGAATTGCACTTACAATTTTTAACTCTAGAAGGCTTGAATAGTTAAAAAAATTTGGTTGAGTATTTTACTCAATTAGTTTGAGCATAGTTTGGCAATTTTGTTCAATTTTTAAATTTAAAGAGTTTATAGAAAAACTATTAAGAATTTAGAGTTGCGCCTACACTTTTTGACTCCAGAAGGCTTGAATTTGTTAAAAAATTATTGAAGAGTATTTTTGAATTGAGTAGTTTGAGCATAATTTGCTGTTAATCACTAATTTTGTTAAAATTTGCAATTTATAGCAAAACTAATACGAATTTTGAGTTCAGAAATGTTTGAATTTGTTAGATAATTGTTGAAAGAGTATTTTGGAATTGAGTAGTTTGAGTATAATTTGTTTTCAATCGGCAATTTTGTTAAAATTTTTAATTTATAGCAAAACTAGTACAAATTTTGAGTTGCTCCTAGAATTTTTGAGTTCTGAATACTTGAATTTGTTAAAAACTACTGAAGAGTATTTTTGAATTGAGCATTTTGAGCATAATTTGCTTCTGAAGTGCAATTTTGTTCAATTTTTTTGATTTAATTGAGTTTATAGCTAAACTTTTAAGAATTTTGAGTTATGCCAAGAGTTTTTGAGTTTAGAAGCTTGAATTTGTCAGAAAATTGCTGAAGAGTATTTTTGAGTTGAGTAGTTTGAGCACAATTTGCTTCTAACGTGCAGTTTTGTTCAAATTTTTAATTTATAGAAAAATTATTACGAATTTAGAGTTGCGCTTAGAATTTTTGAGTTCATAAGGATTGAATTACTTGAAAAAATGTTAATGAGTATTTTTGGATTGAGTAGTTTGAGCATAATTGGCTTTTATAGAGCCATTTTGTTCAAATTTTCGATTTAATTGAGTTATTTGAAAAACTTTTAGGAATTTTAAGTCTAGAAGAATTTAATTGGTTAGAAAATTGTTGATAAGTATTTTTGAATTGAGTAGTTTGAGCATAATTTGCTTCCAAAGTGCAATTTTGTTCATATTTTCAATATATAGAAAAGCTATTACGAATTTTCAATTGTTTCTTGAATTTTTGAGTTCAAAAGACTTGAATTGTTTAGAAAAAAATTTAAGAGTACTTTTGATGTGAGTAGTTTGAGCATAATTTGGCAATTTTGTTAAAATTTTTAGTTTAATTGAGTTTATAGAAAATCTATTAAGAATTTTAAGTTGCTCTTAGAATTTTTGAGTTAAGAATGATTGAATTTGTTAGAAATGTGTTGAGGAGTATTTTTGAATTGAGTAGTTTGTGCATAATTGGCTTCCAAACTGCATATTTGTTAAAAAAAAATAATTTTAGCTTAATTTATTGAGTTTTTAGGAAAACGGTAAGCAGTTTTGAGTTGCGCTATGAGTTTTTGGATTCGGAAGACTTGAATTTATCAGAAAATTATTGATGAGTATTTTTGAATTGAGTAGTTCGAGCATAATTTGAGAAAAATAATCAATTTAGCTCAATTTAAATTGAGTTTTTAGGAAAACGGTAAGCAGTTTTGAGTTGTTCTTACAATTTTTGAGTTTAGAAGACTTGAATTAGTCAGAAAATTGCTGAAGAGTATTTTTGAGTTGAGTAGTTTGAGCATAATTTGCATCCAATCAGCATTTTTTTTTCAAATTTTTAATTTAATTAGAGTTTTTGATTTAAATTTATTAGAAAATTACTGAAGAGTATTTTTGAGTTGAGTAGTTTGAGCACAATTTTCTTCTCAAAATGGGATTTAGTTCAAATTTTGATTTTTTTAGGAAAACTATTACGAATTTTGATTTGCGCTTAGAATTTTTGGATTTAGAAGACTTGAATTGCTTAGAAAATTACTGAAGAGTATTTTTGAATTGAGTAGTTTGAGCATAATTGGCAATTTTGTTAAAATTTTCAATTTAATCGAGTTTATACAGAAAATATTAAGAATTGTGAGTTGCGCTTAAAGTTTTTGGATGCAGAAGTCTTGAATTTTTTAGAAAATTGCTGAAGAGTAGTCTTGAGTTGAGTAGTTTAAGCATAACTTGCTTTCAAGCAACACTTTTGTTAAATTTTTTAATTTATAGCAAACTAGTACGAATTTTAAGTTGCGCATAGAATTTTTGAGCTCAGAAAGCTTGATTTTTTTAGTAAATTATTGGTAAGTATTTTTGAATTGAGTAGTTTGAGCATAATTAGCTTCCAAACTGCAAATTTGTTAAAAGAAATAATTTTTGCTCAATTTAATTTGAGTTTTTAAGAAAATGTTAAGGAGTTTTGAGTTTTAACTAGAATTTTTGGATTCAGAAGACTTAATTGGTTAGAAAATTACTGAAGAGTATTTTTGAATTGAGTAGTTTGAGCACAATTGGCTTCCAAACCGCAATTTTCTATGATTGTTTGGCTATTTCTTCTCAAAATGTTGGAAGTCCTCAGAAGAGAAAAAAAGTAAAGTATTTAGAAAACAATAGACCAACTAGTTATTTTTTGAAATTTGGAAAAATAAGTCTAGGCTTAGTTTAAAAGCGTAATAATGCAAATTTTATTGATTTTTGCCATTTTTTTCAAAGAAATGCTGCAAACTTCCAAGGTACAAACTATTGGAATATGTTTTGGGCGTCACAATACAGCTAACTGCTAAAAACAAATTCTAAAAATTTACTGCCTAGGCTTAGTTAAAGCCTAAAAACGCAAAATTTGTAATTTTTTGATTTTTTCTTGAATATACTGAAAGCCTTTAAGGTACAAACTATTGTAATATATTCTGTACCACAATATAGCTAAAATTTTTACTGCCTAGGCTTATTTAAGGCCTAAAAATTTAAGGTTTGTTGATTTTAGGTATTTTTTATAGAAATTCTGTGAGCTTCCAAGGTACAAACTGTTGGAATATACTCTGTACATTACAATACAGCTAACTGCTACAAAAAATCTGAGTATTTTTGCCTAGGCTTATTTCTTAAAAAATATTTACTGCTTGGGCTTGGTTTAGGCTCAAAATGCAAAATTTGTCGGTTTTTGGCATTTTTTTAATGAAATTCTGCGATCTTCTAAGGTACAAGTTATTGGAATATATTCTGTGCATCGAACTGCAGCTAACTACTACAAAAAATTTATGTATTTTTTGCCTAGGCTTAGCTGAGACCCAAAATTGAAAATTTTGATGATTTTCTGTATTTTTTTAAGTAAATCTGCTAGTTTCCAAAGTACAATCTATTGGAATATGTTTTGGGCGTTACAGTGCAACTAATTGCCACAAAAAAATTAAATTATTACTGCCTAGGCTTAATTAAGGCCCAAATATGCAAAATTTGTTGATTTTAGGCATTTTTCTTAAGAAATACTGTAAGCTTCCAAGGTAGAAACTATTGGAATCTAATATGTGCATCACAGTATAGCTAACTGTTACAATAAAAATCTAAATATTTTTTTCCTAGGCTTAATTAAGGCCCAAAAATTCAAATTTTGTTGATTGTAGTCTTCATTTTGGAAATAATTAAGTCTTCCAAAGTAATTTCTGTTTTTACATACTGCAAGCGTTGTAGCAAACATAATTTATTTAATAAATCCTAAAATTTGCATTGCCTAGGCTTCATTTAGGCTTAAAACTCATAAATTTTTAGCTATAATTGGCTTCTTCTTGGCTTTATGAAGTCTTCAGTGGTAAAACTTAGTGGAATTTGTTCCAGATAACTTTGTACTATGATTGCAAATATTTTTAGTATCTAGGCTTCATTTAGGCTTAAAAAGCTACAAATTTGATGTTTTTTTGTCTTCTTTTGAAGATTATTAAAGTCCTCAGTGGTAAAACTTGATGAAACAACTTTCAAGTAAGTTTTTACTAATAATTCAAGTATGAAACAAAGAATTTCTAATAGCTAGGCTTAATTTAGGCTCAAAAAACGAAAAATTTGATGATTAGTTGACTTTTTCGGAGATTATTTAACTTTTTGAAGGTAAAACTTTGATGGCTACAACTCAATATTATAATATGTCAGTTTTGAAATTTTTATGCCATTTTTGATATTCCCACGTATGTCAATTTTGACAGTCATTGCTTGCGTCAATTTTGACAATCTTTTGAGTCTCAATTTTTGACATTTTTTATGTAAGTTTTGACATTTAAATTTGGTTTTCGCCCGCTTACCCAAGTGCTTGTGTTGGAAGGAATTGAAACACGAACACTCGGGTGGGTAGGCGGGGACCAAGTTCGAGTTAAGTGGACGTGTGTGACATCAGTGATTTTTGAAACATTTTGACGAAACTCGACTTCATAACATTGATCATTTCTTACTTAAGTATTTTTTATTTTCCAGGTAAAGTATTTCGAAGGTAAAGGTCGCGGCATAGTAGCCAACAAACTATTCAATCGCGGCGATTACGTCGTGGAATATGCCGGCGATCTTATCGAAATCTCTGAAGCCAGAAACCGCGAAGTAAAGTACGCGCAAGATCAAAACACCGGCTGCTACATGTACTACTTCAAACACAAAGGCCAACAGTACTGGTTAGTAACCTCAAGAAACAAATTAACGCAAATTAATATTTAAAATTTGCAGTATCGACGCAACACCAGAATCGAATCGCTTGGGCAGACTAGTGAATCACTCACGCAACGGGAATCTCAACACGAGAACGATAGACGTGGACGGTAAGCCGCGTCTCGTTCTCATCGCAAAGGACACAATCGAAGTCGGTGAAGAGGTAACGTACGATTACGGTGATAGATCCAAGGAATCCCTCAGGTACCATCCGTGGTTGGCCTATTAAAGAACATCATATTTAGTTTTAATATTTTAGCAAAACAAGACCATCCGGTATGGTCGCATTTAATTAATAATTGGCGGCAAATTAATTTATTTAACCACCGACTGCCCCTACCAAAGTTATTTTATTTTAATTAATTCTAAAGAAAGGAAAGCTCGTACAAAACTAATAGTATTTTTATTAATTATTATCAATTCCACCACCGATTGTTTCAGGTGATATTATTACACTGCCCCTTTATTATTGGTTTATTATATTGCTTGCCGCCCACGCCGATTGTTTCATATTGGAATCAATCAATCTCTCTAAATAAATCGCTGATTGTTTTCGCCGCGTGGGTCACGGCTTAATTTATTTAATTTCATTTGTTTTTTGCGCACATTATCGCCTATTAATGCAACAAAATCCTACCATTTATCATTTTAATTCAATAGGGTTTAGGGAATTTATACAGAAAAAAAACCTGCATATATAGTTGTACCTAATGATTAGATCACTTTGTATAGTATTTGATTTAATTAATTTCTTTTAAATGTATTTGACGTAACTTTAAGGGGTTTAAAATCCTAGAAAAGGCGTCTTAGGAACACGGACCTCGCCAGATTAGACGATTTAAATAAACGTAATTTAATCAGTATACATGGTGTAGGTTGTTATGTGTTTGTCTCCACTATCGTTTTGCATTTGTTCGCGTCGATTTTTTATTTGTTTTACAATAAATAATCGACGCATTTTGTAAATATTTGTGCGCGCTTATGTAGTTTTAGGTTAGAATAGTTTTTATAAAATAATGAATAAATGTAAGCCGTTATTTATATATCTGTGTAACAAGAAAATAATATTTTTTTGAAGTTTATTGTTGTTTTAGTTTGTTTAATTGCGATTTTTAGGTGGGTGCCCAATGTTTCCTTATGTATATATATTTTTAATTAAGTTTTGATGTGATTTTTAGGTGGGTGCTCAATGTCCCCTTATATATGTATATATATATATATTTAATTGAATTTTGATGCGGTTTCTGATTGATTTCGTTTTTCGGTACAATATAGTTGTAATGGGTGACGGATTAAGCGCTCTGTTGTGATAAGCGCCGGAGCACCGCTGCGAAACAATGATGATTGATTGTGTTTTCACGACGCCCACTTTGCGATCCAATCAGTTTATTATAACAACAATAACGTTGAGATTTATTTATTCATTTGTTTTGATTATTTTACAAAAGTATTATTAAGCGTGACCAATTTCCGACGACAATTTTTATGGAGTTTAAATTTGTTAATCATTTTGCTAGCCTTTGCTTGAATTGAAAGACAAGGCTTTAATGAAGTATTAAAACCAACGCCTGTATCGGAATAGGATTGAGTTCATGGTAAGTTCAACTATAATGCTAATTGATTTTTACAATTTTTTTACAGTTGGTTGTACTGATATTGAGAAGCATTGTTGCCAAATTTCATCAAATTGAAGTGGTTTAGTTTCTTCAATTTCTACATATTGTTAGTTGCGAGAAGACCAATTTAAAGCAATATCTGCCGAACGGATTGTTATGTACTTTACACAGTTGGTAGTACTGACATTGAAAAGCATTGTTGCCAAATTTTATAAAATTCCAATGTATAGTTTTGAAGTTATTCAATGTTTTTTTTAATCACGTCTACTGCGTGGCATCTAACTTGAAGGTTATAGAAAATGTGCCGGATCGATTTTGATTTAATTTTCACGGTTGGTGGTACTAATATTAAGGAACATTGTTGCCAAATTTCTTTGAAATCCAATGTATGCTTTTAAAGTTATTCAATTTTTTCAGTTTTCAATTTCTCTAATTACAAATGCTGTGTGGGGTTTATATTGAGGTTATGTAAAATTGACCCTATAAATTCTGATCTATTTTTTACAGTTGGTACTACCATTATTTGAGTGCATTGTTGCCAAATTTCTTAATAATCCAATGTATAATTTTGAATTCTTTCATGTCATTACCATCAGCTTAATATCCCAAAATAATTAGTTTATTTGTTCATTTTCAGAATGCTATTAACCATAGCCATTAAATAAAGTCATTAAGTCAGTTAGTATAAATAGTCAATACACTTTTTAAAATATTCACTTTGAATTGTGGTGGTGAACAATGTTGACGAAGTAAGTTAAAAATCAATTAGTTTAAATAAATAAAGCCATACTGATGAGAGGTAAACCTCGAAACGCGTCTATGGATGTTTTTTAGTTTAGAATATTTTTTCATAAATTTAATTTTTTAATGTATAATTTTGAATTTATTCACCTTTTTCTGATTTCAATTTCTAATTACAAATGCTTTACTTTGAGGTTATCTGGAATTGGCCGTACAAATTTTGATTTGTTTTTACAGTTGGTAGTACGCTTTTTGAGAAGCATTGTTGCCAAAATTAAATAAAATCCAATGTATGGTTTTAAAGTTATTTAATTTCTTCAATTTTTATATCATGACAGCTGTGAGGCATCTAACTTTAATATTATTCAAATTGTGCCGTATGGATTTTGATCTACTTTTTGCAGTTGGTAGTATTAACATTGAAAAGCATTTTTGCCAAATTTTATTAAATTTCAATGTTTGGTTTTGAACTTACTTCAATTCTACAATTTGAAAAAAAAAATCATTTATGACTTCTGTGTAGCATCTAATTTTAAGTTTATGCAGTTTGTACCGTATTGATCATGATCTAATATATACAGTTGGTAGACGTGATATTGAGAAACATTGTTGCCAAATTTCATAAAGTTCCAATGCATGGTTTTGGAGTTCAGATTTACTGCAAGTGTAGTTTGGAATTGTAATGCCCACCCACCCGCCCTAGTGTTTGTAATCTAATTTCTTGATCACAAACACTTTGGTGGGTGGGCGGGAACTAAGTTTAAATTTATTGGGAGTGTAGTTTGAATTTGAGTACAGCGCGCCTACCCGCCCAAGTGTTAGTGATCCAAATTTTTGCTCACAAACACTTGGGTGGGTGGGCGGGAACTAAGTTCAGATTTACTGCGCGTGTAATTTGAATTTGTGTTGCCCACCCACCCGCCCAAGTGTTTATGATCTAAATTTTTGCTCACAAACACTTGGGTGGGTGGGCGGGAACAAAGTTCAAACTTACTGTGTGTGTGGTTTGGACATGCGTTGCCCACCCACCCGCCCAAGTGTATGTAATCTAAATTTTTGCACACAAACACTTGGGTGGGTGGGCGGGAACTAAGTTCAGATTTACCTCGAGTGTAGTTTAGATTTGTGTTGCCCACCCACCCGCCCAAGTGTTTGTGATCCAAATGTTTGCACACAAACACCTGGGTGGGTGGGCGGAAACTTAGTTCAAATCTAGTGGTCGTGTGTTTTGGATTTGCTTTGACCACCCACCCGCCCAAGTGTTTGTGATTCAATTTTTTGTTCACAAACACTTGGGTGGGTGGGCGGGTACTAAGTTCAAATCTAGTGGTCGTGTGTTTTGGATTTGCGTTGCCCACCCACCCGCCCAAGTGTTTGTGATTCAATTTTTTGCTTACAAACACTTGGGTGGGTGGGCGGGAACTAAATTTAAATTGATTGTACGTGTGGTTGGATTGGAGTTGCCTACCCACCCGCCCAAGTGTCTGCGATAAACCTTTTTGCTCACAAACACTTGGGTGGGTGGGCGGGAACTAAGTTCAAATTTACTGCGCGTGTAGTTTGGATTTGCCTTGCCCACCCACCCGCCCAAGTGTTTGTCATGCAACTGTTTGCCCTCAAACACTTGGGTGGGTGGGAACTAAGTTTAAATTTACTGCGCGTGTAGTGTCGCCCACTCCCTCGCCCAACTGTTTGTGATCCAACTTTTGCTTACAAACACTTGGGTTGGTGGGCGGGATTTAAGTTCAAGTTTACTGCGCGTGTAGTTTGGATTTGTGTTGCCTACCCACTCGCCCAAGTGTTTGTGAGCAAAAAGTTTGATCACAAACATTTGGGTGGGTGGGCGGGAACTAAGTTTAAATTTACTGCGCGTGTGTTTGGGTTTGTGTTGCTCATCCACCCGCCAAAGTGTTTGTGATTTAGTTTTTTGCTCACAAACACTTGGGTGGGTGGACGGGAATTAAGTTCAAATTTACTGCGCGTGAAGTATGGTTTTGTGTTGCCCACCCACCCGCCCAAGTGTTTGTGATCAAACTTTTTGCTTACAAACACTTGGGTGGGTGGGCGGAAACTAAGTTCAAATTTACTGCGCGTGTAGTTTGATTTGTGTTGCCTACCCACCCGCCCAAGTGTTTGTGATTCAGTTTTTTGCTCGCAAACACTTGGGTGGGTGGGCGGGAATTAAGTTTAAATTTACTGCGCGTGTAGTTTGGATTTGTGTTGCCCACCCACCCGCCCAACTGTTTGTGATCCAACTTTTTGCTTACAAACACTTGGGTGGGTGGGCGGGAACTAAGTTCAAATTTACTGCGCGTGTGTTTGGATTTGTGTTGCCCACCCACCCGCCCAAGTGTTTTTGAGCAAAAAGTTTTATCACAAACATTTGGGTGGGTGGGCGGGAACTAAGTTCAAATTTACTGCGCGTGTGTTTGGATTTGTGTTTCTCACCCACCCGCCCAAGTGTTTTTGAGCAAAAAGTTTTATCACAAACACTTGGGTGGGTGGTCGGGAACTAAGTTCAAATTTACTGCGCGTGTAGTTTGGGTTTGTGTTGCCCACCCACCCGCCCAAGTGTTTGTGATTCAGTTTTTTGCTCACAAACACTTGGGTGGGTGGGCGGGATCTAAGTTCAAACTTACTGCGCGTGTAGTTTGGATTTGTGTTGCCCACCCACCCGCCCAAGTGTTTGAGATTCAACTTTTTGCTTACAGACAATTGGGTGGGTGGGCGGGAACTAAGTTCAAATTTACTGCGCGTGTAGTTTGGATTTGTGTTGCCCACCCACCCGCCCAAGTGTTTGTGATTCAGTTTTTTGCTTACAAACACTTGGGTGGGTGGGCGGGATCTAAGTTCAAACTTACTGCGCGTGTAGTTTGGTTTTGTGTTGCTCACCCACCCGCTTAAGTGTTTGTGATTTAACTTTTTACTTACAAACACTTGGGTGGGTAGGCGGGAACTAAGTTCAAACTTACTGCGCGTGTAGTTTGGATTTGTGTTGCCCACCCACCCGCCCAAGTGTTTGTGATTCAATTTTTTGCTCACAAACACTTGGGTGGGTGGGCGGGAACTAAGATCAAATTTACTGCGCGTGTAGTTTGGGTTTGTGTTGCCCACCCACCCACCTGCCCACGTGTTTGCGATTAATTTTTTTGATCACAACACTTGGGCGGGAACTAAGTTCAAATTTGCGGGCAAGTGGTTTGGAATTGCGTTGCCCAGCCACCCTCTCAAGTGTTTGTGATCAATCATTTTGCTCACAAACACTTGGGTGGGCGGGCGGGAACTAAGTTTAAATTTACTGCGCGTGTAGTTTGGATTTGTGTTGACCACCCACCCGCCCAAGTGTTTGTGATTCAATTTTTTGCTCACAAACACTTAGGTGGGTGGGCGGGAACTAAATTCAAATTTACTGCGCGTGTAGTTTGGATTTGTGTTGCCCACCCACCCACCCAAGTGTTTGTGATTCAATTTTTTGCTTACAAACACTTGGGTGGGTGGGCGGGAACTAAGTTCAAATCTAGTGGTCGTGTGGTTTGGATTTGCGTTGCCCACCCACCCGCTCAAGTGTTTGTGATTCAATTTTTTGCACACAAACACTTGGGTGGGTGGGTGGGAACTAAGTTTAAATTGCCTGCGCGTGTATTTTGCATTTGTGTTGCCCACCCACCCGCCCAAGTGTTTGAGATCAACCTTTTTGCTCACAAATACTTGGGTGGGTGTTTAGATTTGTGTTCCGGAACTAAGTTTGCAACTGTCAAATGTGCCAATTGCATAATTTAAAATTGTTTCAAAAAGTCAAATCGACTTGCTCGGTTCTCAAACATTAAACTTAATAAAGATTTGTTAATGTGACAGTTCACTAACAGCAATCTGTCATAAGTGAAAATTAAATATTAGCTAACCGTTATAAGTGATCAATAAAGGACACCTAACTGTCAAAAGTGACAGAAGACTGTCAAAAGTGACAAATTATGACAGTTGACTGTAAAAAGTGACAAATAGCTATAAAAATTGACCACTAAATGAAAGCTAACTGTCAAAAATGACAATTAAAGGACAGTTAACTTTCAAGTGTGACAGTTAACAGTTGAAAGTGACTATTAAATGTCAGCTAACTGTCAAAAGTGACAATTAAAGGACAGTTAACTCTCAAAAGTGACAGCTAACAGTTAAAAGTGAAAATTAAATCTCAGCTAACTGTCAAAAGTGACAAATTTATTACAGGGAAATGTAAAAAGTGACGGATAGCTTTAAAAATATACAATTAAAAGATAACTAACTGTCAAAAGTGACAATTATATTACAGCTAACTTTTAAAAGTTACAATTAAATGACAGCTAACTGTTAAAAGTGACAATTAAAGAACAGTTAACTCTCAAAAGTTACTTAGAACAGTTAATAGTGACACTTAAATGTCAGTTAACTGTTAAAAGTTACAAATTAATGACGGTTAACTGTAAAAAGTGATAAATAGCTTTAAAAGTTCACAATTAAATGACAGTTAACTTTCAAGTGTGACAGTTAAGAGTTAAAAGTGACAATTAAATGTCGGCTAACTGTCAACCGTGACAAATTAATGACAGCCAGCTGTTAAAATTGACAGTTAACTCTCAAAAGTGACAGCTAACAGTTTAAAGTGACAATTAAATGTCAGCTAATTGTCAAAAAAGACAAATTAATGACAGCTAACTTTAAAAGTGACAATTAATTGACAGTTAACTGTCAAAAGTTACATATAACAGTTAAAAGTGACAATTAAATGACGGCTAACTGTAAAAAGTAACAGCTAATTGTCAAAAGTGACCACTAACTAACCTACAACTGTCAAAAGGGACAATTAATCAATATTAAAGTAAAGGGTTGAAATATGAATTATAAAAATATATCTAAAATCTCTCATATATCATGCAACTGTCAAAACTTAGAAATAAATTGTATTTTAAGAGTTTGCTATTAATAAATCAAATCTAGCATGCTTAAAGCCGCTTAATAATTGCTTCGAGGATAATGAAGTTATGATTAATTTGTAAAAAGTGATTCGGTGGAATTAACCCCCACTACATGTTACTACCAAGCGCGGCATGCTGCGATTTCCAACCAGTATCGCATGTAACTTCAAACTAAGATGTTCTGATTGATATTGGCAAAAATAAAAATAATAAATCATGGACGACCGGACAGTGGATACCATTTTTGCCGGCTCGCTCGAGCACTTGCCGCCGGTAAGTTCGAAAATTGTTAGGATCTTCACGAGCTCTACATTTACAGGTAAATTACAATAAATTTAAATTTAATTTTAATGCATTGTTGCCAATTTTACTTAATTTACTTACTTTCCAGATACGACGATGGAAAGAAATACCCTAATGGCTAAATGTTATCCCCGCATTAAGGATTATTGTCGCGAAAAACATGGATTAGAGTTTCAGGTAAGTGATTCAACTCTTTTGCGTGTTTAAATCTATTTTTAAATCGATTTGCGCCACCCGGCGCGTTTATATCTGGGTTAAACTGTTTCGTACCATCTTGTAACCAGACACCAGGAATACAATCAAGGGCAGGGTTGTTACGAATTATATTCCACACCACAAAATCAATTTAAATGTCTGCATACCTTAATTAGTTTCAATGTTAAAATAGGAAAATTGATACAATTAACCTAAAAATATGACATTTTTGTTGATAACTTTGTTATCTTTAATTTTATCAAAGTTACTTTTATAAACAATTTTGTAAAGAATTAAATTTTCTGTAAATTTTGTTAATGGTTTTTTGTTTCATCATCAGTAATTTTTGAATTATTTGCAAAATTAACTTAAAAATATCATATTTTTGCTGATAACTTTTTTATTTTTAGTTTTAACAAAGTAACTTTAATAAACAATTTTATAAAGAATTTAATTTTTTATAAGTTTTGTTAATGATTTTTTATTCCATCAACAGTAATTTTTGAGTTATTTGCAAAAATTAACAAAAATAACCTAAAAAAGTGACATTTTTGTTGATAACTGTTTTATCTTTAATTTTATCAAAGTAACTTTTATATACAAATTTGTAAAGAATTTAATTTCCTGTAATTTTTGTTGATGATATTTTATTCCATCATCAGTAATTCTTGAGTTATTTTCAAAAATTAACAAAAATAACCTAAAAAAGTGGCATTTTTGCCGATAACTTTTTTATCTTTAATTTTATGAAAGTAACTTTTATAAAACATTTTGTAAAGAATTTAATTTCCCGTAAGTTTTGTTAACGATTTTTTGTTCCATCATCAGTAATTTTTGAGTTATTTGCAAAAATAACCTAAAAATGTGACATTTTTTCTTTTTCAATCTTTTATATGCGAAAAGTTTAGTTTATAATAGTTATAAATAATTTTAACTATTTTGATACTTACATTATTTTTTTGACAGGTGGTAGACATGCGTTGGGGTGTGCGTGACGAAGCCACAGATGATCACATGACCACTGAACTCTGCATGCGGGAAATTAGGAATTGTCAGCGTCTCTCAATGGGTCCCAACTTTGTTGTAAGTTTAATTCTTTGAGTTGGCAACACCGCATAATCATTGCCAACTTGATTTTTAGGTATTTTTGGGCCAAAAGTACGGTTATAGACCGATTCCGACTACAATACTCTCATCAGAGTTGGCGTTAATTAGAGAAGAATTGGCTACTACAGGGACGGATCCAATACTTATCGATACTTGGTACAGGAAGGATAGCAATGCGGTTCCACCTATTTCGGTTTTGCAACCGATTTCATCAATTTTGATTAATTTTAATAATAAGGTCAGTAAAATAGTCATAACTCAATTAATTTGGTTTTTAGAAAAAAAATGTTTTATATAAAATTTGTGGAGAATTAGATTTGCTACAAAACGTTTTTTATTTTTTTTTGAAATTTTTGAAATTTTGAATTTTTGGATTTTTTATTGATTTTTTCAAAATAACTTAAAAAGGGTGGCGAATTTTGAAAATTGTTTTAAATAAACGTTGTGAAGAATTAACTTTTCTGTAAGTTTATTTATATGGTATTTTTCAAAATTTTGTAAAATGGCGGAGTTATTTAGTTTTTTTATACAATTTTTGGGTTTTTATTGATTTTTTCAAAATAACTCAAAAATAGTAACGAATTTTGCAAATAGTTTCAAATAAACATTGCAAAGAATCAGTTTTTCTATAAATTTATTTATATAGTATTTTTCAAAATTTTGTAAAATGGCGGAGTTGTTTAGGTTTTCTTTACAATCTTTGAGTTTTTATTGATTTTTTCAAAATAACTCAAAAATAGTGCTGAATTTTGAAAATAGTTTCAAATAAACATTGCGGAGAATTAGTTTTTTATGAATTTATTCTTATAGTATTTTTCAAAATTTTGTAAAATGGCGGAGTTATTTGTTTTTTTTTTACAATTTTAGGGTTTTTGTTGATTTTTTTCAAAATAATTCAAAAGCTGTGGCGAATTTTGAAAATTGTTTCAAATAAACATTGTGAAGAATTAACTTTGCTATAAGTTTATTTATATAACATTTTTGAATATTTTTTAAAATGGCGGAGTTATTTGGGTTTTTCTAACAATTTTTGGGTTTTTATTGTTTTTTTTTTAAATAACTCAAAAATGGTGACGAATTTTGCAAATAGTTTCAAATAAACATTGCGAAGAATCAGTTTTTCTATAAATTTATTTATATAGTATTTTTCAAAATTTTGTAAAATGGCGGAGTTGTTTAGGTTTTCTTTACAATCTTTAAGTTTTTATTGATTTTTTCAAAATAACTCAAAAATAGTGAAATTTTTTTCAAATAAACATTGCGGAGAATTAGTTTTTTTATGAATTTATTCCTATAGTATTTTTCAAAATTTTGTAAAATGGCGGAGATATTTGGGTTTTTCTTACATTTTTGGATTTTTATTGTTTTTTTTCAAAATAACTCAAAAACGGTTTTGAATTTTGAAAATAGTTTTAAATAAAACTTGTGGGGAATCAAGTTTTACATAAATTTTCTCAAATGGTATATTTTAAAATTTTGAAAAATTACCGAGTTATTTTAGTTTTTCCCAAATTTTAATGAATTTTTTGAAAAAAACTAAAAAATTGAACGAATTTTGAAAATTTCTTCAAACAAAAGTTGTAGAGAATTAAATTTTCAATAAATTATAATATAAATAGTTTTTTAAAATTTTTAATAATAAGCGAGCTACGTTTATTTGTTTCAGAGAATTCCGAAACTGCAGGCTGAAGATCAAGCCGTCTGGTGGGCAACACTAGAAAAGTTTCAGAAAATGTTCCGGAAAGCCTCAAGTTCTCTTTTCCAACAGGGCAAAATGACAGCCGACGAAATGCACAACTATTTTATGTCTGGTTGGTAACACTGAATTTATGTAACCTCACTTTAATCAATCAATGTCAAAATGACACATGTCAAAATGACACATGTCAAAATGACACATGTCAAAATGACACATGTCAAATTGACAGACATGAATGTGACATAAGTCAAAGTGTCAATTGTTTAAGTGACAGTTTCTTAAAATGACAGATGTCAAAGTGACAGATTGTCAAAATGTCAATTTTTCTTTTTTATAACCTCACTTCATTATCTGCATCCTTGAACGACATTTTAAAATTAAACTATAACCTCACTTGTAATTTTTTTTCTCTTCCATTGTCATAGTAACGGAACGTGAAGTAATCAACGGCGTCCTGAGCGTAAAAAACACGAAAAACCATTGCCTCGCTTACGTACGCTACATCAACAACATCAACTTACAGAACCTCAAGAAAGCCTCCCTCTTTGTCGACGTCATCAATCGCAGCTTGGATTTAGAATCTGCTAAATTATTAGCAAATTTACGCGACGAAAGACTACCAAATAAAATCGAAACTAGCAACATGGAGAAGTAAGTTTCAATTTAATTTATTTATAATTTTGAGGTTATATTTGATAGGTATACCATTGAATGGATTGGGCGTGAAGGATTAGATACTGAAACGCATGGTGATTATTTGAAACATTTCATAACGCATTTCTACAAGAATATTATTAAATTAGTGGATCGTGCTATGCGTAAAGAGGATTCTAGTGCGCAAGGACAGATTGTTACTGAGATTCTTCAACATCTTCACGCGTGTAATAATTCTGTTAAGGTATTTTTGATGATGTTATTGTAATATTTGTGTTAATTAAGGATTTGGTTGTAGGTTTTTTATGGTAGGGATGATGATTTGGAGAAGATTCATCAGTATATGATTGGGGATGATGATAAGCCGTATGTTTTGTATGGGGAAGGAGGTTGTGGTAAGACTTCTATGTTGTCTAAGAGTGCAGCTATGTCTACCATGCATGGATGGTTTCAAGGTTCGAAACCTTTGAGTATTGTTAGGTATCTTGGTACTACGCCTGATTCTAGTGCACTGACGCCTACTTTGATTTCTATTTGTCAACAGGTAATTATTTTTAGAAGTTTTTATCAAATTTGGTACATATTAAGTTTTATTTCTATTTTAAAATCAATAAAAATCATGAAATATAAAAAAATAAAAGCAAAAAAATATGAAAAAAAAAAAATTAATAGGAAAATGAAAAAATTAAAATTAATGAAAAAAATTAAAATATAAAATGGAAAATAAAAAACACAAAAATTAATATTAACGAAAATCATAAAATATGAAATTTTTTTTTTTATTTTTTGGACATAATTTCAAAAAAAACTAAATATTAGATTTTATAAAAAAAAAATTTTTTTATTTTTATTTTTTAATTTTTGTTAGTTTTTGTTTTTTTTTGTTTTTGTTAAATTTATATTTGACGATTATTATTTATTTTGTTTTTTCAGTTTTTTTTTCACGAAAGTTAATAAAAATTATAAAATATAAAAAACAAAAAATAAAATGATAATTAAAAAAATATTAAAAACACAAAAAAATTAAAATTAACGAAAATCATAAAATGTGAAAAAAGATAATAATTTTTAATTTTTTGGATTTAATTGCTAATTTTTTGTTTTTAATTTTTATCAAATTTGAAAAAAAAAAAAAATATTATATCAGATAAAAATTATTAATTGGATTAAAAAAAAAAATTTGTTTTTTATAAAAGATTTTTTTTTTATAATTGATGGTTTTCTTTTTTATTGAATTTAATTTGACGATTTCTATAAAAAAAAAAAATTTTTTTTACAAGAAAGTTAATATAAAAATCATGAAATATGAAAAAATAAATGCAAAAAACTAAAATAAATAAAAAAAAAAAAAAAATCAAAAACTTAAATTTACAAAAAATAAAATTTAATTTTCAATTGTTGAATTTTTTGTTTTTAATTTTTATAAATTTGTTTTTTTTTAATTTTTAATTAGTTTTTATGTTTGCTAATTTTTTTATATTTTTTTTTTCATCAAAATTAATAATTATTATTTTATTGATTTTTAGTTTTTACTTTGTAAATTTTAATTTAAAAAAAAAAAAAAAAAAAAACTAAATATCAGATAAAAATTATATTTTTTTTGTTTATTAATTAAATTTTTGTATTTTTTTTTTTAATCTTTTATGATTTTTGATTATTTTAAGTTTTTGTTTTTTATAATTTTATTTAATCTTTTTATTTTTTTATATTTGATGATTTTTTATTTTTGTTTTTAATTTTTTCTCTTTTTTATTTTTATCTTTTTTTCATATTTCATAATTTTTGTTTTTTTTAATTTTATTTTTTTTAATTGAAATAAAAAAACTAAAAATTTTTGTTTGTTTGTTTATTAATTTAATTTTTGTTTTTATTTTTATTTTTTATGATTTTTGTTTTTTATAGTTTTTTTTTAAAACAGAAATTTAAAATTAACGAAAATCATAAAATATGAAAAAAGAAAATAATGTTCTATTTTTTTATCCAATTGTTTAATTTTGTTGTTATTATTTTTTATTAAATTTGATTCTTTTAATTTTAAACTATTTTTATTTTTTTTATTTATTTTAATTTTTTTTAATCATAATAAATAACCTTTATTTTATTAGTTTTGTTATTGTCACCAATGTTTAACGATTTTTATTAATTTTAATTTTTATTAATTATTTTTTTTTTAATTTTAATTTTTTTTTAATTGAAATTTTTTTTTTATTATTGATTTTTTTAAGTTTTTATTTATATTTTTAATTTAGTTTTTTTGTTTTTTTTTGTTTTTCTGTTTTATTATATAAAATATTGAAATATGAAAAATAAAAACAAAAAAAAAATGAATAGGAAAAACAAAAAACTAAATTTAATGAAAAAAAAAAAAAAAATTCAAATTTACAAAAGGTGGAAATTGAAAACAAAAATTCGATTATATTGTTGAAATTTTTTGTTTTTAATTTTCAAATTTTTTTTTTGTTTGTCATCAGTTTTTAAATTTTTTGTTTTATATTTAAATTTTTAATCATTTAAAAAAAAAAATTACTTTTTTTTAAATTTTTTAGTTTTTTAATTTTTTTTTTAGTTTATAAATTTTTTAATATAATTTAATTTTTAAATTAATTTTTTTTTTAATTGTTTTTACTTTTTTTTTAATTTTTTAAGTTTTTAAATTTTTTATTTCTTTGAATTTTAAATTTTTTTAATAATAATTTTTTAGTTTTTAATTTTTCAAATTATTAATTTTTAGTTTTTAATTTTTTAATTTTTTTTTTCTTGTTTTTTAATAATTTAAATTTTTGATGTATCCGAAACGAAGAAGAAAAAAATAATATTAAAATTTAAAAAAACTAGGATTTAAAAAACAAACAAAAAAAATAATAAATTAACAAAAAATTAAAATTAATGAAAGTCGTAAAAAAAAGCGCAAAAATTAAAATAAAAGCTAACAAAAATATTGATAAAAATTATATATACAAGAATTAAAAATTAATGCAAATACAAAATTCATAAAGTTTTGAAAACAAAATTAAAATTTATTATTTTTTTATATTTTATGATTATTTTATTTTTTTGTGTTTTAATAATTAAGTAAATAATTAAAAATTTAAATTTTTAATTTAAGTCTTTTTGATAATTTAATTTTTATTGATTTTTATTTTGTGTGATATTTATTTTCATCAAATTTTTGTTTTTCGTTTCTATCTTTTTTTCATATTTGATGATTTTTTTTTTTATTAAATGTTATATTTTTTCAATTTTTTCTAGTGTTGGTTGTTTTATTTTTTATATACTGCATCATTTTTTTTTCTGGATTTTAATCAAATTATGTCTAATTTGGAAGCCAAAAATTTAATGTTGTATCTGGAAAACCATCCATTAAAAATTTTGCCATTTTCAGCATTAAATCAAAATGGTGCTGTAAGTCTCTTTATGTCTACATAAAGTATATATGTATATATATATATAAGTTATCTACCGTACACTAACCAGACCCAGACAGGGCTCCATGAAAGGGCCTATTGTTCACGCATGCATGTGCATGCGACGTCAGCGTCTGGATATGCACCTGCATGCGGATGCTGAATCAACATTTAATTACTATATATAATCTATGTAATCATTATTTTAGTTTAGTCTAAGTCTGTACCCGATACGATACGTATCAACAAATAAATTGTTCTTTTTAAAAACAATAACATTTCATTACGAAAAGTAATTGGCGCAGTCGTACGGATTCACTTAAACGGATATTTAGTGAATATAAATATCCGGTTTGTTTCAACAATTAATAAGTGAAACGAATCAAATAACTTTATGTGTTGTGACAACCCATTCAGTGCCGGTGCAAATCAACCCAGTGGATATAAGAACGGACTACAAGAGCATCTCCGAGGAACTCCGAACTTCGAGCAAACCCAAAGAGCTGACTCAACCAGTCAATCACCAATGGATATAATATACGTACTGTAAGTACACAAAGTTTATATAGAGGTATTCACCGCGCCTAATGAGTGTCAACTCACGTAATATTGACTCAGATTCAGAATCAGACTTAGACCCAACCATCCCTAATCATAACCGCTCGCGATCGAGATCCCCTATTCGTAATAATACCGCAATGGCTATTCCTCAATTAAAGGCAGAATATCTGCAAATGATTCCCGAATTTCACGGTGAATCTGAATTGCTTTCGCGTTTCCTTGAAATTAGCGAAAAATTAGTCAATAAATTTTATAATATAGCCGAAGAGGGAGATTTTCAAAATGAGTACCTTATGTCAAGTATAATCGCTAAGATAAAAGGTGAAGCGGCTAAAAATATATCATCAAGTATAATTACTAACTGGCGTGAATTAAAATCAGCTTTATTAAATTCATATAGCGACAAGCGAGATCATTATAGCTTGAATCACGAAATTGCGCTGATTAAACAAAATGCCAATGAATCCCCTTTTGACTTTTATAATAGGTTACAGCATTTGCTAAATTTGCAATTGTCTTATTTATCAAATCATTCCCAAGAAGTGCATGAAAAATATTATTTGTCATTTTATTTTAGAGGTAATGCTTTAAGAGCATTGTTACGCGGTTTACGTGACCCAATCGGCGCGCAAATGAGAGTTAAGAATCCAGGCGATTTAAACGCCGCTCTCAATATGCTTACGAATGATTTCCAATTGGAAACACAAAATAAAACGGAAACTTCTAGATCAAATCAACGTGCAAATTATTCGCAAAATTATAATAAAAATTATAATCAAAATGCACGTTACCAAAACTTTAATTATAACAAACCTTTCTTTAATAAAAATAATAGTTTCCCAAATCAACAAAATATGCCGAACCAAAATTATAATAACCCACCAAGGTATAATAATAATAACACTAATCGCACTGCACAAATGCCTAAACCTACCCCAATGTCAACATCTACGCATAATACGTTTAACCCCCAAAGGAACCGATATGTTCCAAATCAAAATAATCAAATGTTGTTAAACATAGATGACGAAATACCTATGGAACAAGAAAATGATTTTTTAGGCATAAACGCCTCGGAAACATAGAATTGATGGGCCTTATAAATAATAACAGTCAACTACCCTATATTATAAACACTGAAAATAAATTAAAAATTCTAGTTGACACAGGCAGCTCACGTTCATTTGTAAACCCACAAATAGCAAACCAATTTTATAAAAATTATATTAAATACGACCCATTCAAAGTAGCCACTGCACATGGCACTACATCTGGGAAACATAAAGCTATTATTAATTTGAATAAATTATTCAATAACAAAAAAAATCTAAACATGGATTTTTATTTGTTTAATTTTCATTCTAACTTTGATGTCCTGTTAGGACTCGATAACTTGAAATTATTAAAGGCCATTATTGACCTAGAGCAAAACCAATTGGTAGCTCCTAGTTGTAAAATACAACTTCACTATCGTGACATTCAAAAAACTGAAAGTACGAATTGCATAGTAGTACCCGCCAGAACTGAACAAGTCATAGAAGTTGATGTAAAAAATGTTAGAAATGGTGATGTTATCATCCCTTATATGAAGGTAAAGAAACTAGAAATACCTGAATGCGCAACTCGCGTAAATAATTACAAAGCATTGTGTACAATTACCAATCCACTTGAAATCGATATGTGTGTGACTGTAAAAAAACCTTTCATAGTTGAAATGATTGATGAATACAATCAAACTACTGAAGAACCTAATATAAGTTTAAACATACTCGATGACAAGAATATTAAATTTGACGTATCAAAAATCCGTTCAGAGCATATGAACAGAGAAGAACGATCCGCCATAATTGAATTAATTAAAGAATATAAAGATATCTTTCATATAGATAAAAAATATCTTACCTTTACAAATAAGATTAAACACAATATTAAAACCACAGATGAAATTCCTGTGTATACTAAATCTTACCGTTACCCGGAAATACACAGACAAGAAGTTCAACATCAAATACAACAAATGTTAGAACAAAATATAATCCGTCCATCGTATAGTCCTTGGTCATCACCAATTTGGGTGGTGCCTAAGAAACTAGATGCGTCAGGAAAAACTAAATGGCGTGTTGTGATTGATTATCGCAAATTAAACGATAAGACAATAGGCGATAGATACCCTCTTCCCAACATAACCGACTTACTTGATAAACTGGGTCGCTGCCAATATTTTACGACGCTGGACTTAGCGTCTGGGTTCCACCAAATTGAGATGGAAGAAAGTGACGTACCAAAAACAGCATTTAATACCGAAAATGGGCATTTTGAATTTGTTAGAATGCCATTTGGGTTAAGAAATGCTCCCGCCACTTTCCAACGCGTGATGGATAACATCTTACGTGGAATCCAGAACGAAAAGTGCTTGGTCTACCTTGATGATATCATAATATTCAGCACCAGTTTACAAGAACATATTGAACGATTGAAAGAAGTTTTCAAACGTTTAAGAGATTCTAACTTAAAAATTCAGATTGATAAATCGGAATTTTTGAGAAAGGAAGTTGCGTATCTAGGCCATATAGTAACTCCTGACGGGGTAAAGCCAAACCCAGATAAGATTCTGGCCATCCAAAACTACCCTATTCCAAAAACAACCAAACAACTTAAAGGTTTTCTAGGTCTGCTCGGATATTACCGAAAATTTATAAAAGATTTCGCAAGACTTACAAAACCACTAACTAAGTGTCTAAAAAAAGATGCAAATATTGATATTCATAATTCAGAGTATATAAACTGTTTTAACTTATGCAAGGAACTGTTGATAAACGAACCACTGTTACAATACCCTGACTTTACTAAGTCATTTAATCTGACTACTGACGCGAGTAACTTCGCAATCGGCGCAATACTATCACAGGGAAACATCGGCTCCGATTTACCAATAGCATACGCCAGTAGAACCCTTAACGATTCAGAGACAAATTACTCCACCATCGAAAAGGAACTACTCGCGATAGTTTGGGCTACAAAATACTTTAGACCCTACCTGTTTGGAAGGAAATTTCAAATCATTAGTGATCACAAACCATTACAATGGCTGATGTCGGTTAAAGAACCAAATTCGAAATTAACTAGATGGCGTTTAAAACTTCTAGAATATGAATACACAATACTTTATAAAAAGGGTATTTTGAATAAAAATGCAGATGCGCTTTCAAGAATCGAACTTAATGTACACGATGAACATAAAGAATTAATAGACTTGTCTACAGTAAACCTTGATGATATTCTCACTACTACAGAAGATAATAACGGATCTCTAGTTGTTGAGCATGGAGATATAGATGAACGTTTAAATGTTTTAAACGATGAATTTGCAGAAAATATTAATGATAGTGATGATGGCAAAACAATGCACTCAAACATTGAAGATCCAATATTCAATATTCCAATTACAGAAAACCCAATCAATTTTGGAAAAAATCAAATTTTAATTTCCAAAGTAAATTATGCCCCTTCAAAAACTAAATGTTTAAAATTATTTGATAACACAAAAATGCGCTTAATTGTGCAGCTATCAGAATCAAACTTTGAACAAGATATCATCAACTTTATAAAAGAATATATAGCCCCCAATATAAAATATTATATTTACTTTGAAGACCCTATTTATGAAAAATTCTGTAATGTTTTGCAAAAGTATTTCAAAAACTCTGCACTAAGATTTATAAAATGTACAAGTCAGCTAATTGATGTAGAAAGTGAAGAAGAAATTATTGATAACATAAAAATATACCACGAAGGAAAGACGAACCACCGAGGAGTTGATGAAACCGAAATGCAAATTAAAAGAAGATTTTATTGGCCTAATCAACGGCGTTCAATCCAAACTTACATAAATCAATGTGCAATATGTCAAATTAGTAAATATGACAGAAACCCATTGCAGTTGAAATTTAATATCACTCCAACTCCTTCGCAACCATTTGAAATAGTACATATAGACACTATATCTCTTGAAAAGGTAAAATTTCTTACTATAGTGGATGCATTTTCTAAATACACCCAGCTTTATAAACTGAATTCCCAACAAGCAATAGAAATTGCTAATAATTTAATTCGTTTTTTCACCCACCATGGTATACCTAAAGAAATAGTTGCAGATAACCATTTAGAATTTAAGAACTCTGTTCTGAAAGAATTGTTCGAATTACATAAAATCAAATTACATTTTATAAGCTCTCAAAATCCTAATTCCAATGGAATAATAGAACGTGCACATTCCACACTTATCGAACACATATGTTTACTAAATAATCAAGAATTGTATAAAAAAGAATCAATTGAAACTAAGGTTAATTACGCATTGCTTGCCTATAATAATTCGATTCATTCGACAACAAAATTTAAACCGTCCGAAATTATATCGGGACATATTGACGTAGATTCTCCCTTTAATATAGAAATGGAAAACCATATAATAAATAATTATGTGGTAAACCATAAGAACAAAATTAAATTATTGTATCAAAAGATCAATCAAAAAATCCAAGAAAACAAAGAAAAAACTATGAATAAACGCAACGAAAATCGAGAAGATCTTCCCGAAATACCTACTGAGGTGTTTGTAAAAAACAAACAAAAACAGTCTAAAACAAAACCTAAGTTTAAACCAGAAAAAATAGAGACAATAAACCCCGTATTGAAAACTGCAGTAATTGACGTTAAACATCATAACACTGTAAGTAAAATTCACTTAGGTAACATAAAAAGACCTCGTCAAGAAACGTATACTTTTAATCGAACAGATATCGGAAGTCCTCTAACTTATCAAAACTTCCAAAATTATATTAAAGACCATAACATAACTACAAGTAAAAATGTTATAGAAAAGGAAGAAAACCTTTTCTTAGCACCAAAAAACGTGTCGTTAGCACACTGTGTAAGTAAAGATTTGAAAATGGGAGCAGGTATTGCTCTTGAATTTAAAAATAAATTCGGTCAAGTCGAATTGCTTAAAGAACAAGATTCCGACTTATTTTCACTATGTTATCTAAAAGAACCTGACCGTTATTTAATCTATTTAATAACAAAAGCTAATTATTATGACAAACCGACTTATGAAGATTTATTTAAAACATTAATAAATCTTAAACAATTCTGTGCTTTAAAAAATATAACAAACTTAGCAGTACCACGAATAGGTTGTGGTATAGACCGTTTAAACTTTGAACTAATTAGAAAAATGCTTCAATACATTTTTGATGGATCAAACATTATAATTTTTGTATATCACAACAAAATTAAAGATAATGTTTCTCTTCCAGGTCCCTCCTCGTCACAATAATTCGAGGTGATTCTATAAAAGATATTACACAAAATCTGGGAATTCTTCCTATTAATCTAGGAACAGCAAAATTACAAAGAACCGTACATACGTTTGTTCACCATTATGACTTGACTCCATTATACAAAGAGTTAACAATCCTCAACACCCAATACGACCAATTATTAAAATCATTACAAAATGACACTAAATTCATACCTGAATTCAATAACTACAACAAAATGATAAATAATATTCAAAGTAATATTATCGATAAAATTCAAAATATTAACTTGCATGCTGTAGATAAAAGCAGAAATAAAAGAGGATTGATTGACGGACTGGGCACCATTATTAAAACAATTAGTGGAAACTTAGATGCAAGAGATGGAGAAAGAATCAATAACATTCTTAACCATTTGCAAAAAAATGAAAATCAAATTGAAAATCAGTTAAAAATGCAGTATAGCCTAAATACTCAAGTAATAAAAATTTTTAATGATACTATACAGAGTATTAAACATAATGAATTATTATTAAAGTCGAGAATTATGCAAGTAAGTGTAATACTACATGATGATATAGAACACCAAAATATACTGTTTGCTAAAGATCTGTTCAACCAGTTGCTTATAATATATAATACAATCCTAAGCGTACTACAAGACATAGAGAACTCAATTTCATTTTGTAAACTGAGAATCTTGCACCCAAGTATTATAAAATTAAATGATTTATTTGTAGAGATTAAACGAATTTCTATTCATTATAATGAACAACTTCCTTTCGAACTCAAAATAGAAAACATATTAGATTTTGAATCAATTATTAAAGTTAATTGTAAAATCGAGTCCAACAGAATTAACTATTTTCTTTCTATTCCCATTAATTACGAACACGATTTCGAAATTTACTACCTAAATCCCATACCTACTAAGCATGATTCTGAATATGTTACCATTATACCAAATGTTAAATATCTATTAAAATCAAAAAACGAAAACAAAATATGGCCTCTACATAACTTGTGTACCCAAGGTATAAAATATTATCAATGTTCATCCCATCTGCTAATTAATCACAATGCATATTGTGAAAAGGAGATCCTCCTAAAAGAATCCAGCACCGGATGTCAATACACCAAACTCAACATTACGACAAACCATTTGGAAATAATACCCGAAATTAATCAACAACTTGCTGTCTTCCCGATCCAAGAAGAAATTCAAATCAAATGCGAACACGAATCGGAAATAAAGCACCTAGTTGGAATCTTCCTCATTAAACAAGGAAAATGTAAATTAATTTACCAAAACCGAGAAGTCTCACATCAAGAAGCTACACTGGGTAGTTCACTCATTATTAATAACCCAAAGTTGGAATTATTTAAATCCAATTTTAACAAATTCAACATCGAACTTAAGAAGCTGGATCTACAAGCTGTTCCGGCCATTCAACAAGTGCCCATCATTGATGAACCAACAACACACATGCTCACTCCTAGTATGTGGACCATCACCCTATATATCATGTTACTCCTTCTTGCTGGTTACACCGTAAGGAAATGGATAAAGAAAAAGAAAGCCCTACACCAAGATCAAGATGCAGAACAATGCCAAAGCAATATTCTGCACCTTCCTGGCAATGCCAAATTCTAGGGGATGAGGAGTTATCTACCGTACACTAACCAGACCCAGACAGGGCTCCATGAAAGGGCCTATTGTTCACGCATGCATGTGCATGCGACGTCAGCGTCTGGATATGCACCTGCATGCGGATGCTGAATCAACATTTAATTACTATATATAATCTATGTAATCATTATTTTAGTTTAGTCTAAGTCTGTACCCGATACAATACGTATCATTAAATAAATTGTTCTTTTTAAAAAGATTAATATTTAATTACGAAAAGTAATTTATATATATACATATATATTTTGTTTTTAAATTTTAATCTAAATTGGAAGCCACAAATTTATTTAAAATTGTGCTATTAAATCAAAATGGTGCTGTAAGTCTCTTTATGTGTACATAAAGTATATATATATATATATATATATATAATTTTTTTTAAATTTTAATTAAATTCTGTCTAATTTGGAAGCCAAAAATTAATCAAAATGGTGCAGCACTCTTTATGTGTACATAGAAAAGTATATACATATATATAATTTTTGTTTTAAATTATTTTAATTTTTAAGTCAAATATTTGGTAATGTAAATCTGGAAATAAATTCATTAAAAATTTCATCTTTTTTAGCATTAAATCAAAATGGTGCTGTAAGTTTCTTTATGAATACATAATGTATATATATATATATATATATGTATTTTTTTTGGATTTTAATCAAATTATGTCTAATTTAGAAGCAAAAAAATTAATGTTGTATCTGGAAAATAATTCATCAAAAATTGCGCTGTTTTCAGCATTAAATCAAACGGTGCTGTAAGTCCCTTTATGTATACATAATGTATATATGTATATATAATTTTTTTTTCTGATGATTTTTTTATTAATTGTAATTTTTTTTTAATTATATTTGACGATTTTTATTAATTTTTGATTTTTGATTAATTTTTTTTTTTATTATTTTTGATAATTTTAAGTTTTTGTTTATAAATTTTGTTTTTTTTTATTATTTAAATTTATTAATTTTTGTTTTTTTATAAAAAAAGTTGATAAAAATCATGAAACATGAAAAAATAAAAACAAAAAATATAAAAAAATGAAAAGGAAAAACAAAAAATTAAAATTAATGAAAAATAAAGAACAGAAAAAATTAATATTACCAAAAATCATAAAATATGAAAAAAAGATTTTTTTTATTCAACTGTTAAATTTTTTTGTTTGTCATATTTGATCATTTTTTTTTTTTATTAAAATTAATAATCATTGTTTTATTGATTTTTTAATTTTAATTTTTTTTAATGAAATAGAAGAACAAAGTATCAGATAAAAATTATAATTTTTTTGTTTGTTTCTTGATTTAATTTTTGTTTTTTTTTCCTTTTAATTTTTTATGATTTTTGATGTTTTAGTTTTTTATAATTTTTACTTCTATTTTTTTTTAATATTTGATGTTTTTTTTTTAAATTTAAATTTGACGATTTTTTTTTTGTATAAATAAAAGCAGAAAAAATATGGTGCTGTAAGTTTCTTTATGTATACATATTGTATATACATATGTATGTATATATGTATATATATATATATATTTTTGTTTCTAATCATATTATGTCTAATTTTGAAGCAAAAAAATTAATGTTGTATCTGGAAAATATAATCTATCAAAAATTGCGCTATTTTTAGCATTAAATCAAAACGGTGATGTAAATCCTTTTATGTATACATAATGTATATACATATGTATATAAAAAAAATGTTAGTGATTTTTTTAACAATTGTAATTTTTTTAAAGAAATAGATAATAATTTTTTGTTTGTTTCTTAATTTAATTTTTGTTTTTTTTTTAAATTTTTATGATTTTTGATGTTTTAGTTTTTTATAATTTTTACTTCTATTTTTTTTTATATTTGATGATTTTTTTTGTTTTTTTTTTAATTTAAATTTGACGATTTTTTTTAAATAAATAAATGCAGAAAAAATATGGTGCTGTAAGTTTCTTTATGTACATATACATAATCTATATATGTATATATATATATATATATATATATATATATGTTGGGAAGGTAATAATGTAATTTAAATATATGCTTGAGATCTTTATTATTTTCGACTAGTTTCGACTTATTTAGTCATCTTCAGGTATAATTTTTTGTTTTAATGTAGATGTATGGTGGTGACATCTTTTAACCTCAATGTATGCATCTCTGAATAACAACAATATATATATATATATATGTATATATATATATATATATATATATATATATTTGGATTTTAATCAAATTATGTCTAATTTTGAAGCAAAAAAATTAATGTTGTATCTGGAAAATAATCCATCAAAAATTGCGCTATTTTTAGCATTAAATCAAAACGGTGCTGTAAGCCCTTTTATGTATACATAATGTATATATATATATAATTTTTTTTCTGATGATTTTTTTATTAATTGTAATTTTTTTAATGAAATAGAAGAATTTTTTTTTTTCAAGAAAGTTAATGAAATATGAATAAATAAAAGCAGAAAAAATGTGAAAAAACAGAAATAAATGGAAAAGAAAAACAAAAAACTAAATATCAAAAATTATCAAATATACAAAAGATAAAAATTAAAATGGAAATTTTAAATCAACGAAAATCATAAAATATGAAAAAAAATTATCTTAATTTTTAATTTAATTGGTAATTTTTTATTTTTATTAAATTTAATTTTTTTAAATTTTTATCAATTTTTATATTTTTTAATCAAAATTATTAATCATTATTTTATTGATTTTTGTTTTGTCTTCACCAATATAGAATTGTTAAGTTTTATTAATTTTAATTTTTATTTATTTTTTTAATCTTTTACGATTTTTGATTATTTTATTTTTTGTAAAAAAAAAAAATAATTTTTATTTTATTTTTTTCTATATTTTTTGCATTTTTCATTAATTTTTGTTTTTTTATATATTTTTTTTAAGAAAATTTATTTTAATTTTTAATTTTTTTTTATATTTGGCGATTTTTTTTTTTTTAAATTAATATTTGACAATTTTTATTTTCTTTTGTTGTCCAAAAACTGTTAAATATCAAAATATGCATTAAATTGTCAGAAATGTTAATTAATCTGTCAAATAGTTAAATTGTTTAATCAACTGTCAAAATTATAAACAAACTGTCAAAATATAGTCCGATATGTCAGTCTATTATATTCTGCAAACAGTCAAAACTTTATAAACTGTCAGTCGATATTTTTTTTTTATTATCAAAATTACTTTAATCTTTAACTCGTAAGCGCTTCATTGGAAATTGATGCAATTTGGTATCAGTATAGATCAACATAATTACAAGTAACTGTAGAAAGTACGCTCAATTTGACATAACCTTACATTATTTGACACAGATTAAGTGAACACAATCAATCCTTCAAGCTATTGTGTAAAAACCCATAACTTCATTTTCAATTTTCAGATTTCTTATAACTTTATGATTCCTTTTGAAACCATACCCGACGACTTGGTACCTCTAACCGCCCACTTCAAACAGCTCCTCACCATGGCAACTAAGGAACAACCGTTGTTCTTTTTCCTCGATTCCATCGACCAATTGATGGGCACCGGAACGGGAAACAAAGTATCATGGCTACCAACCAGACTCCCCGCACACTGCAAAGCAAGTCTTAAAAAAAAATCATAACTCAAAAATATTCAATTATCATTTTTTTAGATTATGGTAACATGCGCATGCGAAGACACAAATCCAGAAGTGTCAAGAGAGTATTACATCTTGCGCAGGATGATTGATGTCGACGAGAATTTTCTAAACGTTACTCCTCTCGGTGAGGATCTAGCAATGAGAGTAATTAAGTAAGTTGAGTATTTTAAGTAGTTTGAGTGTTTGGAGTGGTTTGAGTATTTGTAGTTTGAAGTAATTTGAGTATTTTTAGTAGTTGAAGTTGTTTGAGTAGTTTGAGCAATTTGAAGTTATTTGAGTAGTTTGAGCAAATTAAAATTGATTGTGTAGTTTGAGCAATTTGTAGTTGTTTGAGTATTTTAGTAGTTTTGTCAATTTGAATAGTTTTGTCAATTTGAGTAGTTTTAATTTTGGAGTAGTTTGAGTGTTTAAGTAATTTGAGTTGTTTTTATTTTATTGTTCAGTTTTAAGTAATTGAAGTTATTTGAGTATTTCAGTTGTTTGATTAGTTTGAGTTGTATTAGTTCGTTGAGTATTTTAGTAATTCGAGCAGTTTGAATTGTTTGAGTATTTGAAATTTTTTTAGAATTTTAGAAGTTGGAGTATTTTTAGTATTTTTAGTATTTGAATTTATTGGAGTATTTTGTGTTTGGACAATTCGAGCAATTTGAGTAGTTTGAGCAATTTGATCAATTTGAGTAGTTTGAGCAATTTGAGTAGTTTGAGCACATTGATCAATTTGAGTAGTTTGAGCAATTTGAGTAGTTTGAGCAATTTGAATAGTTTGAGTAGTTTGAGCAATTGGTGTAGTTTTAGTATTTGGAGAAGTTTGCGTAGTTTGAGTAGTTTTAGTAATTTGAGTAGATATTTTTTTAACAAATTATTTTATAACTACTCACCTGAGTATTTTGTAGAATGTGGATGCGCACAGCCTGTCGCGATTTAACCAACTACCAATGGCGCCTCGTATCCAACGCAATTGAAAAATGTTCCCTACCAATTTTTGTCAAATTGGTATTTGCCGAAGTTACTCGTTGGAGGAGTTACACCAAACCACAAGATACTCATCTGGCTTCAACCGTAATGGATTCTATCATGTTACTCTTTGAGCGTGTTGAAAAACAGGTATTGCTTAAGCCATAATTAATAAATTGTGTTAATCTTTTGCTTTAAGCATGGAAGGATTCTGGTCTTCCACGCTTTGGCTTACATCACGGCCTCCAAAAGTGGTTTATCCGAGTCCGAGCTTGAAGATTTGATCTCGCTTGACGATAAGGTGCTCGATGATGTTTATCAATATCACATGCCTCCTGTTAGGAGGATTCCACCTTTACTTTGGACCAGGATTAGGAATGATCTTCCTAATTATTTATCGGAACGCGAGGCTGATGGTGTTAGTGTTATGAATTGGTATCACAGGTATGATCAAATTATTTTTGGATTTTTGTTTTCGAAATTGGTTTAATATGTGCAACAAGATGTGTATATTGATGTATGGTGAAAAATATTTTAGTCAAGTGAAGTTTTGTTAGGACCAGTAAGGTTTTTCTTTAATTTTTTTGAAATTTTGAAAATTATTTTTTGATTTTTGTTTTCAAAATTGGTTTACTATGTGCAACATGAAGTGTAGATTGACGTGTGATAAAAAATATTTTTGTCAAATAAGGTTTTGTTACGACCAGTTAGGTATTTCTTTCAAAATTTTAAAATTTTGAAAGTTTTTTTGGGATTTTTGTTTTCGAAATTGGTTTAATATGTGCAACAGGATGTGTATATTGATGTATGGTGAAAAATATTTTAGTCAAGTGAAGTTTTGTTAGGACCAGTAAGGTTTTTCTTTAAAATTTTTGAAATTTTGAATTTTTTTTTTGGATTTTGGTTTTCAAAATTGGTTTAATATGTGCAACATAAAGTGTAGATTGACGTGTGATAAAAAATATTTTTGTCAAATAAGGTTTTGTTACGACCAATTAGGTATTTCTTTCAATATTTTGAAATTTTGAAAATTATTTTTGGATTTTTGTTTTCGAAATTGGTTTAATATGTGCAACAGGATGTGTATATTGATGTATGGTGAAAAATATTTTAGTCAAGTGAAGTTTTGTTAGGACCAGTAAGGTTTTTCTTTAAAATTTTTGAAATTTTGAAAATTATTTTTAGATTTTTATTTTCAAAATTAGTTCAATATGTGCACTATTAAGAGTAGATTGACGTATGGTAAAACATATTTTAGTCATGTAAGGTTTTGTTAGAACCAACAAGGTTTTTTTTTCAAAATTTTGAAATTTTGAAAAAAAAATTTGGATTTTATATTTCAAAATTATTTCAAATTATCAAGCATCATCTATAGACTAATGAAACGACAAAATAATTAAAGTCCAACAAAAGAAACTCATCACCAATAGAAAATTTCTTTCAAATTTTGATCCAATTCTTCCCAAACCTAATAAAAACCATCAAACCGAACTTCCAAATTGCTCTAATGACAAAACAATTGAAGTCCTACTATTAGCAACCCTTAAATTTTAGACAATTCCGTGACACGGCCAAAGAAAGGTATTTCAAGAACCAGAACATGGCTTTATACTTCCATTCGATGATAGCCGATTATTATTTGGGCATTTGGGGTGGCGGCAAAGCAAAACCGTTTAAATATACGGAGATCCAACGTCATAGATTCAATTTGGCCGATAAGGAAGGGATTGCTGATCGTAAAGTGCCGCTCCAACCTTTGGTTTTCTATGGAAAGGATGGGAAAGTTACTCGGTATAATTTGCGTAAGGTAGGAATGAGTAAATTACTTATTACTTGCTTATTTTTTTAAAACAATTGAATCAAATTAAGTGTAAAGTTGGCTGATTACGTTATGAATGTATTTTGAAAATTTTAACTTTTTAGCTTTAAAATTTACAAAGTTAGAAGCAATTTACTCTTTGGGTAAATGAGTAGTTTTGATATAACTCATTTGTTTTTGGAAATAAATTAATCAAATTTAATACATAGAAGGCTTATACTGTAGTTAACATTTTCAGAAAATTTCAACTCTCTAGTCTCAAAATTGACAAGGTTGTAAGCAATTTACTCTTTGGATAAATGAGTAGTTTTGATATAACTCATTTGTTTTTGGAAATAAATTAACTAAATTTAATACAATGTAGGCTTATATAATTATTAATATTTTCAAAAAATTTCAACTTTTTAGTCTCAAAATTGACAAAGTTGTAAGCAATTTACTCTTTGGGTAAATGAGTAGTTTTGATATAACTCATTTGTTTTTGGAAATAAATTAACCAAATTTAATACAAAGTAGGCTTATATAATTATTAATATTTTCAAAAAATTTCAACTTTCTAGTTTCAAAATTGATAAAGTTGGGAGCAATTTACTCTTCAAACAAATGAGTAACTTTAATATAACTTATTTGTTTTTGGAAATAAATTAACCAAATTTAATACATAGAAGGCTTATACTATTGTTAACATTTTCAGAAAACTTCAATTTTTTAATTTCAAAATTGACCGAGTTAGATTTAAGTTACTCATTATTAAAATGAGTAAAAAAAATAAGATGTGGCTTATCTTATTTGTTATTTAAAATATTTATTCCAAACTTGGTATACACTTAGCCAACAATATTATCAACCTACTAGCCAAATTTTAAATTTCTAACCTCAAAACTGATTGATTTAGAACTAATTTACTCAAATTTGATTCAGTTCGGTGAGCTTCCTTTCCATCTAGTCCGTTCGAGACGCTACACGGATTTATACGAAAACGTCCTCTTCAATTACGAATGGTTACACGCGAAACTATCAAGTTGTCCGCTTCAAGCTGTACTTTCCGATTACGAAGACGCGTCTACTCATATTGAAAACAAAGAGGCTCGCAGGGAGTTGATGTTGGTGGCAGATGCTCTACGTTTAGGTGGCGCAGTCTTGGGGCAATATCCCAGCATGTTGGCGCCCCAATTGGTGGGACGCTTGTTGCCGGAAATGGGCCCCAATCCTAACATCAAAATGTTACTCAACGATTGCGACTTTAAGGGACCTAATCAGTGTGCCTTGATGCCTTTATATCATTGTTTGCATACACCTGGAGGACCATTAAAAGTAAATATTTGAACTAATAACAAAAAAATTCTCAAAATTGTCTACAAATTAGGAGCAACTCAAAATTTTGCAAAATAAGCTACAAATTAGTTTTTTTAATATAACTCAAAAACCGTTAAGAATTTTAAAAATATTCTCAAAAGTAATTAGTTGAGTATTAAATTTGCCATAATTTTATTTATATTGAGTATTTTTAAATTTCATCAAATAAGGCGGCTATGGACGATTTTATTGAAAATTTTACAAAAATTACACTAATTTTGCGAGTATTTGTTGGTTACTACTAGTTATTCCCACTTTTTTCAACTCTAAAATGTTACTCACTTGTTAAACTTCTTATATCAAATTTAAAACTCGTGAGTATTTAAGTAGTAACCACTTTTATTGCAGTATTCTTTAGAGGGTCATCAATTTGCGGTGTTTGCAATCTGTTTGACTACCGACTTTCGGTACGTGGTTTCGATTTCCAATCGCTTCATCACGTGGGATCTGTCAACAAGCGATTTGACACGTGATGTCAATCCTAATATTGAAGGCATCATGCAGGAGCTGGTACTCAGTCCGGATAATAAATGGGCCGCAGCCTACACCAACAATTATCAGGTGAGTAGTTACAGTTTTAAACAGGGTTGCTACTAGTTACTCATTAATTTTTTGCTTGATTATGATACTACGGTGTCTCAACTTTAAAATTTAAGTGAAAAATTTGTGAGTAACCTTGAGTAACCGCTACAAACAAATAATGATAAATTGTTTCAGACTGTTCTGCTGAATATGCTTACTAGTGAGTTTGTAGTAATTGACAATCCACTTCCGGAAACAAATGAAGTTGCCGGAGTATTTTTACTCAATCATAACCTATACATTTACGGTAAAGGTGCTTGGGTACAATACGACATGCGCGGTAACTTACTGCAACGACACGAAAGCGCTTATGATCAAAATGAGTGGCCCATATTATGTGAGTAATTTGAGTAGTTAAGTATTTAAATAATTTGAGTATTTTTAGCCATGGAATTCAGTAACCAGAAGACGTATCGCATTATATTCTGGTCCGGTAACATTGACGAGGATCGTATGCTGCTCCACACTTACTGCGATGATGTTGAGTTTGAACCGTTGGAGTATCATGGGTGAGGAGTAAAAAATACTTATTTTTATTTTGATAATTTGATTTTAGTTTGTACCTGGTGAGTAGTTTTTAAAAGTTGTAAATAAGCGAGTTAATTGGTATTTACTCAATTTGAGTAACTTTGTTCTAATTTGTAAATGGATGAAAATTTTGAAATTTTATTTAGATAAAAGTTCTAGAGAATTGTATGATACAGTTATTTTATGATAGGGAGTATTGCAAAAAATTTCAAAATAAGGGAGTTATTTGGAAGTTACTCAAAAATTCGGTGAAATTGTAAATTTTCTTGAAATTACTCAAAAATGGTTATGATTTTTGAAAAAATCTTCAAATAATTGTTGTTTGGAATATTATTATGCGCAAAATAATTTATAGGAGTAACTCAAAATTTTCTAAAATAAGCTAGATATTTGATAAAATACTCAAAAATTGTAGTTTTTGCAAAATTACTCAAAAACCAGGAAGAGTTTAGAATTATGTTTCAAATAAAATGTACGCAGATTGAAATTGTGTATAAAATTGTTTATTAGGAACAACTCCAAATTTTGCAAAATAACCGAGTTATTTAGAAGTTACTCAAGAAAAATTGAAATTTGTTAGTTTTTCCAAAATTACTCATAATTGGTCACGATTTTTGAAAAATTCTTTAAATAAATGTTGTTTGGAATTTAATTATACTCAAAATAATTTATAGGAGTAACTCAAAATTTTTAAAATAAGCTGGATATTTGATAAAAAGTTGTCAAACTTGATCAAATTCCTTAAGCGATAATCAAAAAAATCATAACTTCAAAATACTTTAGTAAAAATTGATGCAAATTGGTACCAATATACCTTAATACCATTAGTACCAAATGTGTAAAATTTATAAAAATCCATACGCCTAATTTTGCATAACCTCAAATTATCTAACTTGGTTAAACTTGATCAAATTCTATAAAAGTTATTTAAAAAAATTCTAACTCCCAAATGCTTCATTGGAATTTGATGCAATTTGGTACCAATGTACCTCAATATTATTAGTACTAAATGTGTAAAATTTATAAAAATCCATACGCCCAATTTTGCATAACCTCAAATTCTCTGACTTGGTCTAGCTTAATCAAATCCAATAAGAGATAATTGAAAAATTCATAACTCCAAAAGGCTTTCTTAGAAATTGATGCAATTTGGTACCAATGCACCTTAATACCATTAGTGCCAAGTGAGTAAAAATTATAAAAAACCATACTCCCAATTTTCCATAATATCAAATTTTCTGACTTGGTCTAGCTTAATCAAATCTATCAAGGGATAATTGAAAAATTCATAACTTCAAAATGGTTCTTTAGAAATTGATGCAATTTAGTACCAATATACCTCAGTACCATGAGTACCAAGTGTGTAAAATGTATAAGAATTCATTCGCACAATTTTGCATAACCGCAAATTTTCTGACTTGGTCTAGCTTAATCAAATCCAATAAGAGATAATTGAAAAGTTCATAACTCCAAAATGGTTCTTTAGAAAGTGATACAATTTGGTACCATTATACCTCAATACCATAAGTACCAAGAATGTAAAATAAATAAAAATTTATACGCCCAATTTTGCATAATCTCAAATTAATTGACAAACCTAACTTAACTCCACCACTAAAGTTAAAATTAAAATAATCATAATTCCCAAACGCTTCATTTGAATTTTATAAAAGTTGGTTCCAATGTAGTCCATATATACGAGTACCAACTGTGTAAATTGGAACAAAATCGGTACTCCTAATAAGAACCAGCATTCTTGTTTGTCAACTCCTTTACTTAAATAAAATCTGTTTAATGTCAAAAATGTTGGATCGGTGGTTTGAAAACGTGTTCCCGCGCACTCGCTCAAGTGTTGGTGATTTAGTTTCTTCCCCACAAACATTAGGGCGGGTGGGCGGGCACTTAGTTAAAAAATGTTGGACCGGTGGTTTGGAAACGTGTTCCCGCCCACCAACCTAAGTGTTTATGTGCAAAAATTTCAACACTTGGGCGGGTGGGTGGGCAACACAATTTCAAACTACACGCGCAGTACATTTAAACTTAGTTCCCGCCCACCCACCCAAGTGTTTGTGTGCAAAATTGTGGATCACAAACAATCGGGTGGATAGTGGGCAACACAATTTTAAACTACACGCGCAGTAAATATAAACTTAGTTTCCGCCCACCCACCCAAGTGTTTGTGTGCAAAAATTTAGATTATAAACACTTGGGCGGGTGGGTGGGCAACACAAATCGAAACTACACGCGCAGTAAATTTGAACTTAGTTCCCGCCCACCCACCCAAGTGTTTGTGAGCAAAAATTTGTATCACAAACACTTGGGCGGGTAAGTGGGCAACACAATTTTAAACTACACGCGCAGTACATTTAAACTTAGTGCCCGCCCACCTACCCAAGTGTTTGTGTGCAAAAATATAGATTATAAACACTTGGGCGGGTGGGTGGGCAACACAAATCGAAACTACACTCGCAGTAAATTTGAACTTAGTTCCCGCCCACCCACCCAAGTGTTTGTGAGCAAAAATTTGGATCACAAACACTTGGGCGGGTGGGTGGGCACCGCATGTCTAAACCACACGTACAGTAAGTTTGAACTTTGTTTCCGCCCACCCACCCAAGTGTTTGTGTGCAAAATTTTGGATCACAAACACTTGGGCGGGTGGGTGGGCAACACAATTTTAAACTACACGCCCAGTACATTTAAACTTAGTGCCCGCCCACCCACCCAAGTGTTTGTGTGCAAAAATTTGGATCACAAACACTTGGGCGGGTGGGTGGGCACCGCATGTCTAAACCACACGTACAGTAAGTTTGAACTTTGTTCCCGCCCACCCACCCAAGTGTTTGTGTGCAAAATTTTCGATCTCAAACACTAGGGCGGGTGGGTGGGCAACACAATTCTAAATTACACGCGCAGTAATATAGACTTAGTTCCCGCCCACCTACCCAAGTGTTAGTATTCATAAGTTAGGGTCACAAACACTTGGGCGGGTGGGTGGGCAAAACAATTCCAAACTACACGAGCAGTAAATTTGAACTTAGTTCCCGCCCACCCACCCAAGTGTTTGTGTGCAAAATATTGGATCACAAACACTTGGGCGGGTGGGTGGGCAACACAAATTCAAACGACACACACACATTAAATCTGAACTTAGTTCCTGCTCACCCACCCAAGTGTTTGTGAGCAAAAATTTAGATCATAAACACTTGGGCGGGTGGGTGGGCAACACAATTTGAAACTACACGCGCAATAAATTTGAACTTAGTTCCCGCCCACCCACCCAAGTGTTTGTGAGCAAAAATTTGGATTACAAACACTTGGGTGGGTGGGTGGGCAACGTAATTCCAAACCACACGCGCAGTAAATTTGAACTTGGCATCAATGTAAACTTAAGAACTAAATAACTCCAAACCATGCATTGGAACTTTATGAAATTTGGCAACAATGTTTTTCATAATCATGTCTAACAACTGTATATATTAGATCACGATCGATACGGTACAAACTACATAAATTTAAAATTAGATGCTACGCAGAAGTCATACTTGATTTTTTTTTTTCAATTTGAAGAATTGAAATAACTTCTAAATCAAACATTGGAATTTAATGAAATTTGGCAACAATGGTTTTCAGTGTTAGTATTACCAACTGCAAAAAGTAGATAAAAATCTATACGGCACAATTTGAATAATATTCAAGTTAGATGCCTCACAGCTGTCATGATTGAAGTATATGGAAATTGAAGAAATTAAATAACTTCAAAACCATACATTGGATTTTATTTAAATTTGGCAACAATGCTTTTCCAAAGGCGTACTACCAACTGTAAAAAACAAATCAAAATTTGTACGGTCAATTTATCATAACCTCAAAGTAATCCTCGTAATTAGAGAAATTGAATTAAATTCAAAATTATACATTGGATTTTTAAGAAATTTGGCAACAATGCACTCAAATAATGGTAGTACCAACTGTAAAAAATAGATCAAAATTTATAAGGTCAATTTTTTATAACCTCAATATAAACGCCACGCAGCATTTGTAATTAGAGAAATGGAAAACAGAAAAAATTGAATAACTTTAAATCCATACATTGGATTTTAAAGAAATTTGACAACAATGCTTCTTAATATTAGTACTACCAACTGTAAAAATAAGATCACAATCTATCCGGCAAATTTTGTATAACCTTCAAGTTAGATGCCACGCAGTAGACGTGATTAAAAAAATGAATTGAATAACTTCAAAACTATACATTGGAATTTTATGTAATTTGGCAACAATGCTTTTCAATGTCGGTACTACCAACTGTGCAAAGTACATATCAATCCGTTCGGTAGATTTTCCTCTAAATTGGTCTTCTTACAGCAAGCAATATATAGAAATAGAAGAAACTAAACTACTTCAGTTTGATGAAATTTGGCACAATGCTTCTCAATATCAGTACAACCAACTGTAAAAAAATAATCAAAATCAATAGGCTCTATTGGTTTATGTAGTTGAACTTACCATGAACTCAAACCTGTTCCGATACACTTAGCCGGCGTTGGTTTTAATATTTTATTAAAGTCTTTCAATTCAAGCAAAAGCTAGCAAAATGATTAATAAATTTAAACTCCATAAAAATTGTCGTTTGAAATTGGTCACGCTTAAAAATACTTTTGTAAAATAATCAAAACAAATAAATAAATAAATCTCAACGTTATTGTTGTTATAATAAACTGATTGAATTGCAAAATGGGCGTCGTGAAAACACAATCAAATATTATTACAACTATATTGTACCGAAAAACGAAATCAATCAGAAATCGCATCAAAATTCAATTAAATATATATATATATATATATATACATATGTATATAAGGGGACATTGAGCACCCACCTAAAAATCACATTAAAACCTAATTAAATATATATATATATATATATATATATATATATATATATATATATATATATATATATACATAAGGAAACATTGGGCACCCACTTAAAAATCGCAATTTAACTAACTAAAACAACAACAAACTTTAAAAAAATATTATATTCTTGTTACACAGATATATAAATAACGGCTTACATTTATTCATTATTTTATAGAAGTTATTCTAACCTAAAAAAAATAGAAAATAAAAAAAAATAAAATTAATAAAAATTTGCAGCGCGATCATATTCAACAAAGACAAAACTATTCTCTACGCCTGCACCAACGACGGCCATTTTGGAATTTCAAAATATTCCCAAAATGTGGAAAATAAAGTTTGGGACAAGATTGAGGATCTACCACGCTCACCAATAGATGAAACGGAAATAGTGCTACAATTAAAATTAGACAAAGACGATAAAACATTATTTGGTAATTTTTGTTAACTTTATTGGCAACAATGTTGATTTTTTTAATTTCCAGCGAGCACGAGCAACGGCTTTGTGATTTGGGATCTGAATGACGAAGGAGAGAGGATTTCCGACGACGCCATTGTGCTCAGTTTACCTTACGCCACTCGCAATATTACTACAAAGATGTTGAGATCGAATAGTATCGTTATGAGCGCTCAGAAGAATTATGCTATTGCTGGAGTTAGGTTAGTTGTGACTTAAAGATTGCAGAAAATTACTACTAATTTATTCCAATTTGCAGGAAGAATTTGTACGTTTGGGATGTAAAAACCTGCAAATTAATGAAAGTCCTGGATGCTCATTTCGGTAGAATTATGCAATTGGAACCCTTAACCATTGGTAACTGGAATAGCATCGTCACGTCATCCATTGATAGAACTGTGAAGGTTTGGAACATCAATAACATTTTTGAGCAGGTGCACGTTATTGACAGGCATGAGTTGCAGGTTGATGCTATCAGGTGAGTTGAAAAAAAAATTGCAGGATCAGCAGGAATTAACAAATTTTTTAAATTATTTTTTTGCAAAGTCTTTCCAATGATTTGGGGTTGGCTGTGACTGCTACTAGGAACTGTGTTGGTGTATGGGATCTAAAAGTTGGACGCTTGATTGCAAAATTGGCTGATAGTCCATTGGGGGCTATTGTGACTCATGCTTTGACCACTCCTGATGGAAGGTAAGGAATTTGTTTTAAATAATTTTGGTTAAAGTCAGATTTATAAATATTTTTGTTGCACGCAGGTTGCTACAATTTGGTACAATTATTGCCCAACTTATTGACCAATTCTGGACCAAATTTGGTTAATCAATATTGATAAATGCGTCAACAGAGGCACTTAATCTGACTTCAATCAGATTTCAATTTAAGCTAAAATCGAATTAATTAATTTTTTTTAAATATTTTTGGTGCACCCAGGTTGCTACAATTGGGTACAATTATTGCCCAAATTGTTGACCAATTTTGGGCTAAATTTGGTTAATCAATATTAATAAATGCGTCAACAGTAGCACTTAATCTGAGTTTAATCAGATTTCAATTTAACTTAAAGCTGAGTTTCTTGATTTTTTAAAAATATTTTTTGTACACCCAGCTAAACACAATTTGGCGCAATTGTTGTCCGACTTGTTAACCAATTTTTGACCAAATTTGGTTGCTCCTTATCACAAATTCTGATCACCTCATAATGTTTTCTGATTCAGGTTCATAATTTCATCCGAATCCGGCCACATTTTATTCTGGAACCGACTAACAGAACAAGTTATCTTCAAAGAAGAGCAACAGGGTATTAGGCAATTAACATTAACAGAAGATGGCGCTAAGGTGTTATCTATTTCAAGACCCAGCAACCCGCCAGGCAATGATGTAATGCGGACAACAGCAATCGCTTATTTACGAAACATTCCAGGTTGGTTTTTAGGCCATTTTGATGATATTTTATGTACATTTTGTTACTAGATGGTGAAACCGAGTACTCGTTTGAGTATCCAGTACGGAGCATTATTGGAGTACCGTTCAAACCGGCGGTTGTAAGCTCAGATGGACAAAACATTGCTGTTGTAGCTGCTGATAAGACGAATCGTGATTGTGTTATTATACATAATGCCAAGACCGGTGCAATGGTGCACAGAATTGGTTTGAAGAGTTGCTCCATTAAGGTAGGAAGATATCTTCTATTAAAGCCACTAATCATATCTTCAAAATTTCTTACGATTTTTCTACAGGAAATCAATCAATTGGTAGCTATGCCCCATAAGGGTAACCTACTAGGCGTCGTCTCTTTAGATAAGACGGCCATCATGGATATGAAAAGCAAGAAGCATATACGGACAGTACCAAAATGGGGTGGAATTTGTACCAATGATGGCAAATTTGGTCTTTTTGCACCTTCAAGGTTATTAAATTAAATTTAATTTAATTTAAAAGAATTAATTGGTTTTAATTTATTTCTAATTTTAGGGGTGGTTTGGAGCTTATTGAATTGAGGAAGGGACATACCATAAAGACCTTCATTCCTAAAGTGGCGGAAGGTGTTTTCTCCATTATTTGTTTGTTTAATAAAACTGATGAGTATGTTTTGTACTATCATGGAGGGAAGAAGACTTTAAGGGTTTTCAGGTAATGACTCTTTGTAAGCTTAATATCATAAATCACTTTGTGGCTCATGGAATGTAAGTACGAGAAATTTCGTGTATATTAAGTTGCCTATTATACCGGCCACGCTGTACTGTAACATGATTAAATTTTGGGGTATTTTATAACCCCATAACTACAATGAATAAAACGCACTCTATTTTGACTGAAAAAAAAAAAATTAATTTTAAATATTTTTTTAAAAACATTTTTTTTTTGCTACTCAATGTCTAATTGATTGATTTGTTGGGGTCTAAATAAACCCCATTAAGTCGCCAACTGATTAAACCACTTTGATCTTATTTTACTTTTATGTCTTTGTAGCTTGATTCAATTTTTACAATTCTAGGACTTCGGATGCTGAAATGATTGCCAATTTTCGTTGTCAGGCTGAGTTGACGGCAGTTGAGAGTACTCAGGATGGTAAGGCCTTGGTTTTGGGGACGGTGGATGGTTGTGTTTCAGTTGTCGCCATTTTGGATCCAATTAAGGCCGATATGAATCATTATCTTTCGGAAATGCCTTCTAGGGACGAAGAGGTATGCATATTTTTTTTCATTACATTTGATTAATTTTTTTTAGAGTAAAAATTATTATTTTTTATAAAAATTATTTTTATATTTTTTACGTTTATATTTTAATTTTGTATAATTTTATTTTTATTTTGATAATTTTTTTAATTTAATTTTTATTAATTTGATTAATTTATTTAATTTTTTTAGTTTTTTTAGTTTTTTACTTTTATTTATTTTATTAATTTTTTAAAAAATTTCTAATTTTATTAATTTTATTACTTTTATTAATTTTTATAATTTTTTTAGTTTTTTTGGTTCTTTACTTTAATCAATTTTATTAATTTTTTTAATTTTTAAAAATTTTTTAAATTTATTAATTTTATTACTTTTATTTTTTTAGTTTTTTTGGTTTTGTTACTTTTATCAATTTTATTAATTTTATTAATTTTTTTAATTTTTTTAATTTTTTTAATTTTTTTAATTTTTTAAATTTTTTTAAATTTATTAATTTTATTACTTTTATTATTTTCTATTAATTTTTTTAGTTTTTTTGGTTTTATTACTTTTATCAATTTTTTTAATTTTTTTAATTTTTTTAAATTTATTAATTTTATTACTTTTATTATTTTTTTATTTTTTTGGTTTTATTACTTTCATTAATTTTATTAATTTTATTTATTTTATTAATTTTATTAATTTTATTAATTTTTTTAATTTTTTTAATTTTTTTAATTTTTTTAATTTTTTTAATTTTTTTAATTTTTTTAATTTTTTTAAATTTATTTATTTTATTACTTTTATTATTTTCTATTAATTTTTTTAGTTTTTTTGGTTTTATTACTTTTATCAATTTTTTTAATATTTTTAATTTTTTTAAATTTAATAATTTTATTACTTTTATTATTTTTTATTTTTTTGGTTTTATTACTTTCATTAATTTTATTAATTTTATTAATTTTATTAATTTTATTAATTTTATTAATTTTATTAATTTTATTAATTTGATTAATTAATTTAATTTTATTGCTTTTATTATTTTTTTTTATTTTTTTTATTTTATTATTTTTATATTTTCTATTTTTATTTTATAAAATCTTTTTATATTATTCATATTAATGAAGTAATGATTTTATTTTATTTATTTATTTTATTTTATTTTTACAGACATGTTTCGATGAGTTATATCATCATTTTCAATGTATATATATATTATATAATATTTCAAACTGATTGAATATTTAAAAAATTGTTTTTTTTCTTTTTTTTTTTTTTTTTTTTTCCCGCTACCTTGATATCCGTATTATTTATTTAAATTTCTATATTCCCGCTGACTTGAATTTTGATGTTGTCATTTATTAGACGTTATAAATTTAAAGGTTAGATAATTTATCAAATAAATATAAATATTTACATTATAATTTAAAATTTCTATTTAACTAAAATTTATTTTTATTAACATATCTAATAGTGGTGAATTATATATTATTTTTATTAATTTTTTATTTTTTATTTTTTTTTTAAATTTATTAATTTTATTACTTTTTTTAATTTTTTTAATTTATAATTTTTTTTTACTTTTTTTTTAAATTTTTTAAATTTTAATTTTTTCAAAATTAAAATAATAATAATCTTTTTTTAATTATTTTTATTAATTTTATTGATTTTATTAATTTTATTAATTTTATTAATTTTATTAATTAAGGTCATCTCACAAAAAGTTGAAACTACTGTCCTGCAATCATTGAACTATGTGCCCGCCCACCCACCCAAGTGTTAGTAATTAAGAAATTGGATTACGAACAGTGTTTGTTATTAACAAATTAGATTACAAACACTTGGGTGGGTGGGCGGGAACAAAAGTTGAAACTACTTTCCCGCATTTATTGAACTATGTGCCCGCCCACCTACCCAAGTGTTAGTGATAAAGAAATTAGATTACAAATACTTGTGTGGGTGGGCGGGAACAAAAGTTGAAACTACTTTTCCGCATTTATTGTACTATGTGCCCGCCCACCCACCCAAGTGTTAGTGATCAAGAAATTATATCACGAACAGTGTTTGTGATCAAAAAATTGGATTACAAACACTTGGGTGGGTGGGCGGGAACAAAGGTTGAAACTACTTTTCCGCATTTATTGAACTGTGTGCCCGCCCACCCACCCAATTGTTAGTGATCAAGAAATTGGATCACGAACAGAGTTTGTGATAAAAAAATTGGATTTCAAACACTTGGGTGGGTGGGCGGGAACAAAAGTTGAAACTACTGTCCCGCAATCATTGAACTGTGTGAACGCCCACCCACCCAAGTGTTAGTGATTAAGAAATTGGATCACGAACAGTGTTTGTGATCAAAAAATTGGATTACAAACACTTGGGTGGGTGGGCGGGAACAAAAGTTGAAACTACTTTTTTTGCAATCATTGAACTGTGTGCCCGCCCACCCACCCAAGTGTTAGTGATTAAGAAATTGGATCACGAACAGTGTTTGTGATTAAGAAATTAGATTACAAACACTTGGGTGGGTGGGCGGGAACAAAAGTTGAAACCACTGTCCCGTAATCATTGAACTGTGTGCCCGCCCACCCACCCAAGTGTTGGTGATCGAGAAATTGGATCACGAACAGTGTTTGTGATCAAAAAATTGGATTACAAATACTTGGGTGGGTGGGCGGGAACAAAAGTTGAAACTACTTTTCCGCATTTATTGTACTATGTGCCCGCCCACCCACCCAAGTGTTAGTGATCAAGAAATTATATCACGAACAGTGTTTGTGATCAAAAAATTGGATTACAAACACTTGGGTGGGTGGGCGGGAACAAAAGTTGAAACTACTGTCCCGTAATCATTGAACTGTGTGCCCGCCCACCCACCTAAGTGTTAGTGAATTAGACATTGGATCACGAACAGTGTTTGTGATCAAGCAATTAGGTTACAAACACTTGGGCGGGTGGGCGGAAACAAAAGTTGAAATTATTTTTTTGCATTTATTGAACTATGTGCCCGACCACCCACCCAAGTGTTAGTGATCAAGAACATATATAACGAACAGTGTTTGTGATAAAAAAATTGAATTACAAACACTTGGGTGGGTGGGCGGGAACAAAAGTTGAAACTACTGTCCCGCAATCATTGAACTGTGTGCCCGCCCACTTACCAAATTGTTAGTGATCAAGAAATTGGATCACGAACAGAGTTTGTGATCAAAAAATTGAATTACAAACACTTGGGTGAGTGGGCGGGAATAAAAGTTGAAACAACTGTTCTGCAATCATTAAATTGTGTGCCAGCCCACCCACCCAAGTGTTAGTGATTAAGAAATTGGATCACGAACAGTGTTTGAGATCAAGAAATTAGATTACAAACACTTGGGTGGGTGGGCGGGAACAAAAGTTGAAACTATTTTCTCGCATTTATTGAACTATGTGCCCGCCCACCCACCCAAGTGTTTGTGATTCAGAAATTATATCACGAACAGTGTTTGTGATAAAAAAATTGGATTACAAACATTTGGGTGGGCGGGAACAAAAGTTGAAACTATTGTTTTGCAATCATTGAACTGTGTGCCCGCCCACCCACCCAAGTGTTTGTGAACAAGAAATTATATCACGAACAGTGTTTGTGATCAAAAAATTGGATTACAAACACTTGGGTGGGTGGGCGGGACCAAAAGTTGAAACTACTTTTTTGCATTTATTGAACTATGTGCCCGCCCACCCTCCCAAGTGTTAGTGATTAAGAAATTGGATCACGAACAGTGTTTGTGATTAGGAAATTAGATTGCAAACACTTGGGTGGGTGGGTGGGTGGGCGGGAACAAAAATTAAAACTACTGTCTCGCAATCATTGAACTGTGTGCTCGCTCACCCACCCAAGTGTTGGTGATTGAGAAATTGGATCGCGAACAGTGTTTGCGATCAAGAAATTGGATTACAAACATTTGGGTGGGTGGGCGGGAACAAAAGTTGAAACTACGTTATTGCAATCGTTGAACTGTGTGCCCGCCCACTCACCCAAGTGTTAGTGATCAAGAAATTGGATCACGAACATTGTTTGTGATCAAGAAATTGGATTACAAACATTTGGGTGGGTGGGCGGGAACAAAAGTTGAAACTACTTTTTTGCAATCATTGAACTGTGTGCCCGCCCACCCACCCAATTGTTAGTGATCAAGAAATTGGATCACGAACAGTGTTTGTGATGAAAAAATTGGATTACAAACACTTGGGTGGGTGGGCGGGAACAAAAGTTGAAACTACTGTCCCGCAATCATTGAACTGTGTGTTTGCCCACCCACCCAAGTATTTGTGATCAAGAAATTGTATCACGAACAGTGTTTGGGATCAAAAAATTGGATTACAAATACTAGGGTGGGTGGGCGGGAACAAAAGTTAAAGCTACTGTTCTGCAATTATTGAACTGTGTGCCCGCCTACCCACCCAAGTGTTAGTGATTAAGAAATTTTATCTCGAACAGTGTTTGTGATCAAAAAATTGGATTACAAACATTTGGGTGGGTGGGCGGGAACAAAAGTTGAAACTACTGTTCCGCAATCATTGAACTATGTGCTCGCCCACCCACCCAAATGTTAGTGATCAAGAAATTATATCACGAACAGTGTTTGTAGTCAAAAAATTGGATTACTTGGGTGGGTGGGCGGGAACAAAAGTTGAAACTACTGTTCTGCAATGATTGAATTGTGTGCCCGCTTACCCACCCAAGTGTTAGTGATTGAGAAATTGGATCACGAACAGTGTTTGTGATTAAGAAATTAGATTACAAACACTTGGGTGGGTGGGCGGGAACAAAAGTTGAAACTACTTTTCCGCATTTATTGACCCATGTACCCGCCCACCCACACAAGTGTTAGTGATCAAGAAATTGGATCACGAACAGTGTTTGTGATCAAAAAATTGGATTACAAACATTTGGGTGGGTGGGCGGGAACAAAAGTAGAAACTAATTTTTTGCAATCATTGATCTGTGTACCCGCCCACCTACCCAAGTGTTTGTCATCAAAAAATTGGATTACAAACACTGAGTGGGTGGGCGGGAACAAATGTTGAAACTACTTTTTTTGCAATTATTGAACTGTATGCCCGCCCACCCACCCAAGTGTTAGTGATCAAGAAATTAGATCACGAACAGTGTTTGTGATCAAAAAATTGGATTACAAACATTTGGGTGGGTGGGCGGGAACAAAAGTAGAAACTAATTTTTTGCAATCATTGATCTGTGTACCCGCCCACCTACCCAAGTGTTTGTGATCAAAAAAATGGATTACAAACACTGAGTGGGTGGGCGGGAACAAATGTTGAAACTACTTTTTTTGCAATTATTGAACTGTATGCCCGCCCACCCACCCAAGTGTTAGTGATCAAGAAATTAGATCACGAACAGTGTTTGTGATCAAAAAATTGGATTACAAACATTTGGGTGGGTGGGCGGGAACAAAAGTAGAAACTAATTTTTTGCAATCATTGATCTGTGTACCCGCCCACCTACCCAAGTGTTTGTCATCAAAAAATTGGATTACAAACACTGAGTGGGTGGGCGGGAACAAATGTTGAAACTACTTTTTTTGCAATTATTGAACTGTATGCCCGCCCACCCACCCAAGTGTTAGTGATCAAGAAATTAGATCACGAACAGTGTTTGTGATCAAAAAATTGGATTACAAACATTTGGGTGGGTGGGCGGGAACAAAAGTAGAAACTAATTTTTTGCAATCATTGATCTGTGTACCCGCCCACCTACCCAAGTGTTTGTGATCAAAAAAATGGATTACAAACACTGAGTGGGTGGGCGGGAACAAAAGTTGAAACTACTTTCCCGCATTTATTGAACTATGTGCCCGCCCACCCACCCAAGTGTTGGTGATCAAGAATTTGGATTAGAAACACTTGGATGGGTGGGCGGGAACAAAAGTTGAAATTACTGTCCCGCAATCATTGAACTGTAATTTTAATTTTAATTTTTTTATTGCAGTATAAGAAAAAAGTTGAAAAAATGAAAGCACAAACAAGATTCAAAGCAATTGGTTCCATAGCAAAGCTATCCACTCTCTTCTTAAACAACGCAAATAACAACAACAACAACAACACCGAACCACCCAAGGAAATTGCAGTCAATGAAGAAGAAGAAAATGAAGAATAGTTTAATAAATGTAGAGATCACGCAGTGCCTCAGATGAAGATATTTTATTTTTCAATATATTGGATTTAGATTGTTACAATTTGTAGTAAATAAAGCTTTGATTGTTTTTAATGTATAAATTAACCTTTAGCATAAGGAGGCTTTGAATTGGTATCGAAATAGAAGACTCCTGTGGTGTTGATAGGTGTGTTATCTCCGTAAATTGTTGTTTTAGCATTGCGGCACCAATTGAACCAATTCGGTTTACAATCCGTCGCAATAAAATTGTTGGAATTTATTGATTCGGTATAGTAATAAATGCTAACACGATGTCCACAAGAAACTGGAATTTTAATATTATTATTAAATTAATAACACATAACTCAACTTACAGAAGGTGGTGTTGAATATATCTCCAAAACCACAAGAAGGCTGCATCCATTTATCACTATTAGCGTAAAAATCAACGCTTCCAATTTTCCCATACAAACCTACGTTTCTTGTAGTATGCAAAACATCAACCATATTTGCATCTGTTTTAGCTAATCTTGAATCATCATTGTTGAAAATTATACGTTCAAAACCAGGACCTGCTGGTTCTAAAGCTGTTATACGTAATATTTTAATTCCCAATTTGTTTTGAATTTTTTTACCAGCGAAACCTGATACGTGTGCTCCTAAAGAAACGCCTATAATGTGTAATTTGGCTAAATTCATTCCATTTTGATGTAGATTGATGATAAATTCAGCTATATAGTTACCTGAAATAAAATTTTAGAACCAATTTTGTAATTTATAATTGGAATTATCTATAGAATTGATTTTTTGGTGAATAAAATTTTTGGGCAATTTTTTAATACTTTAAAATATTTTAGATTTTCTTTAAATAAAGACTAATTAGTAAATTGTGTTATAATATAATGTATATGTTATGAAAATTTAAAAATATTTTTGTTGGGCAACTTTGATCTAATTTTTAGATCTACCAATGTTCAAATTTTAATAATTTTGGAGACCAATTAATTAATTTTTTTACAATACTATCTAGAGTTGATAAAAATATCAAAATAAATTTTATGGGCAATTTTTTTAAAATAAATTATTTTCAATTTGTTTTGGATTTTAGAAAATTTAAGACCAATTATTGAATTTTATCATAATATTATCTATACATTACGGAATTTATAAAAAAAATTTTGGGCAACACTAATCTAATTTTGTAATCATTAATTGCATCAAATTAAGTAGGTTTTGAGGACCAATTAATATTTTCTTTTATAATACTATCTAGAATTAATGATAATAATAAAATAAATTTTTTGGGCTTTTTTTTAATTAATTATATGTTTTAGATTTTAGAATTTTTTAATCATTTTTTTATCTTACCAACTATTCTAGCATTCATAACAGGTTCAACATAATCACGATCATCAGCCAATTTGCTCCAATCAACTAAAATCATGTTGTAATCACCTTTTTTAAAATATTCATTAGGAATAGTTTCATAATAAAATGTTTGTGCTGATTCACCCCAGCCATGGATTAATAAAATTGTGTTGATCTCATTATTGATTATATTAAGGTTGCCGTCAGTCAATTCGAATCTTTTTGTTTTGGTTTGTAGGTAAAATAGGGCTGGTTCATCTTTTGGAATGATTTCTGAAATTTGTTTCGTGAAGTTAAATGTTTTTATTTATTTTATACGAACCTTTGATGGATAGTAGTAGCAGTAGATGTTTTAAGGTCATTGTGGGTAATGAGGTGATGGTTGTTTTGTTTGTATATGTAATTGGTTGATTAATTGGGTGTAATGAAATGTTAGTATTCATTAGACTTGACTATTAAAAGTTAATACCAATAAAACAAATTAAAAAATGGCAATAAAGTTTCTGACACTTTGTCGCGTTTTACTCAATAAATTTGTACTGAGCCTATATAAGCAAAACAAAACAAAGCAAAGCAATTTTTTTCAAGATTCTCTTATTTCTTTCAAAACGCGTAAAAAACGGAAATTTTTCGACTTTTGGTGCAAAAAATAAAAATTTCGATTTTTTTCAAGATTCTCTAATTTCTTCCAAAACGCGTAAAAACGGAAATTTTTCGACTTTTGGTGCAAAAAATGAAAATTTCGATTTTTTTCAAGTTTCTCTAATTTCTTCCAAAACGCGTAAAAAACGGAAATTTTTCGACTTTTGGTGCAAAAAATGAAAGTTTCGATTTTTTTCAAGATTCTCTAATTTTTTCCAAAACTCGTAAAAAACGGAAGTTTTTCGACTTTTGGTGCAAAAATTGAAACTTTCGATTTTTTTCAAGATTCTCAATTTTTTTCCAAAACGCGTAAAAAACGGAAATTTTTCGACTTTTGGTGCAAAAATTGAAACTTTCGATTTTTTTCAAGATTCTCTAATTTTTTCCAAAACTCGTAAAAAACGGAAATTTTTCGACTTTTGGTGCAAATTTTGAAAATTTCAATTTTCTTCAACATTTTCTAATTTCTTTCAAAACGCGTAAAAAACGGAAATTTTTTGACTTTTGGTGCAAAAATTGAAACTTTCGATTTTTTTCAAGATTCTCTAATTTTTTCCAAAACTCGTAAAAAAAGGAAATTTTTCGACTTTTGGTGCAAAAATTGAAAATTTCGATTTTTTTCAAGTTTCTTTAATTTCTTCCAAAACGCGTAAAAAACGGAAATTTTTCGACTTTTGGTGCAAAAATTGAAACTTTCGATTTTTTTCAAGATTCTCTAATTTCTTCCAAAACGCGTAAAAAACTAAAATTTTTCGACTTTTGGTTCATATTTTGAAAATTTCAATTTTCTACAACATTTTCTAATTTCTTTCAAAACGTGTAAAAAACGGAAATTTTTCGACTTTTATTGGTGCAAAAATTGAAAATTTCGATTTTTTTCAAGATACGGAAATTTTTCGACTTTTGGTGCACAAATTGAAAATTTCGATTTTTTTCAAGATTCTCTAATTTCTTCCAAAACGCGTAAAAACGGAAATTTTTCGACTTTTGGTGCAAAAATTGAAAATTTCGATTTTTTTCAAGATTCTCTAATTTTTTCCAAAACTCGTAAAAAACGGAAATTTTTCGACTTTTGGTGCAAATTTTGAAAATTGCAATTTTCTAATTTTTTTCAAAACGCGTAAAAAACGGAAATTTTTCGACTTTTGGTGCAAAAATTGAAACTTTCGATTTTTTTCAAGTTTCTCTAATTTTTTCCAAAACTCGTAAAAAAACGGAAATTTTTCGACTTTTGGTGCAAAAATTGAAAATTTCGATTTTTTTCAAGTTTCTCTAATTTCTTCCAAAACGCGTAAAAAACGGAAATTTTTCGACTTTTGGTGCACAAATTGAAAATTTCGATTTTTTTCAAGATTCTCTAATTTCTTCCAAAACGCGTAAAAAACGGAAATTTTTCGACTTTTGGTGCAAAAATTGAAAATTTCGATTTTTTTCAAGATTCTCTAATTTTTTCCAAAACTCGTAAAAAACGGAAATTTTTCGACTTTTGGTGCAAATTTTGAAAATTGCAATTTTCTAATTTCTTCCAAAACGCGTAAAAAACGGAAATTTTTCGACTTTTGGTGCAAAAATTGAAAATTTCGATTTTTTTCAAGTTTCTTTAATTTCTTCCAAAACGCGTAAAAAACGGAAATTTTTCGACTTTTGGTGCAAAAATTGAAACTTTCGATTTTTTTCAAGATTCTCTAATTTCTTCCAAAACGCGTAAAAAACTAAAATTTTTCGACTTTTGGTTCATATTTTGAAAATTTCAATTTTCTACAACATTTTCTAATTTCTTTCAAAACGTGTAAAAACGGAAATTTTTCGACTTTTATTGGTGCAAAAATTGAAAATATCGATTTTTTTCAAGATACGGAAATTTTTCGACTTTTGGTGCACAAATTGAAAATTTCGATTTTTTTCAAGATTCTCTAATTTCTTCCAAAACGCGTAAAAACGGAAATTTTTCGACTTTTGGTGCAAAAATTGAAAATTTCGATTTTTTTCAAGATTCTCTAATTTTTTCCAAAACTCGTAAAAAACGGAAATTTTTCGACTTTTTTGTGCAAAAATTAAAAATTTCGATTTTTTTCAAGATTCTCTAATTTCTTCCAAAACGCGTAAAAAACGAAAATTTTTCGACTATTTTGTGCAAAAATTGAAAATTTCTTTTTTTTTCAAGATTCTCTAATTTCTTCCAAAACGCGTAAAAAACGGAAATTTTTCGACTTTTGGTGCAAAAATTGAAAATTTCGATTTTTTTCAAGATTCTCAAATTTTTTCCAAAACGCGTAAAAAACGGAAATTTTTCGACTTTTGGTGCAAATTTTGAAAATTGCAATTTTCTAATTTTTTTCAAAACGCGTAAAAAACGGAAATTTTTCGACTTTTGGTGCAAAAATTGAAACTTTCGATTTTTTTCAAGTTTCTCTAATTTTTTCCAAAACTCGTAAAAAAACGGAAATTTTTTCGACTTTTGGTGCAAAAATTGAAAATTTCGATTTTTTTCAAGTTTCTCTAATTTCTTCCAAAACGCGTAAAAAACGGAAATTTTTCGACTTTTGGTGCAAAAATTGAAAATTTCGATTTTTTTCAAGATTCTCAAATTTTTTCCAAAACGCGTAAAAAACGGAAATTTTTCGACTTTTGGTGCAAAAATTGAAACTTTCGATTTTTTTCAAGATTCTCTAATTTTTTCCAAAACTCGTAAAAAACGGAAATTTTTCGACTTTTGGTGCAAATTTTGAAAATTTCAATTTTCTTCAACATTTTCTAATTTCTTTCAAAACGCGTAAAAAACGGAAATTTTTTGACTTTTGGTGCAAAAATTGAAACTTTCGATTTTTTTCAAGATTCTCTAATTTTTTCCAAAACTCGTAAAAAACGGAAATTTTTCGACTTTTGGTGCAAATTTTGAAAATTGCAATTTTCTAATTTCTTCCAAAACGCGTAAAAAACGGAAATTTTTCGACTTTTGGTGCAAAAATTGAAAATTTCGATTTTTTTCAAGTTTCTTTAATTTCTTCCAAAACGCGTAAAAAACGGAAATTTTTCGACTTTTGGTGCAAATTTTGAAAATTGCAATTTTCTAATTTCTTCCAAAACGCGTAAAAAACGGAAATTTTTCGACTTTTGGTGCAAAAATTGAAACTTTCGATTTTTTTCAAGATTCTCTAATTTCTTCCAAAACGCGTAAAAAACTAAAATTTTTCGACTTTTGGTTCATATTTTGAAAATTTCAATTTTCTACAACATTTTCTAATTTCTTTCAAAACGTGTAAAAAACGGAAATTTTTCGACTTTTATTGGTGCAAAAATTGAAAATTTCGATTTTTTTCAAGATACGGAAATTTTTCGACTTTTGGTGCACAAATTGAAAATTTCGATTTTTTTCAAGTTTCTCTAATTTCTTCCAAAACGCGTAAAAACGGAAATTTTTCGACTTTTGGTGCAAAAATTGAAAATTTCGATTTTTTTCAAGATTCTCAAATTTTTTCCAAAACGCGTAAAAAACGGAAATTTTTCGACTTTTGGTGCAAAAATTGAAACTTTCGATTTTTTTCAAGATTCTCTAATTTTTTCCAAAACTCGTAAAAAACGGAAATTTTTCGACTTTTGGTGCAAATTTTGAAAATTTCAATTTTCTTCAACATTTTCTAATTTCTTTCAAAACGCGTAAAAAACGGAAATTTTTTGACTTTTGGTGCAAAAATTGAAACTTTCGATTTTTTTCAAGATTCTCTAATTTTTTCCAAAACTCGTAAAAAACGGAAATTTTTCGACTTTTGGTGCAAATTTTGAAAATTGCAATTTTCTAATTTCTTCCAAAACGCGTAAAAAACGGAAATTTTTCGACTTTTGGTGCAAAAATTGAAAATTTCGATTTTTTTCAAGTTTCTTTAATTTCTTCCAAAACGCGTAAAAAACGGAAATTTTTCGACTTTTGGTGCAAATTTGAAAATTGCAATTTTCTAATTTCTTCCAAAACGCGTAAAAAACGGAAATTTTTCGACTTTTGGTGCAAAAATTGAAACTTTCGATTTTTTTCAAGATTCTCTAATTTCTTCCAAAACGCGTAAAAAACTAAAATTTTTCGACTTTTGGTTCATATTTTGAAAATTTCAATTTTCTACAACATTTTCTAATTTCTTTCAAAACGTGTAAAAAACGGAAATTTTTCGACTTTTATTGGTGCAAAAATTGAAAATTTCGATTTTTTTCAAGATACGGAAATTTTTCGACTTTTGGTGCACAAATTGAAAATTTCGATTTTTTTCAAGATTCTCTAATTTCTTCCAAAACGCGTAAAAACGGAAATTTTTCGACTTTTGGTGCAAAAATTGAAAATTTCGATTTTTTTCAAGATTCTCTAATTTTTTCCAAAACTCGTAAAAAACGGAAATTTTTCGACTTTTGGTGCAAATTTTGAAAATTTCAATTTTCTTCAACATTTTCTAATTTCTTTCAAAACGCGTAAAAAACGGAAATTTTTTGACTTTTGGTGCAAAAATTGAAACTTTCGATTTTTTTCAAGATTCTCTAATTTTTTCCAAAACTCGTAAAAAACGGAAATTTTTCGACTTTTGGTGCAAATTTTGAAAATTGCAATTTTCTAATTTCTTCCAAAACGCGTAAAAAACGGAAATTTTTCGACTTTTGGTGCAAAAATTGAAAATTTCGATTTTTTTCAAGTTTCTTTAATTTCTTCCAAAACGCGTAAAAAACGGAAATTTTTCGACTTTTGGTGCAAATTTTGAAAATTGCAATTTTCTAATTTCTTCCAAAACGCGTAAAAAACGGAAATTTTTCGACTTTTGGTGCAAAAATTGAAACTTTCGATTTTTTTCAAGATTCTCTAATTTCTTCCAAAACGCGTAAAAAACTAAAATTTTTCGACTTTTGGTTCATATTTTGAAAATTTCAATTTTCTACAACATTTTCTAATTTCTTTCAAAACGTGTAAAAAACGGAAATTTTTCGACTTTTATTGGTGCAAAAATTGAAAATTTCGATTTTTTTCAAGATACGGAAATTTTTCGACTTTTGGTGCACAAATTGAAAATTTCGATTTTTTTCAAGATTCTCTAATTTCTTCCAAAACGCGTAAAAACGGAAATTTTTCGACTTTTGGTGCAAAAATTGAAAATTTCGATTTTTTTCAAGATTCTCTAATTTTTTCCAAAACTCGTAAAAAACGGAAATTTTTCGACTTTTGGTGCAAATTTTGAAAATTTCAATTTTCTTCAACATTTTCTAATTTCTTTCAAAACGCGTAAAAAACGGAAATTTTTTGACTTTTGGTGCAAAAATTGAAACTTTCGATTTTTTTCAAGATTCTCTAATTTTTTCCAAAACTCGTAAAAAACGGAAATTTTTCGACTTTTGGTGCAAATTTTGAAAATTGCAATTTTCTAATTTCTTCCAAAACGCGTAAAAAACGGAAATTTTTCGACTTTTGGTGCAAAAATTGAAAATTTCGATTTTTTTCAAGTTTCTTTAATTTCTTCCAAAACGCGTAAAAAACGGAAATTTTTCGACTTTTGGTGCAAATTTTGAAAATTGCAATTTTCTAATTTCTTCCAAAACGCGTAAAAAACGGAAATTTTTCGACTTTTGGTGCAAAAATTGAAACTTTCGATTTTTTTCAAGATTCTCTAATTTCTTCCAAAACGCGTAAAAAACTAAAATTTTTCGACTTTTGGTTCATATTTTGAAAATTTCAATTTTCTACAACATTTTCTAATTTCTTTCAAAACGTGTAAAAAACGGAAATTTTTCGACTTTTATTGGTGCAAAAATTGAAAATTTCGATTTTTTTCAAGATACGGAAATTTTTCGACTTTTGGTGCACAAATTGAAAATTTCGATTTTTTTCAAGATTCTCTAATTTCTTCCAAAACGCGTAAAAACGGAAATTTTTCGACTTTTGGTGCAAAAATTGAAAATTTCGATTTTTTTCAAGATTCTCTAATTTTTTCCAAAACTCGTAAAAAACGGAAATTTTTCGACTTTTGGTGCAAATTTTGAAAATTGCAATTTTCTAATTTTTTTCAAAACGCGTAAAAAACGGAAATTTTTCGACTTTTGGTGCAAAAATTGAAACTTTCGATTTTTTTCAAGTTTCTCTAATTTTTTCCAAAACTCGTAAAAAAACGGAAATTTTTCGACTTTTGGTGCAAAAATTGAAAATTTCGATTTTTTTCAAGTTTCTCTAATTTCTTCCAAAACGCGTAAAAAACGGAAATTTTTCGACTTTTGGTGCACAAATTGAAAATTTCGATTTTTTTCAAGATTCTCTAATTTCTTCCAAAACGCGTAAAAAACGGAAATTTTTCGACTTTTGGTGCAAAAATTGAAAATTTCGATTTTTTTCAAGATTCTCTAATTTTTTCCAAAACTCGTAAAAAAACGGAAATTTTTCGACTTTTGGTGCAAATTTTGAAAATTGCAATTTTCTAATTTCTTCCAAAACGCGTAAAAAACGGAAATTTTTCGACTTTTGGTGCAAAAATTGGAAAATTTCGATTTTTTTCAAGTTTCTTTAATTTCTTCCAAAACGCGTAAAAAACGGAAATTTTTCGACTTTTGGTGCAAAAATTGAAACTTTCGATTTTTTTCAAGATTCTCTAATTTCTTCCAAAACGCGTAAAAAACTAAAATTTTTCGACTTTTGGTTCATATTTTGAAAATTTCAATTTTCTACAACATTTTCTAATTTCTTTCAAAACGTGTAAAAACGGAAATTTTTCGACTTTTATTGGTGCAAAAATTGAAAATATCGATTTTTTTCAAGATACGGAAATTTTTCGACTTTTGGTGCACAAATTGAAAATTTCGATTTTTTTCAAGATTCTCTAATTTCTTCCAAAACGCGTAAAAACGGAAATTTTTCGACTTTTGGTGCAAAAATTGAAAATTTCGATTTTTTTCAAGATTCTCTAATTTTTTCCAAAACTCGTAAAAAACGGAAATTTTTCGACTTTTTTGTGCAAAAATTAAAAATTTCGATTTTTTTCAAGATTCTCTAATTTCTTCCAAAACGCGTAAAAAACGAAAATTTTTCGACTATTTTGTGCAAAAATTGAAAATTTCTTTTTTTTTCAAGATTCTCTAATTTCTTCCAAAACGCGTAAAAAACGGAAATTTTTCGACTTTTGGTGCAAAAATTGAAAATTTCGATTTTTTTCAAGATTCTCTAATTTTTTCCAAAACTCGTAAAAAACGGAAATTTTTCGACTTTTGGTGCAAATTTTGAAAATTGCAATTTTCTAATTTATTTCAAAACGCGTAAAAAACGGAAATTTTTCGACTTTTGGTGCACAAATTGAAACTTTCGATTTTTTTCAAGATTCTCTAATTTCTTCCAAAACGCGTAAAAAACGGAAATTTTTCGACTTTTGGTGCACAAATTGAAACTTTCGATTTTTTTCAAGATTCTCTAATTTCTTCCAAAACGCGTAAAAAACGGAAATTTTTCGACTTTTGGTGCAAAAATTGAAAATTTCGATTTTTTTCAAGTTTCTCTAATTTCTTCCAAAACGAGTAAAAAACGGAAATTTTTCGACTTTTGGTGCTTAAATTGAAAATTTCGATTTTTTTCATGTTTCTCTAATTTCTTCCAAAACGCGTAAAAAACTAAAATTTTTCGACTTTTGGTGCAAAAATTGAAAATTTCGACTTTTTTCAAGATTCTCTAATTTTTTCCAAAACTCGTAAAAAACGGAAATTTTTCGACTTTTGGTTCATATTTTGAAAATTTCAATTTTCTACAACATTTTCTAATTTCTTTCAAAACGCGTAAAAACGGAAATTTTTTGACTTTTGGTGCAAAAATTGAAAATTTCGATATTTTTCAAGATTCTCTAATTTCTTCCAAAACGCGTAAAAACGAAAATTTTTCGACTTTTTTGTGCAAAAATTGATAATTTCGATTTTTTTCAAGATTCTCTAATTTCTTCCAAAACGAGTAAAAAACGGAAATTTTTCGACTTTTGGTGCACAAATTGAAACTTTCGATTTTTTTCAAGATTCTCTAATTTCTTCCAAAACGCGTAAAAAACGGAAATTTTTCGACTTTTGGTGCACAAATTGAAACTTTCGATTTTTTTCAAGATTCTCTAATTTCTTCCAAATCGCGTAAAAAACGGAAATTTTTCGACTTTTGGTGCAAAAATTGAAAATTTCGATTTTTTTCAAGTTTCTCTAATTTCTTCCAAAACGAGTAAAAAACGGAAATTTTTCGACTTTTGGTGCTTAAATTGAAAATTTCGATTTTTTCAAGTTTCTCTAATTTCTTCCAAAACGCGTAAAAAACTAAAATTTTTCGACTTTTGGTGCAAAAATTGAAAATTTCGACTTTTTCAAGATTCTCTAATTTTTTCCAAAACTCGTAAAAAACGGAAATTTTTCGACTTTTGGTTCATATTTTGAAAATTTCAATTTTCTACAACATTTTCTAATTTCTTTCAAAACGCGTAAAAAACGGAAATTTTTTGACTTTTGGTGCAAAAATTGAAACTTTCGATTTTTTTCAAGATTCTCTAATTTTTTCCAAAACGCGTAAAAAACGAAAATTTTTCGACTTTTTTGTGCAAAAATTAAAAATTTCGATTTTTTTCAAGATTCTCTAATTTCTTCCAAAACGCGTAAAAAACGGAAATTTTTCGACTTTTGGTGCAAAAATTGAAACTATCGATTTTTTTCAAGATTCTCTAATTTCTTCCAAAACGCGTAAAAAACTAAAATTTTTCGACTTTTGGTGCAAAAATTGAAAATTTCGATTTTTTTCAAGATTCTCTAATTTCTTCCAAAACGCGTAAAAAACGGAAATTTTTCGACTTTTGGTGCACAAATTGAAACTTTCGATTTTTTTCAAGATTCTCTAATTTCTTCCAAAACGCGTAAAAAACGGAAATTTTTCGACTTTTGGTGCAAAAATTGAAACTTTCGATTTTTTTCAAGATTCTCTAATTTCTTCCAAAACGCGTAAAAAACTAAAATTTTTCGACTTTTGGTGCAAAAATTGAAAATTTCGATTTTTTTCAAGATTCTCTAATTTTTTCCAAAACTCGTAAAAAACGGAAATTTTTCGACTTTTGGTTCATATTTTGAAAATTTCAATTTTCTACAACATTTTCTAATTTCTTTCAAAACGTGTAAAAAACGGAAATTTTTCGACTTTTGGTGCACAAATTGAAAATTTCGATTTTTTTCAAGATTCTCTAATTTCTTCCAAAACGCGTAAAAACGGAAATTTTTCGACTTTTGGTGCAAAAATTGAAAATTTCGATTTTTTTCAAGATTCTCTAATTTTTTCCAAAACTCGTAAAAAACGGAAATTTTTCGACTTTTGGTGCAAATTTTGAAAATTGCAATTTTCTAATTTTTTTCAAAACGCGTAAAAAACGGAAATTTTTCGACTTTTGGTGCAAAAATTGAAACTTTCGATTTTTTTCAAGTTTCTCTAATTTTTTCCAAAACTCGTAAAAAAACGGAAATTTTTCGACTTTTGGTGCAAAAATTGAAAATTTCGATTTTTTTCAAGTTTCTCTAATTTCTTCCAAAACGCGTAAAAAACGGAAATTTTTCGACTTTTGGTGCACAAATTGAAAATTTCGATTTTTTTCAAGATTCTCTAATTTCTTCCAAAACGCGTAAAAAACGGAAATTTTTCGACTTTTGGTGCAAAAATTGAAAATTTCGATTTTTTTCAAGATTCTCTAATTTTTTCCAAAACTCGTAAAAAACGGAAATTTTTCGACTTTTGGTGCAAATTTTGAAAATTGCAATTTTCTAATTTCTTCCAAAACGCGTAAAAAACGGAAATTTTTCGACTTTTGGTGCAAAAATTGAAAATTTCGATTTTTTTCAAGTTTCTTTAATTTCTTCCAAAACGCGTAAAAAACGGAAATTTTTCGACTTTTGGTGCAAAAATTGAAACTTTCGATTTTTTTCAAGATTCTCTAATTTCTTCCAAAACGCGTAAAAAACTAAAATTTTTCGACTTTTGGTTCATATTTTGAAAATTTCAATTTTCTACAACATTTTCTAATTTCTTTCAAAACGTGTAAAAACGGAAATTTTTCGACTTTTATTGGTGCAAAAATTGAAAATATCGATTTTTTTCAAGATACGGAAATTTTTCGACTTTTGGTGCACAAATTGAAAATTTCGATTTTTTTCAAGATTCTCTAATTTCTTCCAAAACGCGTAAAAACGGAAATTTTTCGACTTTTGGTGCAAAAATTGAAAATTTCGATTTTTTTCAAGATTCTCTAATTTTTTCCAAAACTCGTAAAAAACGGAAATTTTTCGACTTTTTTGTGCAAAAATTAAAAATTTCGATTTTTTTCAAGATTCTCTAATTTCTTCCAAAACGCGTAAAAAACGAAAATTTTTCGACTATTTTGTGCAAAAATTGAAAATTTCTTTTTTTTTCAAGATTCTCTAATTTCTTCCAAAACGCGTAAAAAACGGAAATTTTTCGACTTTTGGTGCAAAAATTGAAAATTTCGATTTTTTTCAAGATTCTCAAATTTTTTCCAAAACGCGTAAAAAACGGAAATTTTTCGACTTTTGGTGCAAATTTTGAAAATTGCAATTTTCTAATTTTTTTCAAAACGCGTAAAAAACGGAAATTTTTCGACTTTTGGTGCAAAAATTGAAACTTTCGATTTTTTTCAAGTTTCTCTAATTTTTTCCAAAACTCGTAAAAAAACGGAAATTTTTCGACTTTTGGTGCAAAAATTGAAAATTTCGATTTTTTTCAAGTTTCTCTAATTTCTTCCAAAACGCGTAAAAAACGGAAATTTTTCGACTTTTGGTGCAAAAATTGAAAATTTCGATTTTTTTCAAGATTCTCAAATTTTTTCCAAAACGCGTAAAAAACGGAAATTTTTCGACTTTTGGTGCAAAAATTGAAACTTTCGATTTTTTTCAAGATTCTCTAATTTTTTCCAAAACTCGTAAAAAACGGAAATTTTTCGACTTTTGGTGCAAATTTTGAAAATTTCAATTTTCTTCAACATTTTCTAATTTCTTTCAAAACGCGTAAAAAACGGAAATTTTTTGACTTTTGGTGCAAAAATTGAAACTTTCGATTTTTTTCAAGATTCTCTAATTTTTTCCAAAACTCGTAAAAAACGGAAATTTTTCGACTTTTGGTGCAAATTTTGAAAATTGCAATTTTCTAATTTCTTCCAAAACGCGTAAAAAACGGAAATTTTTCGACTTTTGGTGCAAAAATTGAAAATTCGATTTTTTTCAAGTTTCTTTAATTTCTTCCAAAACGCGTAAAAAACGGAAATTTTTCGACTTTTGGTGCAAATTTTGAAAATTGCAATTTTCTAATTTCTTCCAAAACGCGTAAAAAACGGAAATTTTTCGACTTTTGGTGCAAAAATTGAAACTTTCGATTTTTTCAAGATTCTCTAATTTCTTCCAAAACGCGTAAAAAACTAAAATTTTTCGACTTTTGGTTCATATTTTGAAAATTTCAATTTTCTACAACATTTTCTAATTTCTTTCAAAACGTGTAAAAAACGGAAATTTTTCGACTTTTATTGGTGCAAAAATTGAAAATTTCGATTTTTTTCAAGATACGGAAATTTTTCGACTTTTGGTGCACAAATTGAAAATTTCGATTTTTTTCAAGTTTCTCTAATTTCTTCCAAAACGCGTAAAAAACGGAAATTTTTCGACTTTTGGTGCAAAAATTGAAAATTTCGATTTTTTTCAAGATTCTCAAATTTTTTCCAAAACGCGTAAAAAACGGAAATTTTTCGACTTTTGGTGCAAAAATTGAAACTTTCGATTTTTTTCAAGATTCTCTAATTTTTTCCAAAACTCGTAAAAAACGGAAATTTTTCGACTTTTGGTGCAAATTTTGAAAATTTCAATTTTCTTCAACATTTTCTAATTTCTTTCAAAACGCGTAAAAAACGGAAATTTTTTGACTTTTGGTGCAAAAATTGAAACTTTCGATTTTTTTCAAGATTCTCTAATTTTTTCCAAAACTCGTAAAAAACGGAAATTTTTCGACTTTTGGTGCAAATTTTGAAAATTGCAATTTTCTAATTTCTTCCAAAACGCGTAAAAAACGGAAATTTTTCGACTTTTGGTGCAAAAATTGAAAATTTCGATTTTTTTCAAGTTTCTTTAATTTCTTCCAAAACGCGTAAAAAACGGAAATTTTTCGACTTTTGGTGCAAATTTTGAAAATTGCAATTTTCTAATTTCTTCCAAAACGCGTAAAAAACGGAAATTTTTCGACTTTTGGTGCAAAAATTGAAACTTTCGATTTTTTTCAAGATTCTCTAATTTCTTCCAAAACGCGTAAAAAACTAAAATTTTTCGACTTTTGGTTCATATTTTGAAAATTTCAATTTTCTACAACATTTTCTAATTTCTTTCAAAACGTGTAAAAAACGGAAATTTTTCGACTTTTATTGGTGCAAAAATTGAAAATTTCGATTTTTTTCAAGATACGGAAATTTTTCGACTTTTGGTGCACAAATTGAAAATTTCGATTTTTTTCAAGATTCTCTAATTTCTTCCAAAACGCGTAAAAACGGAAATTTTTCGACTTTTGGTGCAAAAATTGAAAATTTCGATTTTTTTCAAGATTCTCTAATTTTTTCCAAAACTCGTAAAAAACGGAAATTTTTCGACTTTTGGTGCAAATTTTGAAAATTTCAATTTTCTTCAACATTTTCTAATTTCTTTCAAAACGCGTAAAAAACGGAAATTTTTTGACTTTTGGTGCAAAAATTGAAACTTTCGATTTTTTTCAAGATTCTCTAATTTTTTCCAAAACTCGTAAAAAACGGAAATTTTTCGACTTTTGGTGCAAATTTTGAAAATTGCAATTTTCTAATTTCTTCCAAAACGCGTAAAAAACGGAAATTTTTCGACTTTTGGTGCAAAAATTGAAAATTTCGATTTTTTTCAAGTTTCTTTAATTTCTTCCAAAACGCGTAAAAAACGGAAATTTTTCGACTTTTGGTGCAAATTTTGAAAATTGCAATTTTCTAATTTCTTCCAAAACGCGTAAAAAACGGAAATTTTTCGACTTTTGGTGCAAAAATTGAAACTTTCGATTTTTTTCAAGATTCTCTAATTTCTTCCAAAACGCGTAAAAAACTAAAATTTTTCGACTTTTGGTTCATATTTTGAAAATTTCAATTTTCTACAACATTTTCTAATTTCTTTCAAAACGTGTAAAAAACGGAAATTTTTCGACTTTTATTGGTGCAAAAATTGAAAATTTCGATTTTTTTCAAGATACGGAAATTTTTCGACTTTTGGTGCACAAATTGAAAATTTCGATTTTTTTCAAGATTCTCTAATTTCTTCCAAAACGCGTAAAAACGGAAATTTTTCGACTTTTGGTGCAAAAATTGAAAATTTCGATTTTTTTCAAGATTCTCTAATTTTTTCCAAAACTCGTAAAAAAACGGAAATTTTTCGACTTTTGGTGCAAATTTTGAAAATTTCAATTTTCTT